>WHNR01000053.1:0-446719 GCA_009859135.1 Formica selysi | reverse complement strand
GTCGGGCAAATGCGGAGGCGCTGAACGCCCATTTTTAAATAACATCAGAAACGCGTAAACATATAACCGCCGTTAGACGCGCGAAACATCGAGAGCCGACGACGCGCTCGGGTAACCGTCCCGACCGCTACCGAAAATACCCGAGTCGCGCGCGCCGGTTCAACGATAAACCAGATACCGTTAGAACAATAGGCGAATTACGCAGACGCGCGCGCCGAAAACCGGTATAAATAGAGCGCGTTTCTGAATATCGGGACCAGATCTTCCGCTCCGCCAGAGTCTGTAAGACGCCTGGAAACCGCCTAGATCATTTACCGCTCAAAGAGAGAGAAAACGGGGTTGGGTGTACTCAGCCTCCGCCGAGAGTTTGCGGCATCTCAGAGAGCGTTCCTTCTGAAACCGTCAAAGAGAGGCAAACGGGAACGGGCGTACTCGTCCCCGTCGAGAGTTCTCGACACCTCGAATAAATCCGACCACCTACGTGCAACGGCGATATTCTCGTGGTGGGGAGTTCCCCGCCATCGACGGGTGTTCTCGTCAGCCGTTGCACTCCTGAATTACACGGGGAAAGACCATCCCGAATAACTATCGAACGCACGAGACGCGTTTAGCTAATACGGCCCGACCGCCATCACGACATCCGGACTCGCCATTGATACGGCGCGCTAAGTCCCGCGCCGGGGGATGATCCACATCCCTACCGCGACACCGATCGATAACCGCCATCAATAAATCCGCGTCAAAGGACCGCCCACCGGGCCGACCGAAATTACCGCCCGATAGGTAACGCCGTCTGCCGAAATCACGGCCCGCGAGCGATAATCGATATTCGATCGATCCGCCGAAAGCGTGCACCGCGCAACGCATCCGCGCGTTGCATTGGATGCACCGCGCCTAAATACGACCGTACCGTTGTTCTGCCTGCATCATACACGCATCTATCTTACCGCTATATCAATTGTAAATATTTATATCTCCCGTACCGCCGTACCGCCGTACAGACGACCGATACACACCCACATTACGATACATTCCATAATCTGCGCTCCGCTCGTCATTGTTATACCTTTGCGCACTCACTCACTCACTCGCTCACTCGCCACTCGTCTCGCACGCACAATAATACAGGCGCACACCTATACACCCTCACACACATATAACACACACGCTGTACATATATACCATAACACGCAATAAATTATCTTTTACCTAACACCACTTTCGTTCGTCTCTCGATACCCTTTCACGAGCCCCGGATCCCGACCGAGTTATCCGTCACCGCCTCGCGAAAAGCGGATTATTACAAATATATAGAAACACACTTTTTTATAATTTTACTTATATAACAATATCTAAAAAAAATTAATAATATATAACAATAAAATAAAAATATAAAAAAATATTTAATAATATATATAATATAATATTATTATAATAAGATAATTAATAATACGTATATATTATTATAAAGATAAATTTGGTATTTTTATTATTATAAGGATAATTAATAATATATATATAATATTAATGTAATAAAGATATTTTAATATTTTGATTTATAGATATTTTTTCCAGTATTTTACAAATAATTTAAGATAATAAAAAACACTTGCATAGATATCTCATCATATATCATATCATACATGGCTTCACAATAGTCGTCAATCAATTTCAATTATTCAAACGAAGCGCCGCGCACAATTAACAATATGGCGGATGATTGGACCTGAAGATTGTGACCTTAGAACATATATAAATGGAAAGGGATTGCCTTTGTTTCCCGATAGAAAAACATGTCGGAAGGAAGTAAGAAAGAAAATCATAGTTGCCTCTCTCTTGTGAGTTACTTTACTCAAAAGTGCGCATGCGCGGCCATGTGTGTGTACACAAAGTATGTATACTACAGACACGATGCTTGTATGTGTAGTTACTCACAAGAGAGAGGCAACTACGATTTCTTTCTCACTTCCTTCGACACTTTTCAGCCTGCTATTCCCTTCCATTTATATATGTTCTAAGATTGTGACGTCCCGTCATTTTTCAAAACCATATTTCAACTAATAATTAAGTACCGCATCTATTTCTGCATTATGCCTATGGAATATAAAGAATTATTTAACCGTTTGCCCTTATTTCCATTATTAAGGGTCGACAGGAGTGACGGGCAAACTCCGAATTGACATTGGAGACCTCGCGCGGTGAAAATGTGAAAGTCAGGTTTCAGGGTTACCAACGCTGAGGAATGAATTCTCAGTCTCGATGTATAGGTGTATGTCTGTATACGTATACACACGATTGCATTGCTCGCGTGGACGCACCGTGGAGAGGAAAGATAGAAAAGGATCAACGATCACGCTATCCTTGTTCCTCTAGCGTATCGCTTTACGGCCGAGATATGGCCTGAAAATGCTTTCTGGCCTCTCGTAGCAGAAAGCAGTAATGCAACAAGACTAAAGCCCGTATCAGACTACGCATTGAAGATTGAGATTGAAGATTGAAGATTGAAATTTGACCAATCAGGATAAAGAAATTTTAGTTCCTTTTGTTCTGATTAGTCAAATTCCAATCTTTAATCTTCAATCTTCAATTTTCAATGCGTAGTCTGATACGGGCATAATGGGCGCCCACTTTTTATAAATTTTATGTTTACTTATGCGCATATGTACAGATATATACCAATAGTATATAGAAATGTTACATATGTTTCAAAATTGCACAATGATAAATAATATTAGTAGAATAATAGCTAATAGAGTGAACTAATATACAACGTGTAAGAGACACGGGCACTTCTTAGACTTGGCAATTTATTGCTTTTTTACTTGTTGCTTTTTCATCGATACTTTATGTACTGTCAGCATGATAGAGCGACAAGGAGAGAACGATTGTTAATTCTTGGCTTACATTATCTTTCAGTAATTGCAAATTTATAGACCGACAAGTATGCTATCTTGATTTCTTTTCGATTATATCGATATTATCGTGTAAAAATATCTGCTACATAAATACTGATAATATGAAAGCATTTACAAGAAATATGTGATGGCTTGTTCAATCTATCACGCAGTAAACTCAAGTTCAATTCCACAGACATCTTAACAAAATTTTTTTATATTTTTTGTTATATAAACGTTATTACATTTTGTGTGAGAATTATATTTAGAATAATTATTAAAATTTTGAAAATATGTTGACCATTTTGTAATTGTACATGTGTATAAAAAATTTATTTTATGTATTTAATATATCTTGTAATAAACCAATAATAGCTAGGAGAGAAAAGCTATTATTATTTATTTAATTATTATTAATATATTATTAATATATTAATATATATTAATATTAAGATATTTTCAAAATTTTCAAATTTTGTTTTCAATATAATTCTCAAAACATAAAATGTAATAACAAAACACATATAAAAATTTTTTCGAGATATCTGTGGAATTGAACTTGAGTGTACTGCATGATAGACTGAATATTTTGCACTTCGTCATTACATGTATTATTTATATATATGCTTTCATATACCAGTACTCGTATGTGCTTACGCGATATCGGTACAATTGAAGAAAGATAATATAATTGTCTATGAATATATAATATAATTGTCTACGATTAAGGCTGTTAAAAGATAATGTAATGTCAAACAAGAATTGACAATCATGCTATTTCTCTATCCCGCTAATATGATAAACGAAATATCGATAGTAACAAAGCAACAAATCTCACAAAGTCTAACAGGCACCCGTGTCTTACATATTGTATATTTATTCACTCTGTTATCTATATTATTATTGATCATCATACAATATTTAATTGCACGTATAATTTTAACTATAATTTAAACATATATATGCATATATGTATATACGTAAATATAAAATTCTCAAAGAATGGGCGCCCGTTAGTCATGTTGCATTACTGCTTTCTGCCACGAGAGGCCAAAAAGCATTTTCAGGTTCAGGCCATATTTCGGCCGTAAAGCGATACGCTAGAGGAACAAGGATAGCATGCGATTGTCGCTCCTTGTCTGACATTATCTCCCAACAATCGCTTCCGTGTGCTCAACATACCGGTATGCTTTCACGGACGCTACACATATGCGATGAAAGAGAGACAAAGACGGCGTAATCATCTCTCTTTGTCAAGCAGTCAGTGTGCCACTACGGAATATTCCCCATGTTCTGCTATTAGCTGCACTTTAGATACAGATGTAGTGAAATTCGTAGTCTTCGTCCTACATCTCGAAAAATTAATATTTTTTCATGAAACTTGTTTTGATGTATTCCTTACATCGTTAGAATTAGTCATACAGAGCCGGATTTTGCAATTTGGCTCTTAAAAATTTATAATAAAAATATAATATGAATTCGAGAGCAACTACACCTGATCCACAATCAGCTGTATATTGTTTGTCAATATTAGAATTTTTATTTTGATCATTTTTTCAAAAAAACGCTCTGTACGTCTAAGAAGACGATGCTGCTGAATACGAATATCATCATTAGAATCCGATTTTCTCTTTATTTTGGCTGTAGGACGTAGACTTACGATATCGTAATTCACGGCTTCCCGCGAGAGGTCTCCACCGTCACTCCTGTCGACCCTTAATCAATTTTACTAATTGTTATTGTTCTAGTTTCATATGGTTATTTAACGTAGAAATAACTATATTTTAGTTCCTTTAGTAGTAATAATCGATTGCGCAGGATTGAAGGTTTCCTTGGACCGACCAATCAAAGGCTTTATTTAGAACTAGGCAGCTGCGCAGTAGTAACTTTCTAGAACTGACCGGCGGTTACTTTAAGAATGGGCCCGCGATTGAGCTTTAATATATCAGCGATACTAGCATTTCATCTTTAATTTTAATTAACTATATACATGAATATTAATAAATACAAGAATAGGATTAAATAATAAAATAAGGAATATGCGCACCATTCTTTATGAAATCGTAAAATGCGCGCAATAATATTTCGTTAAAACATTTTTCTTACATTCTTTGCTAATATTATCAACTTTCAATATTATTCAAATTTATATTTGATAACTTCATAATAACTAGTTAAAACAAATTATTATAAAACGTTTCCACAAGATTTTATATTATATTACTACACTATGAATTATATGCTTGGTAGTAGCTTTAACCATGCGATTGCGAATAATATATAGATCTAAGAACTTACATTTATGGAATCACGGATTACATAGTACATGATAACAATTTATCTGGAATAACTCCTTTCAACATGAAATACTAAACTTGAATTTCCAAATTATTACCAGACATGGAACAAATTTAACAAGTGACTCCATAAAGCTAATAATATTAATATAATTTTTCATATTACCTTATAGTTTACCTATAGTTTCCCGAACTATACTATATTTTTCCATATTATACTATAGTTTCTCGTATTATACTTTGAAAACTATCCGAGACAGCGAGCGAGGGCGTGCAGATCCATGGCGGCTCCAATAGATCCGCGACGAAGACGCCAAGACATAAACATCGATAAGGATTTACCCTAATCGATGGGCAATACTTAGAATTTTTCGTCCATAGATTTCCATAGAAATCTTCACCGTAATGAATTTCCAGAACGTAACTAATTCTCAGACGATCGCACCGGCTCGCAACGCTCTTGGTTCTCATAGTATATAGACGCAGATTTTCACCGTCAAGCCAGTAGTACCGGTAGTATCAGTAGTAGTACGTCAGTCCCGCGATCATTCCAAGCATAACTATATGTGTGTCTTTCATTATACAGTAATATTCTCTTTGTCTCTTACCGTCTTAGTCTCAGTCTCTCAGACGCAACCGGCGTGTCTTTCATTTTCATCAGTCATCAGATAGATTCATAAGCTCAATCTGTATAAGTCAAGATAAGACTTTGAACATACCCTGCCTACGTCAACTAGCCTATCTCATCCACGACCGAGGTATGTATATGAAAGAAAGGCTTTAAGCAAGTATAAGTATATTGAGCTAAAAGAAAGATGACTTGCCACAACGCAGTAAGTACCCGCAATTACTAACACCCTTATTTCTCAAGTTTATTTCAACAATTGACTGACAGTCCATTTGCTCCAACTACTATCTCAGTTCCTATTCCGTCACTTTTAACAATAAAGAAATCCCTGTCAGCATTTGCACGTTGCTGACAGTTTCCTAGTCAGTCAACTTTAATAATCCACATTCTACCTTCCTGCAATCACTTGAAACATCCTTATTATTCTTACTATTATTATTATCAATACTAGACAAATTTAGATTTTGCTTAGCGGCTATTCTGCTGTTGTCACCCGGACGTGGTCCAACCCTTGAAACCCGGTTGCCGAGGTTTATGCCCTGGCGACACTCCTCCCTTTTACCGATTTCCATCGTTCGGCACTGGGCCCCTGACGACTATCGTCTATCGAGCTCTAGTGAGCCCTTGATTGACCAATCTTGAAACCCGGTTGCCAGCTTTATTGCCCTGGCGACACTCTCCTTTTTCCGATTTCCATCGTTGTCGAGCACATTGTGCCCTTGACGATATCATTTATCGAGCATCAAAGTATGCCCTCGATCGGCATTTTTCCCATACCTTAGACCTCCCTTTGAATTAAATCTAGGATCGTATGAACCAGTAAGATCTAGTATCGATGTTTAATAGACCTTTACCATAATCAACAACGTTCCCTAATCAACATTCTCTCATTTTCGCCACTATCATAATCTCCCTCTTAAATATTATTTCTCTAACTTTCACTATATTGTAATTAACACAATACTAGAGTTATATTAATCTAAGATTTTCCCCAATATTAATACGCCTTGCAAATGGTTAACTCGGAATACAGGTTGCTCTCAGGAAAAAACGGAATCATAGAGCCGGTGTAAACGCGTGCTGCTGCACGCCTTTCCTCCGAGTTGTCTCGGCTTAACCGATTACATAATAATATAAACCTCGAGTATATTTGTGAAAAGGTCTCTTTGTTCCAGATACTATAATCAGTTAAAATATTCTCATAAGAAAGTCAAGAAGATTCTCAAAGAAACCTCAACGGAACCTCTTGAAAGCAATTCAATTACTAACGCTCCTTACATAAGCGATCCTACCGGTTTTTTCACTTATACACCGGAATTCACATTAGTACGATTGTTCAAAATATAAATCATTCCAAGAAAGTTGTCGCGACGAATCAAACAACTCCCCGGGACCTGATTTCTCAGTTAAAAGACCAATTGCCCGAGAACACTTAAAAATAGATGAATACGCTAGATATTTAGATTCATAATTATCAGCAATGCAAGATGTTCCATTAATTTCGAATAATGAAACCTTTATATACTGATGAGCAAGTTCAAGCCATAATAAGTCGCATGCGCGAGCAAATCTTAACTTTAATCGTTAGACTTATTACCATTTTCTAGACGGTAATTTGGATATAGATCAACTAATTGCCCTGCTTGAAAACCCTGAAGACCTCAAATTGAATATATCTAATTGCGCATGCGTATATTCCTATATCTAACACCCAGTAAAATCACTCTAGTAAAAGGTTGTTCCGTGCCTAACGTCATTCCCCTAGATCCACCAGATCAGTCCTAGCTCTCGGCGTCCCTGGGGTATAGTCGGTGGAATCAGGTTGCCCTATAAAAATAGAGAGCTATCCTTTTCTCACTAACTGAGGTATAGTAAGAAAAGAGCATTGTCGAGACGTAACAAGATCAAAGGTGCCGACCATGAAGGAAGAGTAGGGCCAATTTCACTAAGTCCGGTTAGATGAACCGACAGTTAAATTAGCAGGGTTCCAATGAAATGATATGAATGCTTGGTTTTCTTTCACCTCTATTTTCTGTTGGCCACCCTGCTAATTTTAACCGTCGGTTCATCTAACCGGACTTGGTGAAATTGGCCCTAAGGAGAGTTATCTCGATAGTGTAGAAAGGAAAAAAGTTGGTCACGAAAATGTTCCCTATGTGGCCAGGTTTGCCAAATGGAATAATTTGTACCATTTTGTCGCCATCTTGAATATTCGTTATGTATACCCACAGAAAAATGATATATATTAGATATCTGCTAGATATCTTCAATGTCTACCAGGGATATCCACAGGATATACAGAAACAGCTATTAGACATGCTACGGATATCCAAATGTCCGCCATTCGAGATCTCATAAATATCTATAGGATATCTACATAAATATCCACTAGGTATCCATACAATATCCAATGAATATCTACATAAATATCCACTAGGTATCTATACAATATCCAGTGAATATCTACAAAAATATCCACTAGGTATCCATACAATATCCAATGAATATCTACATAAATATCCACTAGGTATCTATACATATCCAGTGAATATCTACAAAAATATCCACTAGGTATCCATACAATATCCAATGAATATCTACATAAATATCCACTAGATATCTATACAATAAATTTAATATATAAATTAAAAATTTTATTTGTATGGAAGTTAATTTCTATTTTATATTTTCAATAATTTAAATAAGATAATAACGAACGATTTTTGCTTTTTCGGACATAAATTGTCCGAATAAGTGAAAATCGAACATTATTTATCTGTCCGATTTTATAAAAATCAGTTCAATATCTGAATTCCCGGTACGGGAATCGTATCAGAAGTTAAACTGATAGAAATAATTACAATGTTATTAACCGCATTGTGCAGACTTTATATACGTTCATGACAAGAACTTGAATACGGATATAGAAAGTGTATAGTGCGCCGCATAGCGGTAAGTAAATGAACACGTAAATCTCTAATAAATATCTTTGATAGCTGTGTGGTGGACATGGATATGTGAATTTCACGTGGATATGTAATGGATATCTTCGGTAGCTGTGTGGTGGACATGGATATGTGGATTTCACGTGGATATCTAGTGGATATCTTCGGTAGCTGTGTGGTGGACATGGATATGTGGATTTTACGTGGATATCTAGTGGATATCTTCGGTAGCTGTGTGGTGGACATGGATATGTGGATTTCACGTGGATATCTAGTGGATATCTTCGGTAGCTATGTGGTGGACATGGATATGTGGATTTCACGTGGATATCTGGTGGATATCTTTGGTAGCTGTTTGGTGGACATGGATATGTGGATTTCACGTGGATATCTAGTGGATATCTTCGGTAGTCATTCGAGAGATATAGATATTTTGTTCATCTATTAGATATCTATTAGTTATCCATGGTAGATATGGACATCAGATAGATATGTAGATATTCACTAGATATCTATTGGATGTTGTGTTCTGTATGGGTTTCGACGAATGAAATCGTAGATAATCTATTAGTGAATCGCTCACTTTTTAATTTTCACCTCGTGAGTAAACTCACCCAATAAAGAACCATAATTATAATATAGGCACCAAGAAGATAAACGTATGCGTATTACGCACATAATACAAAATGTAAAATATTGAATAGTTAATAATAATATTAACTATACGTATATAAAAAAAATCAAATATGACTATTTAGATTTTAATTTCTAATTAATAATGGATATATGCTTATTAAATATTTCTGGCAAACATTTTTACGAATAAGAAATGAATATGTAGATAACACGTGGATCTCTAATAAATATCTTTCGTAGCTATTTGGTGGACATGGATATTATGTAGATAACATGTAAATATCTAATGAATATCCTTGTCAGATATTCAGTGGACGTGGATATGTGGACAATAATCGGATATCCACTAAATATCCTTGTCAGATATTCAGTGGACGTGGATATGTGCACAATAATCGGATTTCCACCAAATATCCTTGTCAGATATTCAGTGGACGTGGATATGTGGACAATAATCGGACATCCACTAAATATCCTTGTCAGATATTCAGTGGACGTGGATATGTGGACAATAATCGGATATCCACTAGATATCCTTGTTAGATTTTTAGTGGACATGGATATGTGGAGAATATGTGGATATCCACTAGATATTCTTGTCAGATATTCAGTGGACGTGGATATGTGGACATTATATGATATCTAATGGATATCTACTGGATATTTTTAAATAAATTTTTAGTTAACATGGATGTGTGGATAATATGTGGATATCCACTAGATATCCCAGCTGGTTATACGGGAGATATATATCTTTGATATCTAATAGATATCTATTGATTATCCATAGTAGATATGGACATTATATGGATATGTCGATATCCAGTAGATATCGATTAGATATGTAGCTCTGTGTGGGTAGTGTTACGTTTAGTTGTGGTAGTAATTAGTAAGTAGTGTGTCATCCAACACACTTACTGATCACTAAGTGCCGGTCTACAATAGGTGATTTAAGCCTTAAACCTTAAGAAATTGACCAATCACAATCAAGTATGAGGAGAATACTCGACTGTGATCAGTCAATTTCTTAAGGCTTAGGGCCACCGTACAAGTTTTTCCGTAATGCATTACGTTACGTTAAGTATTGATTCTAAACCTAAACTCGTACGTAACCTTAAACTTCAGTCAATGCACAGAGAAAATCGTAACGTAACAAAAGCATACTACGTTACGATTTTCTCTGTGCGTTGATTGAAGTTTAAGATTACGAACGAATCTAAGTTTACGGTTAGTACTTAACGTAATGTAACGCGTTACGGAAGAGCTTGTGCGGTGGCCCTTAGGGCTTAAATCACCTATTGTAGACCGGCACTAAGCCAACTAAACATAACACTATATATGTACGAATATTCAAGATGGCGACGAATTGGTCCAAGTCATTCCATTTGGCAAACCTGGCCACATACGGAACATTTTTCGTGACCATTTCCAATCTAGGTAGATAACTCTCCTTACTCTTCCTTCAAGTCTTACTGCTTAAGTTTTTTTATGTGCCCGGGCCCTTAGGCCGATATTACATTTGTCATACGACCAACTTTTTAAGCGCATTGATTAGCTAATTTCTAGAGACTCAAGAAAGTTTTTATTTTACAGCCAATCAATATGCTTAAAAAGTTTGTCGTACGACAAACTTTTTAAGCATATTGATTGGCTGCAAAGTAGGGCGTTTTCCAGCAAGGTGCACAGACGACACAGTGTACTACACATTATCACGCGATTGGCTATATTTTAAATTTCTTTATTTGACAGCCAATCATGTGATAATGTGTAATACATTGTGTCGTCTGTGTACCTTGCTGGAAAACGCCCATAGAAACTTTTTTGAGTTTCTAGAAATTAACTAATCAATGCGCTTAAAAAGTTTGTCGTACGACAAATGTAATATCGGCCTTACATTATGCCCGTATCAAACTACGCATTGAAAATTAAAGATTGAAGATTAAGGGTCAATTTTACCAAGTTATCCGGTTAGATTAACCGACGGTTAGATTAACCGACGGTTAAAATTAGCAGGGTGGCCAACAGAAAATAGAGGTGAAGAAAAACCAAGCATTCATATAATTTCAGTTGGAACCCTGCTAATTTTAACTGTCGGTTAATCTAACCGGACTTGGTGAAATTGGCCCTAAAGATTGAAATTTGACTAATCAAAACAAATGGACTAAAATTTCTTTGTTCTGATTGGTCAAATTTCAATCTTCGATCTTCAATCTCAATCTTCAATGCGTAGTCTGATACGGGCTTTAGGGTGCCATTACATGGAGCGCGGAATAGCGTAACGCGGAACGAGAGCATGACCAATCGCGAGCGTTCTGCAGTTTTCGCTACGCTCACGATTGGTCCGCTCTTGTTCCGCGTTACGCTTTTCCGCTGCCATGGGTTTGCATTCTAAGGCTGGCTCCCCATGCGGCGTAACTTGCGTAAGCGTAACTTGCGCTGACCAATCACATCGTCTCATTTCATCATTTCTCATCTCTCTTTTTTTTTTACTCAATGAGACAATGTGATTGGTCAGCGCAAGTTACGCTTACGCAAGTTACGCCGCATGGGGAGCCAGCCAAGGGTGCGAACTCATGCAGCGGAATAGCGTAACGCGGAACGAGAGCATGACCAATCGCGAGCGTTCTGCAGTTTTCGCTACGCTCACGATTGGTCCGCTCTTGTTCCGCGTTACGCTTTTCCGCTGCCATGGGTTTGCACCCTAATGGCACCCTTAAGGTGCGAACCCATGCAGCAGAATAGCGTAAAGCCCGAATCACACTAGCGGCTCGCGGCTGCGATTGCGTTTGTGATTGTGATTTGCTACGCTCCAATCATACTTGCAATTTGTGCTTTCTGATTGGCTGAGGCAATCGCAATCGCAACCGCGAGCCGCTAGTGTGATTCGGGCTTAACGCGGAACGAGAGCGGAACCAATCACGAGCGTTCCGCAGTTTTTGCAACGTGGATTTCAAGTCCTTACATCCCCATGGAGCGTAATGAGCGCACCGCGGATCAATGCGCAACCAATCACGAGTCATTATTTCAAAAGAGTTAAAACCGCATTAAAACTTATTTAACTTATTTAACATTTTTAATCAATATTTCCAATAAGAATGCATTTATTTCAATATTTATGTACACGATAATAAAGAACGATCAATAAAAACAATATTTAAAAGTAATTTTAGAGACGTTCTGCTCGTTCTGCTTGCGCTCATTCCGCTCCATAGGGATGTAGGGTGTTCAAAATCGAACTCAAATAATTACTAAGAGCAATTATAAGACCACTACAATAAAGCGCCGATTAATCGCGCTCGAAATTTGGCGCGTCAGCCGCCATCTCGCGCGTCTCACGGCGCGCGACAAATAGGAGCGCGCTCCAAAAGCGGCGCTACGCGAATCGCGCCCGGCCCGCGGTATCGCTCGTGCCTATCGATGCGGGCCACGCAGCGGTCACCCGAGAGAGCCGAAATTAATAACAAATTGCAATAACAACGTTCAATTTAAACTAATCATCGCAAACAACAACCGGCGCGATCTTTTGTGACAAACACGTCGAATATTCTAGAAGCAGCAAAAGAACGGTTGTATATAAGCTCTCTCGGGGAACCGCCGGGCGCACTCGATCCGATATTTTTGACAAGACAGTGTGTGAATTTTGTACGTAGACGTTCGCTAGCAAAAGTTAAAGTAGCTCGCTTTTCTTCTGTTAACCATCGCTTGTGGTTCGCGAAATCTCGCGTCTTCGAGAATATTTGTAGCTCGCGAATATTCGTTACGAAATTCTATCCGTTGCTCGCGGGTTATTCCGTCGCTCTCGGAATCGCTCCGTTTATACCGTCGCTTGCGGTATTCGATATATCCGTCGCTCGCGGAGATTATCGTTGCGCTCCCGGTCGCTCGCCGGAGCCAGACACGGTTAAGATTAGCATAAATCTGATCGACAAAGAACTTGTTAACTATTTATTGTTTTAAATAAATCGACTGCCTTTTTTTACAAAATCACTTTCGTGTCCATTTCGCACTCTCAACGCGCTCCCGCGTTCACTCGCGCACATAGGGACTTGAAATCCACGTAACGAAAATGACGGAATTGTATGTATGTACACATATACTTTGTTAAATTGGCAGCGTAGAGCAACGTGGTCAGTACAGAAACAGAGATAAATTATTAATTATTACAAGTTATTTCTTATTTTTGAGAGATAAAGGAAAATTTTGAAGTTAGCTTTTACTACCATGTGTATATGTATAGATGTGTATGTACATTACGCAATCTGCGAAACCTATTCCACTAGAAACTACTGAAAACGGAACGAAATTGCGTAACGTTCGTGATTGGTTCCGCTCTCGTTCCGCGTTACGCTATTCTGCTGCATGGGTTCGCATCCTAATGGCACCCTTAGAACTTTCAATTCCTTTTCCTCTTTGTCTTCAACCCCGCGGCAATACCACAGTATATACAGTAGCGCAACTCACTGTCGGCACCTTTGATGTTAGGGTGCGAACCCATGCAGCGGAATAGCGTAACGCGGAACGAGAGCGGAACCAATCACGAGCGTTCCGCAATTTCGTTTCGTTTTCAGTAGTTTCTAGCGGAATAGGTTTCGCAGATTGCATAATGTACATACACATCTATACATATACACATGGTAGTAAAAGCTAACTTCAAAATTTTCCTTTATCTCTCAAAAATAAGAAATAACTTGTAATAATTAATAATTTATCTCTGTTTTTGTACTGACCACGTTGCTCTACGCTGCCAATTTAACAAAGTATGTGTGTACATACATACAGTTCCGTCATTTTCGTTACGTGGATTTCAAGTCCCTACATCCCCATGGAGCGGAATGAGCGCAAGCAGAACGAGCAGAACGTCTCTACAATGACTTTTAAATATTGTTTTTATCGGTCGTTCTTTATTATCGTGTACATAAATATTGAAATGAATGCGTTCTTATTGGAGATATTGATTAAAAATGTTAAATAAGTTAAATAAGTTTTAATGCGGTTTTAACTCTTTTGAAATAATGACTCGTGATTGGTTGCGCATTGATCTGCGGTGTGCTCATTACGCTCCATGGGGATGTAAGGACTTGAAATCCACGTTGCAAAAACTGCGGAACGCTCGTGATTGGTTCCGCTCTCGTTCCGCGTTACGCTATTCCGCTGCATGGGTTCGCACCCTTAGGCCGGATTCACACCTTGGCAGAAAAGCAGAAAGCAGAAAAGCAGAAGCCAATCAGAACTCGTGCTAGAAAAGCAGAAGCCAATCAGAACTCGCGCTGAAAATAAGCAGTACATTCTGCTTTTTTAGCGCGAGTTCTGATTGGCCTCTGCTTTTCTGCCAAGGTGTGAATCCGGCCTTAGTGTTGGCCAAAACGGAGTGCGCATGCGCGAAATAAGTAAGTTGGTCGGTAACGCCATCTGAATTTCTCTCTCGCCCACTCTCGTTTTTCGTTCTCTCTCTAACTCATTGATACATATGTAGCAATACATAATAATCCAAAATAATGTATTTTAATAAAAAATATATATAGATAAATTGTTAATAATATATTTAAAAAAGGGAAAAAATAAAATAATAAAAAGATAAATATAATTATGCTAATACACAATATATTACATAAATAATTATGCTATATGCAAAATATATTACATGAAATAATAAAAAGAGCAAAAAAAAAGAAAATATTCAAAAAATGTTAAATGTATTATAAAGACAGTATCAAGAAAACATATATATATATATATATATATATATATATATATATATAAAGTTATAATTACAAATATAATTATATTAAATATCTGTAATCGCTTCGTAATCGCTTTGTATCAAAAACTCTAATAAATTGCGCAATCGTACAATAAATAACATATAATGTCATCTATTCTGTCAAATAAGGTAGGCAGTAGGCATTTAATTGGGTATTTAAATAGTGTGAGAGAGAACGAAAGAGTAGAAAAAAAAGTGTAAGTGAGAGAGAAATTTAGATAGCGTTACTGGCCAACTTACTTATTTCGCGCATGCGCACTCCGTTTTGGCCAACACAAAATCGGGAGAGTTGCGCTCATAGACATAGTATATCTAGACCGAGTGTTGAGGAGTGGGGGCCGATGCCCACGTAGAAAAGGACATACTCTGTTTCGTGCCCCTTGCGTTCTCTCTCGCTCGCACAGAGCATGACGAAAGAGAGCGCTATGCTCTGTGCGAGCGAGAGAGAACGCAAGGGGCACGAAACAGAGTATGTCCTTTTCTACGTTGGCATCGGCCCCCACTCCTTAAATAAAGGCAAACGCTCGGTCTAGATATACTATGGGTGCGTTTCGTTTCACGCATTGAGCGCATAGATCGCCTGGAAATCTATAATATATGTTACGTGAACTATAGATTTCCAGGCGATCTATGCGCTCAATGCGTGAAACGGAACGCACCCTATGTGTATGGTTGCGCTACTGTATATACTGTGGCAATACGCTCTGTCTAGATATTTCTTACATCCATGGGCATTACTGTTCAGAGAGATTTCGATGTTTTTTTTTCGTAAATACTTGAAGATATAATATAAAAATACGTGATTTAATAAAAATCATAATGAAGAGATCAGGTATAAACATTGACATTATCTTTCGGTTTTATATTTTTTTTTCACTTTTCGATATAAACGATATATATATAGATTATGGATTAAGTTAGGTTAAATCACATGCATATTACAATAAAAAAAATAGGTAATAAATTTATAGAATGCCAACTTTTTTATATTGTTATTCAAAATATGTAATATCGAAACAGAGGAGAAATGATTATTTGTTTTACAAATAATTTTGAGAAATCTATATATAATATGATTAGAATACTAAAATTTTTCATATATATATTTATAATAAGATAAGTGTGAATTGTTGAGTTAAATTATGTTTATTCCATTTCTAGCTGATAGAGATTATCGAGGAAGAAGGTTAATTGATAAAAGATTCCCCAGAAAGACACCGATTGATAAACAAGTATTAGCAAAATACTCTAAAGGTCCTGGGCTTGACTTAAAAAGAAAAACAAATGTGATTAAAAATAAAGTTGTTAGGAAGAAATTACAGCGGAAAGAACAGATTATAGAGGAACAGGTAGAAGCTTCTGCTCGGGCAGAATTACTACTGACAGAAGAGCATGGCTACTTGGAAGCTGATGATGGAGAAATAACTACTGAATATCGGCAAAAGCAAATTGCAAACAATGTGGACATAACAAGTGCAGCCAAACAATTCAAATTGGATTTGCAGTTTGGTCCATATTGCTTTAAATATACCAGAAATGGCCGACATTTACTTTTGGGTGGAAAACAAGGTCATGTGGCAGCTTTTGACTGGGTAACAAAAAAGCTGGCTTGTGAAATAAATGTGATGGAGTCTGTACATGATGTTACATGGCTGCATCTAGAAACTATGTTTGCTGTAGCGCAAAAGGATTGGGTTTATATTTATGACAATCAGGGAATAGAGTTACATTGTTTGAAAAGAATGAATGGTGTGACAAGATTGGAATTTTTGCCATATCACTTCTTGCTTGCCAGTGGATCGAAAGACGGTCATATGGCTTGGTTGGATGTGTCTATGGGCAAGCTTGTCGCTCGTTATAATTCACATTTGGGCAGAATATCTGTAAGTTTCGTGAAAAATTGTTAATTTTTTTAAGCTACTTATGATTATATTTTAAGTATTTATCCATGTGATTATTAATTTATGGTAGGTGATGACACAGAATCCAAATAATGCAGTGTTATGTGTGGGTGATTCGAAAGGAATAGTGTCTATGTGGTCTCCAAACTCTACTAAGCCATTGGCGAAAATGCTCTGCCATCATCAGTCGATCATGACATGCGCTATTCATCCATATGGGACTTATATGGCAACCAGTTGTGTAGATAAATCTGTGAAGATATGGGATATTAGGCAATTGACAGGGCCAGTGAGTCACATGCATCTTTGTTCTCCCACTCATCGTATGTCTTACAGTCAACGTGGCTTGCTCGCACTTGCTATGGGCAATGTAGTAGAAGTTTTTAGGTAATTTGTTGTTGAAATGAGTGTTTAATATAATCAAGAAGTTATGTATGTTATTGTCCAAATTTATATTTGTCAGGGAATCATTCGGTGATTTTAAACCATATTTGCGACACAAGACTGCTCGCAATGTAGGCTGTGTTAAATTTTGCCCATATGAAGATGTGTTGGGAATTTCTACGGCAAATGAATTTTCGTCGCTCCTCGTGCCAGGAAGTGCGGAAGCAAATTATGATGCACACGAGATTAATCCATTCCAAACTAAAAATCAAAGACGGGAAGCGGAAGTAAAAGCACTTTTGGAAAAGATACAACCAGAATTAATCACTCTCGAATCAACTGAGATACTCGAAATTGATGTACCTACTTATAAAGAGAAAATGGAATCAAAGAAAAAACTTTTGGTAAATGAGAAGCAAAATATTTTACAGTATAGATTATTTTGTAATCTTATGATTATGCTAATGAATGTGCCATTTTAACAATTATTTTTTTTTTTTAGTATGTTAAACCAAAACCAATAAACTTTGAATCCCGACGAACGAAAGCTAAGGGCAAAGGTGGCACCGCGAAAATAATAAAAACTAAAAAGATGCTGAAAGAATTAAGTCGTCGGGTAAGAACTTGTCATATATTTTGAATTATTTTTAATTTCATATTAGTCTGTCATCGATAATATAAATTGTTATTATTTTTAGGAAATGATTGAAACATTTTGCGAAACACATGAAGAAGCGGCTCCGAAAAAAACCGAAAGTCAAAACAAAGATTATGGTGTATTAAATAGATTTCTTCCAAAAAAATAAAATAAATTCTAATAGGATTTAATTTTAATTAAATATAATATTTATAATATTATATTTAAATGTATAAAACTCTTGTATATATTTTTAATATTTTATAATATGCGGAATATTATCATTTGATGCCCAATTAAATCTTTACAATTAGTTACAACTGTTAATTTATAATACAATTCTATATTACATGCGACAATTAAAGATGTGTAAGAATACACATTTATTCGCGTATGCAAATATTTTGTAATAATTTTTTCATGAGCAATTAGATTTTATATTTACCTTAAGGGTCTGCAGGAGTAACGGGCAAATTCCGAATAGAGTCCCTAAAGCGGTGTCTACAATAGTAGTAAGCTTTAAACCGTAAGGAATTGATCAATCATAGTTGAATGTGAGAAGAATAATCGAATATGATTGGTTAAGGCTCCTGAGTAGTCGCCGCGGCCATATTGGAATGATGACGTCAGAAGCGGGAAATGACACGCTGAGAATTCTTGCGTGCCATTTCTAAATAAAAAGATATTTTAAAGAAACAAGACTACAGATCGCTTTAGTATACTCGTAAAATTGTCCGAAAACTAAGCTTTTCCTTTGATAATTAATAAATAACGTAAAATGAGTGTCAAAGTAAGCCTAGTCATACGGGAAAACATGTAGTTTGACAGCTGTCGAAAGAAGTGGAAAATGTTCTTTTTACATAATACTTTTCTTGCTAAGCTTAGTTTTCGGACAATTTTATAAGTTTCACGAATACGTTACACATCACAAAACTAGCATAAAGCGGATAATTACGTAATGGCACGCAAGAATAATTTGGGCTGTCAAAACGTCACTTTTCACGCCTCATAGTTCATCGATTTGCAACGTGAGGCGCTGCATAAAAATTCTGACATGTGGGTAACATGCTGGTAACTTGTAGCTAACATACAGGGTGATTCAAAACAACCTTCTGTCCTTACAATGTCATATACTTGACTCAATTCTAAGACGACTTTTCCTTTGCCAAAATTTTTTCCGAGGCTTAGTTTTCAAATTATAAGCCAAAATAGTTAACGAATTACGGGCCGCGTACGCGAGGCAGGCAGGGGCGGCGCAACTCACCGTCCGATGCTGGTGATTACGTGAAGCGCTCGCTGCGATCAACTGTTTGCTACATGCGATGGGGTGTATGTGTGAGAGAGAACGTATACGCGTATACACACACATACACATTCTCTCTCTCTCTCTCTCCCTTTCTCTCTCTTACACCCATCGCGTGTAGCAAACAGCTGATCGCACACACGCTCTCTCTCTCTTTCTCTCTGTCTTTCTCTTTTATACCCATCGCATATAGCAAACAGTTGATCGCAGCGAGCGCTTCACGTAATCACCAGCATCGGCCGGTGAGTTGCGCCGCCCCTGCCTGCCTCGCGTACGCGGCCCGTAATTCGTTAACTATTTTGGCTTATAATTTGAAAACTAAGCCTCGGAAAAAATTTTGGCAAAGGAAAAATCGTCTTAAAATTGAGTCAAGTATATGACATTATAAGGACAGAAGGTTGTTTTGAATCACCCTGTATAACATATACAGGGTGTCCGGTAAAGATTGTGCCATCGCTCGTGAGCGGGTAGAGCACAGTAATCTGAACAGAAAAGTCCTGTAACATTTTTTTATATAACGCGTAATAAAGGAATTATTATTGAGTAAAATTTGGCCAATCAGCGCCAACCTTTAGCCGGGCGCACGTCAGTGAGCCCCGCGCTGTGAAGTGTGCGCCGCCGCATACTATCAGGCGGGCGGCTCACCGACGTGCGTCCGGCTAAAAATCGGCGCTAATTGACCAGATTTTACTCAATAATAACTCCTTTATTAAGCGTTATATAAAAAAATGTTACAGGACTTTTCTGTTCAGTTTACTGTGCTCTAGCCGCTCACGAGCGTTGGCACAATCTTTACCGGACACCCTGTATATAGTATATTTCTTTTATATATCTTTTATATAGTGTAGTACTCTTTAGAAGAATACTTGAGCAAAGGAAGGGCGTAATGCTCAGCCATTTCCAAGAAAATTTGATTTAAATAATATGGCTTTTCTTATATTCAGCTCCGTTATATCGATTAGCGAGAAGGCGGCGTAGCTCGGGCATTAAAGCGGGTGGCTATCACGCATCAGACCCGGGTTCAATTCTTGTCCCTGGTCCCTGGCACTTTTTTCTCATTTTTTTTTTATACAATCTAGCAACGAATATTTATTCATGTAAAATAAAGTTAATTTAACCAACTTTTTTTTTTTTTAAATTTGCACTTTCAAAAGACAATTTTCTTTTAATTTACTCACAAAACTGGGCATAATTTTAATTCAACTTAAAATCTTATTATTTTATACATCTACCCGATATAAAACGAAGCAAATAAAACGCCACTATTTGAACATAGTTATAATTTAATACAAAATTACAACAAGTAATTACAAGTATCATCCGAATAGTTGTAACCGATCTGGGGCCGTATTCTTGAAAAATATCGCATACGATATTTATCATTGCGCAGTTATTTTCCGATACGTTTTAGTTGCGCAATGACAAATATCGTATGCGATATTTTTCAAGAATATGGCCCCTGTAGAGAGTGTTGATGATAGTGATAACAAGGATGAATAAAAGTTTTGACGTATTTGTTTGTAATTTTGTATTAAATAATAACTATGTTCAAATAGTGGCGTTTTATTTGCTTCATTTTATATTGAATAGAATGCATAAAATAATAAGGTTGTAAATTTAACAAAAGTTTCGTGAGTAAATTAAAAGACAATTGCCTTCCGAAAGGGCAAATTAAAAAAAAAAGTTAGTTAAATTAATTTTATTTTACATGAATAAATATTTGTTGCTAGATTGTATAAAAAAGAATGAGAAAAAGAGTGGCAGGGACAAGAATTGAACCCGGGTTGGATGCGTGATAGTCACGCGCTTAATGCCCGAGCTACACCGCCTTTTCGATAATTGATATAACGGAGCCAGATATAAGGAAAGCCATATTGTTTAAATCATTTTCTTGGAAATGGTTGAGCATTGCATCCTATCCCTTTGCTCAAATATTCTTCTAATAGAGTACTACACTATAAAAGCCTTTTTTAATTCGGTGACCCCAAGATCGTGCCGTCCCCTGTTAGTCTCAGGAACGTGCGCATCATAAATATAATAGCACAATACTCTAGTAGTAAAAGTTCTCATTAAAATTTTCTATTCAATATTTTATTTTGTATTAATAATAAAAATAATAATTATTAGATTATTAATTACTTATATGTTCTATAACAATTTAAAATATTTATGTTTTATGGTTACTAGAGTATTGTGCTATCACATTTGTGATACGCACGTTCCTGAGACTAAGCGATGCGCTCCTTAGTTACGATTTACGATGCGGCGATGCGCGATGCGTTGCTAAGGAGCGAGGGGAAAGAGGGGAGCAGTGAGCAGTAGGCGTGAGATAAAAAATCCAGCCGAAAGTTACAAATAAATCCCAGTTCACTTATATGGTAAGTCGTTGGACAGGGTTCTTATTCCTACCGCAACATCTTTATTCTCATGTCGCTACCGTCAACTCAGAGTTTCACGGCGACTACTCAGGAGCCTTAATTTCTTACGGTTTAAGGCTTAAATTCTCATTGTAGATACCGCTTAAGGGCCGTGGCAGATAGAAAAACATAAGGGCCTCAGCACAATAAAAGGAATAAGGAATGCGCACACAAGTGTTGTGCGCGCATTCCCACCAATGCGATTGTTCTCTGTTCTCTATTCCCTGTTCCTTATTCCTTTTATTGTGCTGAGGCTCTAAAGCCCGTATCAGACTACGCATTGAAAATCGAAGATTGAAGATTAAAGATTGGAATCAGAACAAAAGGGACTAAAATATCTTTATTCTGATTGGTCAAATTTCAATCTTGAATCTTCAATCACAATCTTCAATGCGTAGTCTGATACGGGCTTAGACTTAAGATGTAAGCGAATTGACCACTCAGGGCCACCGCACAAGCTTTTCCGTAATGCATTACGTTACGTTAGGTACTGATTCTAAACCTAAACTCGTACGTAATCTTAAACTTCAGTCAATGCACAGAGAAAATCGTAACGTAACAAAAGCATACTACGTTACGATTTTGTTTGTGCGTTGACTAAAGTTTAAGATTACGTATGAATTTAGGTTTACAGTCAGTACTTAACGTAACGTAACGTGTTATGGAAAAGCTTGTGCGGTGCTTAGAACATATATAAATGGAAGGGGAATAGCAGGCTGAAAAGTGTCGGAAGGAAGTGAGAAAGAAATCGTAGTTGCCTCTCTCTTGGGAGTAACTACACATACAAGCATCGTGTCTGTAGTATACATACTTTTGTGTACACACACATGGCCGTGCATGCGCACTTTTGAGCAGAGTAACTCACAAGAGAGAGGCAACTATGATTTTCTTTATTACTTCCTTCCGACATGTTTTTCTATCGGGAAACAAAGGCATTCCCCTTCCATTTATATATGTTCTAAGGTGCGGTGGCCCTCACGATCGAACAGTAAGGCAGCCATATTGAAACGTAAGCAACGCTGAAAATTCCATATGGACACCGACGAGATACTATTAAAGACCGTCAGACCTGGGTAAACTTTTGTGACCATCAAGTGGGCCCGGCGGGCCTGGAGGTAATTGAAGAATGTTGACATTATCGGCCGTTTGATTGGATCGAAGATAATTACCCATACAGCAGCACAGAACATTGCAATTACATTGCAGCAATGTTACAATCTTGCAAGTTGCAATGTAATATTGTTGAGACATTACTGGAACATATAATTGTAATATTTCATGAGAATGTTACAGCCACATTCCAAAAACATTACAAGAAACAGTTTTCGATAATTGCTAATTCGTTCGTTTACCGCTATGCGGCGCACGTTGTGTTATCTATCTCGCATTTAAGTTTTAATCACGATGGTTATATAAAACTTGCAAAGAGCGACTAGTAAGATTAAAGGTATAATAACTATTTTGATCAGTATAATTTGTCTGATACGATGCCAACACAGGAAATTCAGATATTGAACTGATCGTTCAGAAATCGGACAAATAAGTCCGAAAAAGTTAAAATTATTTGTTTATTGTCTACTTAAGATGTAAAATAGAGTTTGATATTTATATAAATAAAATTTTAACTTTTATGAATTAAATTATTTAATCATTATTAATTTTTTAAACTTGTAAATTATTTATAAAATAGCGATGTTAATTAGATAACAGAAAATTGTTTAATAGTTTCCATTTCTATATAAAACGAGAAATTTGATAATAATTTTTTAATATGCGAAATGCTTTAAATTTAATAGATAAACTTTGAGAATATATAAAGACATCCAACAGAGACGAGAAAAAACTCATTGTAATTGCGTAAATTTACAATCATTTTTTCTTATCTCTCTTGAATGTCTTTATATATTCTCAAAGTTTATCTATTAAATTTGAAGCGTTCTGCATATTTGTAGCAACGCATTTCAATATTACAAATACATTGCACCGTAACATTACTGTAATCTACTTACATTGTAATATTTCTAAGGGCGGACATTTCAACATTGCCGCAGGCTTGCAGTAACATTGCAGAAACATTTCGCAACTTCTATGCAATATTACAATGTTTCAATGCAAGGTTTATGCAATGTTTCTGCAATCTTTCGGTGCTGTATGGGTACACGAATGATTTAATTTATACGGTTATTTTACTTCATCCAGTTATTATTTTATTATCGAAAACACCGACGAGATATCATTAGAGACCGATGGTCTTATAGGATTGAGCATATTACTGGAAAAAAACTCACCACGCGGTACTGTAGGTAAGTAAATCTTTGCATTGTTGATAATAAAACAGTAAATTTACAATAAAATGTTTATTTTGTTGTTCTTGAGGCAGTTATAGAAAAGATCTATACATTTTTTATAATAAAACAGTAACTGGATGAACTAAAATAACGCGCAGCGAGTTTTTTTTTCCAGTCACACTAAATCCCATAAGACCACCGGTCTTTAATGATATCTCGTCGGTGGTATGGATGAAAGTCTTAAGTTTTAAGGCCCTCACACACAAATTGGCATAGCTGCATATAGAGTCCTATATAATCAGAGAAGCGACATCGTTACCTCCTCCATGCTTCCCATGATCGCCATGTTTGGCCCGCAGCTGTACATTTGTAATCTAAAATGTCTTAAAAATGTCTCAGATATATTTAAAATGTTTTTTTTAAATAACATTACAAATATACTTTTTTCTCACTTACGGTACTCCGGTTGCGATTAGTTTGCACGTAGGATTCACTACGTGCAAACTAACCGCCAACATAGGGCGCATTCCACTTAACGACCGCAACGCTCGCGAGCATTATCTGTCTTTGTTTAACTTTCGGTGAACAACAAAGATGGAATGATACCGTGAGCGTTGCGGTCGTTAAGTGGAACGGGCCCGTGGCGGTCAGCCAATCAGCAAGCGGAACGCCATTGTCGCTTCTCTGATTATATAGGACTCTAGCTGCATATGCTATGCATATGCAGTTATGCCAATTTGTGTGTGATAGGCTTGAGGGTCTTTAAGCAGGAGCACACACTTTTGCATAAGCGCATAATCATAAGCATAAGGAAATTGATTGATTTATTTCCTTATGCATAAGGAAATTGACCAATCAATTTCTTTATGCTTATGATTATGCGCTTATGCAAAAGTGTGTGCTCCCCGCTTTAAGGGGATCCTAAACCGACGGACGAACTCCGACGGGTTAGCGCCCTCATATAACGTAACTAAAAGGGTCGATAATACCGACATTTTTAGTTCCGCCATTACCAACATAATTATTTCAAACATGCATAATAGAAAACGCAATCTTTTGCATTGTGTTCCATATATTGAAATGAGACAATATCACAATATATTTTTACTGCTTTATATACAATAATTAATTGATAAATTACCAAACTTTAATTCATGCGTGAGAGAGTAATATACATATACGCACTAACATTATCGCAATTTCTAATATCTTCTTTCTCTCGATCATACGCTTACTCTGTTTCTCTCTGTATCTCTTTTTCTAATCGCTCGCTTACTACGTACTGCATATCGCTTAGCTTCATTCTTCTAGCATATTCGCTTACGCGTTTACTTGCGCACCTCTCTCTCTCTCTCTCTCTCTCTCTCTCTCTCTCTCTCTCCTTTTGTTCATTCATTATTCTCTCATTGTCATTATTATATTTTTGTATTTGTTCAACATTTATTCTTCTATTTTATTCTTATCTCTCTACACGTAAATAAATAAATTTATTTATTTTTATTTTATATAGCATAAATGAGATATACAATACAAGTTATTTTCTTTTTTTATTTCACTATATATAGTTAATACAATACATAATTACGTTTCACTATAGTTAAATACAACACATGCACATACAAAAATACACACTCACACGCACACATACATAACACTTTTTTTATTTATAAAATATACAATATCTTATTTATGCTTTATAAAATAAAGATGAATAAATTAATTTATTATCATGTAGGAAAACAAGAATAGAAAGAATAAAAGTCGAACAAATAAAAGATTATAATAATGGGAATGAAAGAATACAATAAAGAACAAGCAGGAAAGAGAGAGAGAGAGAGAGAGAGAGAACGAATGAGGAGCAAGCGAGATAGCTAACATGAAAGACTTCCGAAGTTTCGCTCGCGAGGCTCGCTTTATCTATAATCTCTCGCGTTATATATATCGTTACTGTAAAATCTTTGTTTTTCGCGCTTATTAATCCGAAAATAATTACAATGAATTAATGATATTTTACCGATTAAAATGATACCAAACACGATATAAATCGGATAATTTTTAATCAATTATGTAATTAAAATTATGATTACTTACTTCATTAAAAATAATCCGATTTATGTCATATTTAGTGTCATTTTAATCGCAAAAATGTAATTAATCCATTACAATTATTTTCAGATATATAAAATACGAAATACAGAGATTTTATTTTCTATAATAAGATGACATATATACGTCAAAGATTATAGATAAAGGGAGCCTGGCGAGCGAGACCTCGGGACTCTTTGATGTTTGTCATCTCGCTTGCTCCTTCATTCTTTCTTGCTCTCGCTTTTCTCGATTCTTCAGCATCGGGGATCTTTCCTTATGTACAAAATATAAACATTTTATAAAATAAAAACTGAAATTTACATTTTTGATTTTATTAGTATGAATATAAATATAATGGATTAATGAGATTCTTGCGATAAAAATGATACTAAACACGACATAAATCGTATAATTTTTAATGAAATAAGTAATCATAATTACATAATACATAATTGATTAAAAATAATCCAATTATTGTCATGTTTGGTATTATTTTAATCGCAAGAATCTCATTAATCCATTATATTTATATTCATGAATTTTATCATGAATCATGAATATTCATGATATTTTATAAAGCATAAATAAGATATTGTATATTTTATAAATAAAAAAAGTGTTATGTATGTGTGAGTGTGAGTGTGTATTTTTGTATGTGCATGTGTTGTATTTAACTATAGTGAAACGTAATTATGTATTGTATTAACTATAGCGAAATAAAAAAAGAAAATAACTTGTATTGTATATCTCATTTATGCTGTATAAAATAAAAATAAATAAATAAATTTATTTATTTTTATGTAGGGAGACGAGAATAGAAAGAATAAAAGTTGAGCAAATAAAAGAATATAGTAATGGGAATAAAAGAATACAATAATGAACGAGCAGAGGGAGAGAGAGAGAGAGAGAGAGAGAGAGAGAGAGAGAGAGAGAGAGAGAGAGAGAGAGAGAGAGAGAGAGGGGGGGGGAGGGAGAGGGAGAGAGGGAGAGGGAGAGAGGGAGAGAGGGAGAGAGGGAGAGAGGGAGAGAGGGAGAGAGGGAGAGAGGGAGGGCGGGAGGGAGGAGGGAGGGAGGGAGGGAGGGCGGGGAGGGAGGGAGGGGAGGGGAGGGAGGGAGGGAGGGAGGGAGGGAGGAGGGAGGGAGGGAGGGAGGGAGGGAGGGAGGGAGGGAGGGGAGGGAGGGAGGGAGGGAGGAGGGAGGGAGGGAGGGAGGGAGGGAGGGAGGGAGGGGGAGGGAGGGAGGAGGGAGGGAGGGAGGGAGGGAGGGAGGGAGGGAGGGAGGGGAGGGAGGGAGGGAGGGAGGAGGGAGGGAGGGAGGGAGGGAGGGAGGGAGGGAGGGAGGGAGGAGGGAGGGAGGGAGGAGGGAGGGAGGGAGGGAGGGAGGGAGGGAGGGAGGGAGGGAGGGAGGGGAGGGAGGGAGGAGGGAGGGAGGGAGGGAGGGAGGGAGGGAGGAGGGAGGGAGAGGAGAGAGAGAGAGAGAGAGAGAGAGAGAGAGAAGAGAGAGAGAGAGAGAGAGAGAGAGAGAGAGAGAGAGAGAGAGGAGAGAGAGAGAGAGAGAGAGAGAGAGAGAGAGAGAGAGAGAGAGAGGAGAGAGAGAAGAGAGAGAGAGAGAGAGAGGAGAGGAGAGAGAGAGAGAGAGAGAGAGAGAAGCGCGAGTGAACGCGTAAGTGAATATGCGAGGGGCATGAAGCCAAGCGATACGTAGTACATAGCGAGCGAGCGATTAGAAAGAGACAGAGCGTATGATCGAGAGAGAAAAGATACTGCAATAATGTTAGTGCGTACATGTATATTACTCTCCACACATGAAAGAGACAAAGATAGTACGATTATGTCTGTCCTTGTCAGCTCAACAGATTGCAACTTCATCTATCACGCTACCCGGCAACTAATCTATTGCTCTGTTTTACTCCTCGACATCGATTCCGCACACACACATGTACACTAAATCAGTTCATATACTAATCTTTTTACACAGGCTTCCAAGCTCATTTCTATCAGTCTAGTATTATTCTTTCATGTTATCCTGAATGCGGGCGCTATATCTTTTGCACGAACAAACTGCATAATTTTTATATTAAATAAGTATTGTTACGACCTGATGCAAGAGGCCGATAAAAAAACTGTAATTATTTAACTTTTTGGGGTTTTTTTACATTAAATTATAGCGTCCGCACATCGTTATTATGAATACTTTAATTCTAGAAAAGGATTTTTCATTCTGTATAGCCAATAAAAAGATTAGTACTTGAACTCATTCTTCGCGTTTTTATCGGTAAAACAGACCTTTGAGGATCCCCTTAAGACCGTATCAGACTACGCATTAAAAATTGAAGGTTGAAGATTAAAGATTGGAATTTGACTAATCAGAACAAAAGGAACTAAAATTTCTTTGTCCTGATTGATCAAATTTTTATCTTGAATCTTGAATCTCAATCTTCAATGCGTAGTCTGTTACGGGCTTTCAGGCCATTGCACGTTAAGGCTCCTGAGTAGTCGCCGCGGCCATATTGGAATGATGACGTCAGAAGCGAGAAATGACACGCTGAGAATTCTTGCGTGCCATTTTTAAATAAAAAGATATTTTAAAGAAACAAGACTACAGGTCGCTTTAGTATACTCGTAAAATTGTCCGAAAACTAAGCTTTTCCTTTGACAATTAATAAATAACCGTAAAATGAGTGTCAAAGTAAGCCTAGTCGGGAGATATACGGGAAAACATGTAGTTTGACAGCTGTCGAAAGAAGTGAAAATGTTCTTTTTACATAATACTTTTCTTGCTAAGCTTAGTTTTCGGACAATTTTATAAGTTTCACGAATACGTTACACATCATAGCACTAGCATAAAGCGAATAATTACGAAATGGCACGCAAGAATAATTTGGGCTGTCAAAACCTTAGAACATATATAAATGGAAGGGGAATGCTTTTGTTTCCCGATAGAAAAACATGTCGGAAGGAAGTAAGAAAGAAAATCATAGTTGCCTCTCTCTTGTGAGTAACTCTGCTCAAAAGTGGGCACGCACGGCCATGTGTGTGTACACAAAAGTATGTATATTACAGACACGATGCTTGTATGTGTACCCTGCCGAAAATGGTCGATTAAAACGGATTAAAAAAAATGTAATCCGAATCGATCGGGATTTCTGCACCGAAAATGCGATATTAAAACCGATTGAAAATAGTCAAATCGAATTTAATACGCTTCAGGCGAGATTAATGTTGGATGATATATCTCCACCTCAATCCGAAATTATACGATTTCATAAAGTTATAATTAAACCTGTTTTAATGCAATTGAATTGGAATTTACCATAGTCAATCCATAGGTAAAAATAATCCCTTTTAATAAAAAATTTTATCATTTCGCAGATGAAAAGTAAATTGATTTTATGTAGTGTAAAGTCGGATTTGCTGTTATCATGAGTCACAATCAATTACTGAATCGGTGTTTCTACAATTGAAACGGACTTAGTTGTTAAAAACAAATATACGATTTCTCCGCAGAGGGTTCGCCTTATATCCCCGCTTGACCGCTTTCTACTTCCAGGTTGGCTCGCTCGACCTGCGCCGCGTAGCGGCGCCGCCCGGAACTACGCGCGGACGCGCGAGCGCGTGGGCCACCAAGTTGCGGGTCGCACTATTGTATCGCGGATTGTGCTTAATGTGACGACCTACGGCAGCCACAATATCCATTCGATTATTCGTGTTTATTTGGATTGACAACAATATGGATTAGAATGTAATGATTTTAGATTGGAAATAATCCGCGAAAGCGATATTAAAACTGATTATAGTTCGTTCGGAATTAAAATCGATTACTTTTTAATCCGGGCGCGGATTAAACCGATTAAAACCGATTAAAACGGATTATGTTTTAATCGGTTTTAATCGACCATTTTCGGCAGGGTAGTTACTCCCAAGAGTGAGGCAATTACATTTTCTTTCTCACTTCCTTCCGACACTTTTCAGCCTGCTATTCTCCTTCCATTTATATATGTTCTAACGTCAAAACGTCACTTTTCATGCCTGCCTTAGTTCCGACTGACAACGTGTCGGGTTTGGACGTGTTTTTGCGTGCTGCGTATGTCCTTTGTCTGGACCTTTTTTTGGACTCCCTCCTCTCTTAGAGGAGTTTTGCTTATATTCTACAAACCCATAAGAAACAATGGTATATGGGCGACTAATGCCCAACCAGCCATAAAAGAAAGAAGAAGAAGAAGACTTTTCATGCTTCATAGTTCATCGATTTGCAACGTGAGGCGCTGCATAAAAATTCTGACATGTGAGTAACATGCTGGTAACTTGTAGCTAACATGTAACATATATATAGTATATATCTTTTATATATTTTTTATATAGTGTAGTACTCTATTAGAAGAATACTTGAGCAAAGGAAGGGCGCAATGCTTAGCCATTTCCAAGAAAATTTGATTTAAATAATATGGCTTTTCTTATATCCAACTCCGTTATATTAATTAAGGAGAAGGCGGCGTAGCTCGGGCATTAAAGCGGGTGGCTATCATGCATCAGACCCGGGTTCAATTCTTGTCCTTGGCACTTCTTTTCTCATTTCTTTTTATATAATCTAGCAACGAATATTTATTCATGTAAAATAAAGTTAATTTAACCAACTTTTCTTTTTTTTTAATTTGCACCTTCGAAAGGCAATTTTCTTTTAATTTACTCACGAAACTGGGCATAATTTTAATTCAACTTAAAATCTTATTATTTTATACATTCTACCCGATATAAAATGAAGCAAATAAAACGCCACTATTTGAACATAGTTATAATTTAATACAAAATTACAACAAGTAATTACGACAAGTATCATCCGAATAGTTGTAATCGATCTGTAGAAAGTGTTGATGATAGTGATAACAAGGATGAATAAAAGTTTTGACACATTTGTTTGTAATTTTGTATTAAATTATAACTATGTTTAAATAGTGGCGTTTTATTTGCTTCATTTTATATCGAGTAGAATGCATAAAATAATAAGGTTGTAAGTTTAACAAAAGTTTCGTGAGTAAATTAAAAGAAAATTGCCTTCCGAAAGCGCAAATTTAAAAAAAAATTGTTGGTTAAATTAATTTTATTTTACATGAATAAATATTTGTTGCTAGATTGTATAAAAAAAGAATGAGGAGAAGAGTGGCAGGGACAAGAATTGAACCCGGGTTGGATGCGTGATAGTCACGCGCTTAAAGCCCGTTCTACATTGATCGCATGTCGCCAGTCGCAAGCAAATCGACCAATCACAGTCGAATATTCGACGGAATAATCGACTGTGATTGGTCGATTTGCTTGCGACTGGCGACATGCGATCAATGTAGAATGGGCTTAATGCCCGAGCTACACCGCCTTTTCGATAATTGATATAACGGAGCCAGATATAAGGAAAGCCATATTGTTTAAATCATTTTCTTGGAAATGGTTGAGCATTGCGCCACAGTATATACAGTAGCGCAACTCCCTGTCGGCACCTTTGATGTTAGTGTTGGCCAAAACGGAGTGCGCATGCGCGAAATAAGTAAGTTGGTCGGTAACGCCATCTGAACTTCTCTCTCGCTCACTCTCGTTTTTCGTTCTCTCTCTAACTCATTGATACATATGTAGCAATAAATAATAATCTAAAATAATGTATTTTAATAAAACATATATACAGATAAATTGTTAATAATATATTTAAAAAAGGAAGAGAATAAAATAATGAAAAAATAAATATAATTATGCTAATATACAATATATTACATAAATAATTATGCTATATGCAAAATATATTACATGAAATAATGGAGAGAGCAAAAAAAAGAAAATAAAATATTATTCAAAAAATGTTAAATGTATTATAAAGACAGTATCAAGAAAACATATATATATATATATATATATATATATATATATATTAATTAAATATCTGTAATCGTTTCGTAATCGCTTTGTATCAAAAACTCTGATAAATTGCGCGATCGTACAATAAATAACATATAATGTCATCTATTCCGCCAAATAAGGTAGGCAGTAGGCATTTAATTGGGTATTTAATTAGTGTGAGAGAGAACGAAAGAGTAGAAAAAAAAGAGTAAGTGAGAGAGAAATTTAGATGGCGTTACTAGCCAACTTACTTATTTCGCGCATGCGCACTCAGTTTTGGCCAACACAAAATCGGGACAGTTGCGCTACTGTATATACTGTGATTGCGCCCTATCCCTTTTCTCAAGTATTCTTCTAATAGAGTACTACACTATAAAAACCTTTTTCAATTTGGTGATCCTAAGATCGCGCCCTCCCCTGTTAGTCTCAGGAACGTGCGCATCATAAATATAATAGCACAATACTCTAGTAGTAAAAGTTCTCATTAAAATTTTCTATTCGATATTTTATTTTGTATTAATAATAAAAATAATTATTATTCTATTATTAATTATTTATATGTTCTATAATAATTTAAAATATTTATTTTTTATGGTTACTAGAGTATTGTGCTATCACATTTGTGATACGCACGTTCCTGAGACTAAGTGATGCGCTCCTTAGTTAGGATTTACGATGCGGTGATGCGTTGCTAAGGAGCGAGGGGTAAGAGAGGAGCAGTGAGCAGTAGGCGTGAGCTAAAAAATCCAGCCGAAAGTTACAAATAAATCCCAGTTCACTTATATGGTAAGTCGTTGGACAGGGTTCTTATTCCTACCGCAACATATTTATTCCCATGTCGCCACCGTCAACTCAGAGTTTCACGGCGATTACTCAGGAGCCTTAAAAAGTTTTAGTCATAATTGTAAGGCCGTAAACAAATCGACCAATCACAATCAAGCATTCTAAAACGTAATAAGAATGTTTGAACTGTGATTGGTTGATTTGCTTACGGCCTTACGGTTATGACTAAAATTTTTTCACGTACAATGGCCTTTACTGCTGTGACGTCACGCCATTTTTTCGAAACCATATTTTAATTAATAATTAAGTACCGCTTTTATTCTCGCATTATACCTATGGAATATAGAACAATTATTTAACCCATTTGCTTTTATTTCAGTTATTAATCAATTTCATAAATTGCTTATCGTTCTAGTGCCATATGGTTATTTATCTTAGAAATTAAATCCATTTTAGTTCTTTTAATAATAATAATCGATTGCGCAAGAAATTGTGGATTCCTTGGACCAACCAATCAGAAAGCTTTATTTAGAACTAGCTAGTTGTGCAGTAGTAACACTCTAGAACTAACCGGTGGTTACTTTAAGAATAGGCTTGCAAGCGAACTTTAACCAGCGATACTTAGGGCCAATTTCACCAACGTCGGTTAGATTAACCGACGGTTAAAATTAGCAGGGTTCCAACTGAAATGATAAGAATGCTTGGTTTTCCTTCACCTCTATTTTCTGTTGGCCACCCTGCTAATTTTAACCGTCGGTTAATCTAACCGAGGTTGGTGAAATTGGCCCTTAGGGCCAATTTCACCAAGTCCGGTTAGATGAACCGGGCTCCGTAAAGTTAGTCGGATCACTTTAACTTTTTGATAATTAAAATTATCTAATCGTTTGGTGGTCGTTTGGTGATGATTGGTAGTCTAATTAAAACGTTTGGTGGTCAATTGTTTTTTTTTTAATTAAATAATTAAAATATTGGTGTAAAGTTAGCCGGACATTTTTAATTTTTAGTCTAATCGATTAAATCAAGGCTTATTCGATGCAAAATCGTTAGGTGGTCACAAATCCTTTATTTATAACGTTTGGTGGTCCATAATTTATCCAAAAAGTAAAAAAAACCATGTGTGGTTAAGTAGTGGGAATGGCTAACTGGAAACTGTAAAGTTAGCCGAACAAATATATTATTTACCAACCAATTTTGTTCAAATTGGTCTAAATTGAAAGACAATCGTTTGGTGGTGATTGGTAGTCTAATTACAACGTTTGGTAGTTAATTATTAGGCTACTACGATTATAAAACCATGTGCGCTGATCCTGCGTATGAGCGTGTCTTCGTCGTGTAAAGGTGCCTTTACATTGCAGCGTTAAGCGTCGAGCGTCTGCGCAGAAAATTGCGCAGAATCTAATTTCAGCCTGGAATCTATCTCGTTTAAATTCTGCGCATTTTTATGCGCGGACGCTCGACGCTTAACGCTACCATGTAAAGGTACCTTAATGGCTCTCGCAGACCAGCGCGATGATGCGATGCGCGATATCCAAAGAGAGCTCTACTTTTCGGAAAAAATAAAGCTCTTATTGGATATCGCGCGTCGCGTCATTGCGCTGATCTGCAAGAGCCATAATGCTGATATTACATTCAGACAAAATGTTTGTGGACTGGCAATCAGATGGAGAATGCGTAGTCTGATACGGGCTTTATGATTATGCGCTTATGCAAAAATGTGTGCTCCTCGCTTAAATACATAACACATACGTCCCATAAATAATATATACGGGTAGAAGAAAAGAATCAAGCGGCACTCCTCTAGAGAATGAAATGGCTTAAAGTATATCGGTGTATACTAGACTATTATCATATACAGAGGCTCTAGAAATTCTTTATTCGATAACCAATCGCTACGTCAATAGCTTTATAGTAATATTACATTCGTCGTACGATAAACTTTTTAAGCGCATTGATTAGCTAATTTCTAGAAATTATTTCTAGAAATTCAAGAAATTTTCTATTTTGCAACCAATCAGTATGCTTAAAAAGTTTGTCGCACGACAAATTTAATATTACCCTTAAGCTGATATTACATTCACACAAAATGTTTGTTGAACGTAACGACTGATGATCGAATAGAGAATTTCTAGAATCTCTATCGAGATTCTCCGAATTCTCCATCTGATTGCCAATCCACAAACATTTTGTCTGAATGTAATATCAGCATTATGGCTCTTGCAGATCAGCGCGATGACGCGACGCGCGATGTCCAATGAGAGCTTTATTTTTTCCGAAAATCAAAGCTCTCATTGGATATCGCGCGTCGCGTCAACGCGCTGGTCTGCGAGAGTCATTACACGACGAAGGCACGCGCAGGCGCAGGATCAGCGCACATGGTTTTATAATCGTAGTAGCCTAATAATTAACTACCAAACGTTGTAATTAGACTACCAATCACCACCAAACGATTGTCTTTCAATTAAGACCAATTTGAACAAAATTGGTTGGTAAATAATATATTTGTTCGGCTAACTTTACAGCTTCCAGTTAGTCATTCCCACTACTTAACCACACATGGTTTTTTTTACTTTTTGGATAAATTATGGACCACCAAACGTTGTAAATAAAGGATTTGTGACCACCTAACGATTTTGCATCGAATAAGCCTTGATTTAATCGATTAGACTAAAAATTAAAAATGTCCGGCTAACTTTACACCAATATTTTAATTATTTAATTTAAAAAAAACGATAGACCACCAAACGTTTTAATTAAGCAATCATCACCAAACGACTACCAAACGATTAGATAATTTTAATTATTAAAAAGTTAAAGTGGTCCGGCTAACTTTACGGAGCTGATGAACCGACGGTTAAAATTAGCAGGGTGGCCAACAGAAAATAGAGGTGAAGGAAAACCAACCGCCGTAGAGTTAGCAGAAATTAAATATTTTCTAATTATTTTATATTATATAATTTGGGAATCGTTTGGGGAAGTTTAGGAAAATCATTTTAACATTTAGGAAACAATATTTTTTTTGTAATAATAAAAATTTTTTGAGCGTCAAGTTAGCAGATCTTAATTATGTTTAATAAATATTATGAACGGAATCGATTAGAAATCATTTGGGAATAACATTCATTAATATTTTTATTTGGGAAAGTCGCATTTTTGTAATTTAAATAAATTTGTGTATTCAAAAAAATGCATTATGCGTTATGCACGCGGCATGAAGGATTCAACCAATCAGAGTCCTTTATTTCTAAAATGAAAGACTCAATAAAATATTTTCATGTGCGCTGGTCCTTAAGAGCAAGCAAAATGAACAAGATTCAACTCTATAACATTATATTACGTATGACGTCGTCGGAATTGACGACGTAGATTTTATTATTTTACTGAATTTTTATAATTTTTTTATAAACATACCTATAATACTTAATGGCTTCATGCCTGTAACATTAGTAAGAAATTTCAAATACATATTTTTGTAACATTTTAATAGAAAGCACATAGAATTTATAATAAATTAAGAATAAATTTCAGGACCACGTGCTACGTGTTTGGAATCTAAGTTGCAATGAATCGAGAAATTAGACAAGGCAGTGGAACATCGAGAATTACGGAAAATAAGAATGTAAGACATGCCGAGGATAGTAAGTGCACGATATACATCTTTGTTCTTTAAATGATTTTATTTTCTTCCATTATGCACAATAAAGACTTTTATTTAAACATATGTTTACACGTACACGCACACATAGAAAAAAAAACATTATAGCTCTATTATTCTAAGTATGTGAATTGATATCTTTTGATGTATTCTATTTTTTCTTCTTATGTTATATTATTAGGTTTCTCATATCGTTCACAGGCTTATTGTTAATCCCAAGAATCAGCTTGATAACAATTTTTTACAAAGTAATATAACGAGTGGGAAGAAACCTGCCAGTATGAGTGTTATCGAAATCATTAAAGTTATGAGTAACGAAGTGATGACTCATATATGACCATTGAAATTGAAAATCTTAAGTAAACGAGGTATGGACCGAAAGCTTCAATTCCGCATGAATTTGGCATCGGATAATTTCAGAGCGTTATATTAATATAATTATCAATGTGCAGAAATAGAATACATCAAAAAAGATCAATTCACATATTTAGAATAATAGAGCTATAATGTTTTTTTTTCTATGTGTGCGTGTACGTGTAAACATTTGTTTAAATAAAGTCTTTATTGTGCATAATGGAAGAAAATAAAATCATTTAAAGAACAAAGATGTATATCATGCACTTACTATCCTCGGCATGTCTTACATTCTTATTTTCCGTAATTCTCAATGTTCCATTGCCTTGTCTAATTTCTCGATTCATTGCAACTTAGATTCCAAACACGTAGCACGTGGTCCTGAAATTTATTCTTAATTTATTATAAATTCTATGTGCTTTCTATTAAAATGTTACAAAAATATGTATTTGAAATTTCTTACCAATGTTACAGGCATGAAGCCATTAAGTATTATAGGTATGTTTATAAAAAAATTATAAAAATTCAGTAAAATAATAAAATCTACGTCGTCAATTCCGACGACGTCATACGTAATATAATGTTATAGAGTTGAATCTTGTTCATTTTGCTTGCTCTTAAGGACCAGCGCACATGAAAATATTTTATTGAGTCTTTCATTTTAGAAATAAAGGACTCTGATTGGTTGAATCCTTCATGCCGCGTGCATAACACATAATGCATTTTTTTGAATACACAAATTTATTTAAATTACAAAAATGCGACTTTCCCAAATAAAAATATTAATGAATATGTTATTCCCAAATGATTTCTAATCGATTCCGTTCATAATATTTATTAAACATAATTAAGATCTGCTAACTTGACGCTCGATAAATTTTTATTATTACAAAAAAAATATTGTTTCCTAAATGTTAAAATGATTTTCCTAAACTTCCCCAAACGATTCCCAAATTATATAAGATAAAATAATTAGAAAATATTTAATTTCTGCTAACTCTACGGCGGTTGGTTTTCCTTCACCTCTATTTTCTGTTGGCCACCCTGCTAATTTTAACCGTCGGTTCATCAGCTCCGTAAAGTTAGCCGGACCACTTTAACTTTTTAATAATTAAAATTATCTAATCGTTTGGTAGTCGTTTGGTGATGATTGCTTAATTAAAACGTTTGGTGGTCTATCGTTTTTTTTAAATTAAATAATTAAAATATTGGTGTAAAGTTAGCCGGACATTTTTAATTTTTAGTCTAATCGATTAAATCAAGGCTTACTCGATGCAAAATCGTTAGGTGGTCACAAATCCTTTATTTACAACGTTTGGTGGTCCATAATTTATCCAAAAAGTAAAAAAAACCATGTGTGGTTAAGTAGTGGGAATGACTAACTGGAAGCTGTAAAGTTAGCCGGTAAAACCTGTGGAAAACCAAGCATTCATATCATTTCAGTTGGAACCCTGCTAATTTTAACCGTCGGTTCATCTAACCGGGCTTGGTGAAATTGGCCCTTAACCTTTAAGATTTTATTTAATTATACAGATAAATATACAATAAATATTCTCTTGCGCAAACATAAAGAATATAATTAAAATAAATATAACAAAAGAAGTATACGCACCGTACTTTATGGAATCATAAAATACATATAATAATAATTTGTTAGAAATATTCTGTTCATATCCTTTGCAAATAATCATAAACTTTCAATATTATTTAAGCTTTATCCGTAAAATGAAGGATTACAATTCAATAACTTTATGATGACTAATTAAGGATAAAGTTCCGAAAAGTACTCACCCCCGATTTTTTTTGAAACTCAGTATTCTTACGTATTTTGATGCACTGATTACGAATATCATAGTGAAAATTGGCGACTATTTGATTTTCATGGTGAAAACCATGAAAAACCCATAAAAATTATAGTTTTTTACGCTTATCTCAGTAAATACGGAAAATCATGATAAATGTTTTAGATCTCACAGAGATAAACATTTTATGTCCTATTCATTTTTACCGTACAAGTGATAGTTTTCGAGAAAATCAAAGTTAAACATATATCTCAAACCAATTGTTGTATAGGTGAAATTACAAAGGCTGACAGTACTGCGTAGAAATTCCAATATATAACCTCGCTTTGCGTGGAAAGTTGCAAACCCATGTGGAACCTCGCTTTTCTTCTGTACATTTCAACCTTCATCCGTGAACCTGTACAGTGTAGTGTACAGAAGAAAAGTGAATACACGAGACGAACTGCTCGCTCAAATAATGGATGCTAGTGCCCGCATAAAGGAACGTCACGATGTACTCAGACGAGCAACACGCCATGTTCACACAACAGTTGAAAAATGCATTGATGTTAACAATGGAATTTTTGAAAATTTATTATAATCTGTAAAAAATGTATCACTTGAATAATACCCACACGGAACATGACATCCATTGGACGTCCATATAACCTCCATAACTCCATGCGACATCTATCTCCACAGTGGATATTGTATAGATTTCTAATAGAAATCCATATTATCTCCATGGTAGATGTCGTATATAAATCCATCATGGATGTCCATTAGACATCTGTTATGGATGTATGATAGATTTATACAAGTATGTTTCTAATAAAACAAAATTTAATTTTTATTTAAGTATTATTTAAAATTCTCAGCTAATGTTTTGAGAGTATACTTAAAAATGTGTAATATTATATATTCCATTTTTAATTTATATACAATTTAAATTTATATTAAAATTTTTTACTAAACTAAAATATAATTAACAAAATTTAAATGCAAAATAAAGAATTTTTTTCATACCAAATTTTTTAAACAGTCCATAATATATAATGTCATCAATTTATTATTAAACAAAGAAAATTCTTAATTTATAGATTAAAATTAGAGATAACTGTAATTATTCATATTATATTCCTCACAGCACATCAACATCCCAATGAAATTACACCTTAAATTGTAAGATGGTAACATTCTACGGAAATTAATAAACCTGCCATTAACTTTTAGTAACTTGAAAATTCGTCTAAATTTATTCCTTTAACATCCCAGGGACCTTGCGCGTAACGTTTTATTAATATTCATACAAAATGCCAGATAAAAACTTAATTTCCTAATATTATTTTTAATAAGGAACCCTTGCAAAAGAATATTATATTGCCAAAAATCGATTAGACACTATCGGTTTTCAACAGCTTTCAATCGTTTTTTCACTAATCATTGAATAGTTCAAACTCTTTTTTTTTCTTTAATATGGAATCCCGCAAAAAATCCATAAAATTAAAACAAAACGAGCTCCTTACTATTATTTCTGAAAATATGAGATATGTATATATATATATATATATACGTATTTTCTTTTTATTTTATTTTACATCTTAAATAGATAATAAATGGATAATTGTATTACTGGTATATATCACTAACCTACAATAAAATCTTACTTTATAATATTATATGTATGAAGATTAATGGAAGGTTATTTCAATATTTCAACAACCTTACGCGCAATCATTTCACTTTTCGCGTATGCTGAAAATATTACAAAATTATGAGATATCGTTTAATATTAATAATTGAATTTGATGTGCATGTCTATCTATATCCAAAATTATTATTTATTTAATATTTCATGAAAAATGTTACTGCGTGCAACATTTCAAAACTTTACAAAAAGATAGTTCATACTTCAGCCGCTAGTTCGTTTATTTACCGCTATGCGACGCGCGATGCGCCTCATCTCGTATTTGAGTTTCAGTCATGAGAAGTATATAAAGCTTGCAAAGAGCAACTGGCAGAAGATTAAAAATGTAATTACTTCTATCAGTTTAATTTCTGATACAATCCCAACATAGGGAATTCAGATATTGGACTGATTTTTTCTTAAAAATCGGGCGGATAAATGCACGAAAAAGTTAAAATTATCCATTTACTGTCTACTTAAGATGTAAAATAATATATATATATATATATATACAGGGTGTCCCAAAGCACCCTTTACAACGCTCGTGAGCAGGTAGAGCACAGTAAACTGAACAGAAAAGTCCTGTACCATTTTGCAATTTTCGCAATAATTATTGAAATATTAATTAAAAAAGATTGGCGAATGAGCGCGCGTTTCGCGCGGCTAGACCGTGGGACGTACGCTCTAGGCGTGCCAGCGGCGAGCTTCGCAGTGTCGCACGGCAACGAAAAGTTTGGTGGCCCTGCGACGAGAGTCGGGGTACGCGCGAGCAGCGAGCGGCCATTAATAACAATTATTAAATGATTTAGATAAATAATGCTAATTAAATGCTTGCTTAACAATTACAAAAAGAATTAATTATTGAATAATAATATATTATTATTATTATTATTTTATTATGATTTTTAATTATTTTTTTACGTTTCGTGGAAAAAGAAACGATAAGAAAGATAAGAGAATTTGATGCTGCAATAATATACTTACAAAAGGAAACGATCGAGAATCAATTGTGAATTTACGATCCTTCATCAAGGTAGGATTCATAACTACGGTAAAACACAATAAAAAATTAAAATTGTGAATGCTGAAAATTAGATATCTATGAAAAAGAAACAAAGAATCTATCGTGAATTTACGCTTATAAGCTTTCGTTAATTTTTTATTTACAATTACTATAGAAAACAATGTAATCGATTTCTATCGTTTTTTTTTTTTTGGTTCCTTCGTCAGGATTGCGACAAATGTTCATACAAAAATATTCGAATACGCATATCAAAAAATATAAAGCCTCCGCTAGTATAAAATAATAAACGTTTCCCGCTTCATGTATTGAAATAAAATATCTTATTTACCTCATGTATCGAAATAAGATATCTTATTTCGATACATGAGGTAACGATTATAACTGCTCTACCTGCTCACGAGCGTTGTAAAGGGTGCTTTGAGACACCCTGTATATTAGCCAAATCTGTTATTATACAATATATTGAAGTGCGCATGTTTTCATATTCAAAAATCTGCAGCCTCCGCCAAACCGGTCTTAATCTGAGACACTACACAAATCGTCAATTAGTATGGATGCATCAGTGAATACGCATGTTTCTTTTTAATGTTTTTTTCTTTTATGACTTATACTGTATCTGTATACTATATGCTATGTATATGCTGTATGCACATATATGTCTTTATAATAATAAGACAAAGGCTCAAATAATAATAATAAATGTAAGCAAATAAAAAGGCGATATGAGCCACACGTATCACGTTGAGAGATCTATTAATTGTGTGAAGGCAATTGACAAATTTCATAAACGGGTACAAAGTGATACTAAACAACATATAATACTAAAGCGAACGTTTCGGCCCTTTTTTTGTGGCCATCTTCAGCGCAATTAAAATAATAAATAAGAATAAATAAATACATTTAAAAAAAGAGAGATTATATGTATAAAAAAATAAATAAATAAATAAATATCGCAGTCAGTGATTAAAAATTAAATTGTAAACGCACGAAATCGATCACAAACGCATCCCGGGATAACGAACTCCCCGGGTGATAGGCCAGGAAGTTCACATCGTAAGATGTTATGAAGGCTTGCCGGCATGTTGATATGCGAAACTCGAAAAGTCAAGACTCCTGTAGGAGCGAGCAATAAAATGTTAAGAGCGCTCAAGGGTAAACAGAGATAGTGCAGAACTTACATACAAATGCAACAGATGTATCCCAATAAAGAGTGTGACGCGATACAATTATTAATTCGTAAAGTTTAAAGACCACGTTATCTCTAAGATGTTTCACGAGACTTTAAACTTGTGTGTATACAATGCTAGGTCATTGGCCCTCGATGACATAAGAGTAAACACAACAACTCACTACACGAATATGTATTTATATCGGGAATGGAGAAATCAAAATATACGCGTCTTGAAAATAATCACAAATGTCATCCATGCATTAAATGTTAGGAAGTTTATCCAACGCAGTAATATATGTCTGGTGCAAGCCCTCGGTATCCGCTTGCAGATTCAGACCATTTATTTGTCTCCTTATGAACAACATCTCAGATATCAGTCGTTTGTTTAGATATTTTTCGCTGTCTAAAATCCGGACATGGTCCCAATCAAAATCATGGTCAAACTCTAATCTATGATCGGTAATCACCGAACCAACAGTAGAATTTCTACGTATGTGGTTGCGGTGTTCCCCGATTCTCGTCTGTAGTCTCCTGCCTGTCTGACCTACATAAGATGCATCACAATCCGCACAATTGATCATATAGATGATATTAGTGCAAGATGCACTGGGAAGGACGTCCTTATGCACCTTAATAAAGCATGATAATTTATTAAGACTACAATAAGAAAGCCTGACGTCAAGATCTTTTATGATGTTTTTAAATTTGTGCGAGATGGTATGGACGAAAGGGATTGTAAAATAAGAGACGCTCTTATTACAGACAATAACTACCCATTAGATTTCATTTTTCAGACAATTTATAACCGTCTCAAATTTTTGATCACTAGTAGGGGCCTTCCAACTTACGATGTGGATGTCAATATGCTTGATAAAATAGCTTTTCCTTTTATATAACCCTATCTCTCAATTATATAATTACTCATATTTGACTTACATCTACAGGTAATAGTTGAGCCGGAACAATTATGGACTTCTTGTCTTCCAATGAGAATGACATCAATATTATAGAATAAAAGTAGACATCAAATTTTATTATATTTTATTTTTACAATTTTATAGTCTTCTTTACTATTATTTTTCTACGATTGATACATTTCTATTTTTAATTTTTCTATTTTGATTTGTACATAAGATAAATTGTGAATATAACATAATAGTGAATATAAAATAATCTATTTTTTACATCAATCTTGTAAAAGTAATAATCAGTACGAAAATAAACATAATGAGTTTATTACAAATAAATATAACAAATTTTTTAATATGTTGTATTTTAATATCTGTTAATAAATTTAAAAATATGTACTTCATCTACAAATTTTATAAAAAAGTATTTCTTACTATATAACACATTATGAAATAAAATAAAAAGGCAATCCAATTATCGTGAACAGTAATTTATGTCATTAAAAAATTCCTGCGTTTAATTGGAGACGAAAATATTGTGGTGGAAAATAGTATTCTATTTGAGTGGTACCCGTTTGACCACGTTAATATTGACCACGGTCCCGATTGACGACGTTGAGATTGACCACGTTGCGATTGACCACGTTGATATTGACCACATTGATATTGACCACGGTCTCGATTGACCACTGTCCTGATTCACCACAATCCCGATTGACCACGTTGATATTTACCACAGTTCCGATTGACCACGGTCCCGATTGACCACGGTCCCGATTGACCACGGTCCCGATTGACCATATTGATATTGACCACGTTAATATTGACCACGTTAATATTGACCACGTTAATATTGACCACGTTAATATTGACCACGTTAATATTGACCACGTTAATATTGACCACGGTCCCGATTGACCACGTTGATATTGACCACGGTCCCGATTGACCACGTTGATATTGACCACGGTCCCGATTGACCACGTTGATGTTGACCACGGTCCCGATTGACCACGTTGATATTGACCACGGTCCCGATTGACCACGTTAATATTGACCACGTTAATATTGACCACGGTCCCGATTAATCACGTTTATATTGACAACGGTCCAGATTGAAAAACCATGTAACACACACACACACACACACACACACACACACACACACACACACACACACACACACACACACACACACACACACATGCGGGGGTAATAAAATATCTCGTAAAATATTTAGTTTTCGATAATCTTACCGTAATACTTTTATGTACAGAATAATGAGACAAATCAATTAGTAAAAAAAAATAATTGTTTTTAAGAAAAAGTATGTAATTATTTACAATGTATTTTTTAAAACAATTATTTGTTTTTTTCTTTACACTAATTGATTTGTCTCATTATTCTGTACATAAAAGTATTACGGTAAGATTATCGAAAACTAAATATTTTACGAGATATTTTATTTTTTATATCAAAATATGTCAGATTAAAATATAAAATAACTCAAAAAGTACTTAATGAAAAAATACTTTATTATAGTGTTTTGGAAAGCTCTCGAGGTAAGCTACAAGAATATGTAATAAAAAATGGGGAGTTCCATTTAAGAAAACATCGACCACATTGACCTCACCTTGAAAAAACCACGTAAGGTCAAATCCATATTTTTATCATGTGGCCCCCTCGAAACCATGCAACTTTTGTCTGAAACATTTTTTGATATCTCACTTCGTTTCCGAAAAATATGCCCGCGTCACCATAAATGCCGCACCCTGTATATATGTTCCAATACGATTAACGCGCATGCGTGACAACTTTCTTTTTAACATGGCGGCATTCAATTGGGGACGAGAATATTGTGGTGGGGGATAGGACATCAGCAATCTATATATATCTATGGGAGCCCCCCGTAGGGGAAGGGGCGGAACTCATTGCATTCACGTATACACTTTGTAACGATGCATTCCCCCCATCGTTACTAAACCGTACCCGGCCGCCGATCCGCCGGAAGTCCGCCGCCCGACGAACACCGGTCGGGCAAATGCGGAGGCGCCGAGCGCCCATTTTTAAATAATATCAGAAACGCGTAAACATCTAACCGCCGTTAGGCGCGCGAAAACATCGAGAACCGACGACGCGCTCGGGTAACCGACCGACCGCTACCGAAAATACCCGAGTCGCGCGCGCCGGTTCAACGATAAACCAGATTAGAACAATAGGCGAATTACGCAGACGCGCGCGCCGAAAACCGGTATAAATAGAGCGCGTTTCTGAATATCGAGACCAGATCTTCCGCACCGCCAGAGTCTGTAAGACGCCTGGAAACCGCCTAGATCCTTAATCGCTCAGAGAGAGAGAAAACGGGGTTGGGTGTACTCAGCCTCCGCCGAGAGTTTGCGGCATCTCCGAGAGCGATCCTTCCGAAACCGATTACAACGAGGCAAACGGGAACGGGCGTACTCGTCCCCGTCGAGAGTGCTCGACACCTCGCATAAATCCGACCACCTGCGTGCAACGGCGATCGTCTAGTGGTGGGGAGTTCCCTGCCATCGACGGGTGTTCTCGTCAGCCATTGCACTCCCGAATTACACGGGAGAAGACCATCCCGAATTACTATCGAACGCACTAGACGCGCTTAGCTAATACGGCCCGACCGCCATTACGACATCCGGACTCGCCATTGATACGGCGCGCTAAGTCCCGCGCCGGGGGATGATCCACATCCCTACCGCGACACCGATCGACATACGCGATCAATACCGATGCGTCACAGGACCGCCCACCGGGCCGACCGAAATTACCGCCCGATAGCTAACGGCCTCTGCCGAAATCGCTGTCCGCGATCCGTAATCGATATTCTATCGATCCGCCGAAATCGCGAACCGCGTAACGCATCCGTGCGTTGCATTGAATGCACCGCACTCGATACGACCGCACCACGATCCGTTCAGCATTGTACACGCATTTATATAATATCTATATTCAAACGATTATAATCATTTATACATCGCACACCGCCGCATCGCCGTACGGGCGACCGCCTCACACACACCGCGATACACCGACACGCACTCACACGCTTGTATCATTCGCTCATACATAACGAGCTTACATTCGACACTCTGCGCCCAACTAATTATTGTTATACATTTGCGCGCTCACTCACTCGTCAAACGTCTCACACGCACACATATACACACGCCCACTCGCACACTTCGTTTATACGCATACACGCACACTGTACAAATACACATTAATACGCAATAAATTATATTTTCTTAAACACTACTTTCGTTCGTATCTCGATACCCTCTTTCACGAGCCCCGGATCCCGACCGAGTTATAAGTCACCGCCTCGCGAAAGCGGTTTATTACAACTTTTCCATCCACACAACAATTCTGGTCTGAACGTCGCTTCGCATTGTAAAGTATATGCATGGACACAGTGGGTTCCGCCCCCTCCCTACGGGGGGGAGGGCTCCACTTCCGAAAAATATAACCTAACCCAAATCTATTTCTGATTTAAAACTATAATTTGATTCAAATTACGTTATATAACTCAAACCAAATTTTCGTTTCGAATCTAACTTTAACTTTAAATATCTTAAAAATTATAAGAGACCGCCGATTAAGTTATAAGGAAAAGTTACTTAGGATTATGTCCTTGACAACATATGTCAAGGTCAACATCATTGGAACTGGGTCCGTTATAGTAAATAATTACCGTTGTATTTCGCTTTTATCCCATTATGTATACATAACATACTAAATATGTACATTATATTTATTTCCACTGTTGCACCTGACACGTTATAACGCATTATAATGATCGATTTTACTCGCGCTGTTTTCTTGTTACGCGTACGTGCAGTACTTTTCGCGTGACTGCGAGTATCTGTCTGCGTAAGATCATATCGCCGTATGTATCGGATTACTCACGCTACACACATATTACTGTAATGACACGGCGAATATAAAAGAAAGTGGCGCGCAATACTCCGATACGATCAAAAAGCAACCAAAACTCTGAAAAACGAAAATACTTTAATATATATATATTAAATGTATATATTTTTAAATATAAGGAAAACCGGCAATATGAGCCAGCGCGGAGTGGAAAGCGCAAAATTAACTAATAATAATTATAATTATCGCACGCGAACGTTTCGGTCCCTTTTTTGGACCTTCATCAGCGCATTGATGCATTAAATTCGGTTAAAATTAAAACAATAACAGTAGGAGTCAAAAGATAAAGAGTTATAAGAAATCGGTATCGGAAGAAGTCATCGCAGTCAAAACATGGTCAAAAAGTCATCGTCCGTAAGGTGCGCTCCTCTGTGGTTGATGGACCACCAGAGGCCTAAACCCCATAGTCCACCACCGCTAGTTAAAATACTTATTATGGTAACGGTCGCAGACATCTCTCTGCCTGAAACATTTAAATTATGAGGAAACGCATGTTTGACGAGAATGAAATTTTAAAGCGATATAAAGTGGAGAACTTACATAAAGGGATGCATAAATTTGCTTGTAATAAATATCGGCAACGGTCAGAGAATAAAAAATAAATAAATAACAAACAGCAAAACACCACGGATAATAAATTAAACATAAAAATTAAACAATATTCAACTCGCACTCCTTCACAAACTCAACCCAACAAGCAAACATATGGTAGACAGTTCGCAGACTGAAAGATTTCAAAATATTTACCTAGAGAGGTATATCAGCGGAACTGTTTACAAATAAAGTGATTAAATGTTTAGGAGTTTTTCAATCGCGTTGACATAAGCATGATGTAAGCATTCCGTATCCGTCTATAGATTCTAACTATTATTTTGTCTTTTTATAAAGAGCATTTCTGAAATTAGGCGTTTGCTTAGGTGAGGTTCCTTGTCTAAGATCTCGACATTATTCCAATTAAAATCATGATTAAGATTCAATCTATGATCAGTAATAACTGAACTATTAGATGTATTTCTACGTATATGATTACGATGTTCGTTGATTCTCGTTTATAATCTTCTACTGGTCTGACCAACGTAAGAAGCATCACAATCATTGCATTCAATTTTGTATACAATGTTGGTAGAAGAGAATTTCGGAAGGACATCTTAATGAACCCCAATAAAACGAGAAAGTTTATTAAGGTTATTAAATTTTCTCGTTTTATTGAAGTTCATAAAGATGTCCTTCCGAAATTCTCATCTACCAACGTTGTATACAAAATTGAATGATCTGGACCAACCATCCAGTAAGCCTGGCGAAGATATGTCAAGGCTATTTGAGTTCCTCTGTGGAGAGTCCGCAGATGAACATCCAATATAATGAATTAGGAAAAATATGAATCTCGAGGCAAGATGGCTTGCATGAATGCTTGCACTCAGGGTCTAATTGAGAATGCTTGAATCGACCCTGAGGATGAATCGAATGATCGATGAAAGCCGTGAGCTTGGCGAGAGGATGAGACCTTGACAAGTGTGTTCCGCTTGAGATGACTGTCAGATCCGATGAGAAGTACGCCGCTTGAACCGACCGAATCCAATATAGCCGTGCGATTTCCAGGTCTACAGGTGTCAGTTGGTGGCCCCATAATGTGCAAACAGAGCTGGAGCCACCAACAATGATGAAGGCAGATAAGTTCTGCCGGGGGGAGTTTTTAGTGGGTATGGCCCAGTCGTTTGTTTAGACTGGGCGAGTCCCACACACGCCCGGGCCGGCCCGGGTACGGTGCTTAAGTGCATTTTCTCCCCCCGCACCAGACAAAAAAAAAGGTCTACAGGTGTGAGGGGTGTGGCCAGAGAAGACAGTGGTATACCTTTGAGGATAGCGCAAAACCTTTGACAATGAGCCGTGATCCGAAGAAGCCGGGTGAGCGAAGAGTAGCGATAGAGGAGCCCCCAGAGATGGTGTTGCTTCGCCGTTGAGAATGTGAAGAGACCTGGCCGTTCCTCGAGAGTGGCCGCCGAATCTGGCTGCGATACTATATTTGGCCAATGTTGAGGAGACTGTGCTAACCATGAGGGACCATTACACCAAAGATGATGCCGAGAGAGTTGAGCGGAAGAGAGACCGCGAGATGCACAGTCTGCTGGATTCTTTTTTCCGGGTACAAACCGCCAATGTCCTTAAGGTACGCGTTCTTGAATTGCCGTCACTCGATTGCGGACGAAATCCTTCCAGCGGGAGGGGTGACTGTTGATCCAGGTGAGCGATACCGATGAGTCCGTCCACATGAAGATTGGTATCTCAGTGAGTTCTAGTGTTCGTTGAACATAGCTGATGAGACAAGAGAGTAGAACCGCCGCCGTAAGTTCCAGCCGAGGAATACTGAGTCGTTTGAGAGGTGCTACTTTGGTTTTGGCGCACACAAGTGTGATGATTGGCTCTGTCTTGTAAGGGATGACCTTGATATAAACTGCAGCCGCCATTGCGAGTTGAGAAGCGTCCGAGAATCCACGAAGCTCAACCACGGCTAACGGCGTGAGAGATATCCACCGAGGGATTGTAATGGAGGTCAGATTAGACAGCTCCGCACTGAAAGAGGGAAATCCAATTAGAAGCCTTAAAAATGATTTTCAGAAATTTTTTTGGAAAGGAAAAATTAGTATTAAATTTTTTGAACTTTGGCATTCATTTATACATATATTAAACTAATAAAACATATTTTTTTATTACATAATAATATAAAATGGCCGACATATCGCCACGTCTTTCCGGCAGGTCCGCGCAGGAGTTGCAAATCTGCGGGAATTCTAGATTCCCTTGTATCCATTTGAAACAAAGCAGTTGAAAAAATCTTATTATTCATATCCGTAGTTTCTATGTGAATCTAAAAAAATGGATAAAAATTGAAAATTGGAAGACTTATATGCTTTTGAAAATAAAAGTTCATATTTTACCGCTTTTTTTCATTTTTTTGCAATAAAAAAATACTTTTTTTTGGGTGATTTTTCAAAACAATTTTAAAACAGGTTCATATCAAAGGTAATAATGTTATAAAGTTGAGATCAAAATTTCATTAAGATCGGTTAAATAGTTTTTAAGTGAGATTTCTCGCAAATTTCAAAAATTATGTTTTGAGAAAAACGCGTTTAAAGTTTTGATAAGTGAAAAGTGAATGATATCTATAACTTACCGGCTAATCAGCGATTCCAGGGCCATATAATAGTCCTTTAGCTTCCTCGTAGAACTCATTTTGCTCGATTAGCTGCTCTCTGCGTGCTTTACGAGCCTCCTTGGTGGATAAAGAGCTGCGCCGCCCCTGTCGAATCAGCCGGCGCTCGTTGATGTCGTCAGCGTATTTCTTACACTGACTCCCAATAATTATCTGTAGCTCCAGCGTACTTTGTAAAATGGAAGTATATCCTTCATTGAAGAGTCCAGCAGCAATATACGATGCTATTTCAACTATTTTCAATCCAGAATTCAGGTGCTTCGGAGCTAAGTGCCAGACGGTGGAATTAAAACTTTCATTTGCATTCTGCGTGTGGCCGCCCAAGCATCTCTGGAGTATATCTTCCTTCGATAAATCTTCATAAATCGGAAGGATATGTTTCTGGACTGTTGAATCGAGTGGAGGAGGGTGCTCAAACAAATCCAAATTCGCTCCAATAGCTTTATCTTTCTGCCACTTGCACCAGCTGTCTTCGCCCGCCGGGCAGTATTCATGCTGTGGATTTTCGTTCGTAGAGCCCAAATGGTAATAAGTGGCTATAATATTTTTCTTCATGTCCTCAACACTATTCACATTTCTTCGGATAGTGAAACCGTAGTAAGTGGTAAATTTTTTTATCAAAGCATCCATCACTTTGCTTTTTCCACTGAGCTTATGCGCTTTCTTTACATTTCGGACCCGAGTGTCCATTCTCTTCTCGACGTGGCCGATACACTTACTTTTTATCACTTGGAATTCATCACCATACGGATTAACATCTAAAATAGCCTTGAAAGTTTTCGAATTTCCATCTCCAATGTAATTTATGTATTTCACACCAAACTTCTCCTCTGACTTCAAAAACATTTCTGCGATAGCATTAACTTCCATCTAGCCTTCGTGATTTTTCGCGCATTCGTCCTTGTGTTCTTCATACCAATTTCCATATTCTGGAGTATTTTTCTTGTTTTTTCAAAATGTACATCCTTGGCAATAGCTACTTTTAATGACTAAATCAATAACTTTACCCGTGTAGTAGCCTAAAGCCCATTCTACAATGGCAGTAACAAGGCTGTAGGAGTAGAAAAGTATACTGTTTTTAGTGATATAAAGACCGAGAATAACGAAATGGGCAATTCCCATTTGCTCTTAAAACTTTTAAGAGTAAATGGGAATTGCCCATTTCGTCACTCTCGATCTTTACATCAATAAAAACAGTATACTTTTCTACTCCTACAGCCTTGTTACTGCCATTGTAGACGGGCCTTAAGAGCGTAGTTACTCCGTATAACGACTTGAATCCACTCTTTTTCCAAGAGCCACCACCAGACACTTTTAGATTCAGAATCGGCCTCTCATGTTGTTCATTCATTTTCTTTTCTTCTTCTACAGCTTTCTTGCAGAGGCGTTCGAATACGGATTTTGTAGTGGAGTGGATATGTGTGATGATATTGTTATATGTGTTTTCGCTCAACCCGTTGCAGATATCCATAAGATTGCAGGATAAATTTATACCTTCTCTGCCGATGCCTAAAAGACGCATGACAAATACAATCCTGCGATTCACTTCATATCCAGTATTGATGAAAGGTCCTGAATCAATATCTCTTCGACCACAGCGGCATAGCAAAACAAGTTTGAAACCAAAACCTCGATTTCCAGCTTCTTCGAACTTCAAAGTTTGTTTGCACTCACGACAAATAACTATCTTTGCTAAGGCTATGAAAAAGGTCAAAAATTCTATAAAACGATAACCATGCACAGGATTCCAATGGATATCTTTAGTACTGGCGCTGGAAATTTTCCTGGCATTCGTGCTTGCACCTCCTTCTTCATTTTCACTTTTTTGATTTGTGAATTGATTGCCATAGAATTTCCTTTTGCGTGATTTTGCTGCTCGTTCTGTTGTGTATCTGTCTCCTTTCGGATAGGACGACATTTTCAACTCTCAAAATCGTTCTGTGCGGGCCGAATTTCGGAGCTAAACTCACAAAATTCTGCTTGACACGAGCTTCGACCTTCTCTACTAAACGTAAGCAATTCAAGTGTAAGAGCCGTTTACCTGGAAATTCTATTTAAATCTTCTGTCTAGGGCATTAGCTTTACTCCGAAATAACGGTAGAAGCATTTGAAAAGAGGGGATAATAAAAGGTTAGATTAGCTCCGCCTCGAGCGAGTGTCTATACTTGCTGCGCGCTGCAGGGCCCCAACGCCGCTCGAGAGACGCGTCACGCTCAGAGGCTATAGAGATAACTTCCTAAATTCTTCGAAATTCATTTTAAAACTTTGGGGTCATAATCTTTGGAAGTTGTACTAATATTTAATGCAAGAAAAAAATGCATTTTTTGAAAATTCTAATTGGATTTCTCACCTGAATTGCGTCCATCGATGTCGAAGCTGAGGAGAGAGACAATCATCCCAGGTGATTTTTTCCAGCCACAGTTCTTGGAGGAGCGTTTTGGCCCTTATGATCACCGGAGATAAGAACCTCAGAGGATCGAATAGTTGAGCTACCTCTGAAAATATTGTACGTTTGGTGATAATGGACCGAGTGACAGTAGGTTTGTTCGCGTTGATTGAACTTTTTGCACTCAGTATCTTCACTTTCACTCTCTTCAACATCCGAATATATATTTATCTCGTTTTCAGTGCAGAACTTTTTAGGAATTTCAAGCAACGCGAACAAACCTAGTCTTGCTTGAGAAAATGAACTTGTAACGATGCACCCCCCATCATTACCCGGCAGTAGACCGCCGGAAATCTGCCGCCCGCCGAACACCAGCCGGGCAGGAGCAGAGGCGCCGAGCGCCCATTTTTTTAAACACTTATGCGAACGACCGTACGACCGTTACACGGTCGCCGTAACGAAAAGCTCGGAAAACCGAACACCGCCGAGTGCTGCCGTAAAAGCCCGAGCGACGCCCGCCGAAACGCCGCGCCGTTTCGCCCAGGGGAGATGACGTGTTTACCGTAATTACCCGCCGAAAAACAACACGTCATTATCCCCACCCGGGGGCGAACGACGCGGTTACCATTAGACGCTCGGGTATATAACGGCAGCATTTTTACATCCCGGCACCAGAACGATTCCTGAATCCTCTCAAGCAATACGCTCCGAGCCGATACCAAAACCGATCCTAGAAACTCGCATACAAACGAAGGAACGTGAGATTGACGCGTACGCAGTCTCCGCCGAGCATTCTCGGTTTCCTCGCCGCCTGCGAAATCTTATCTAACAATAAGTCCGACCTCATCGAACGATAGCGGAGAGTTCGCCGCTATCTAAGATTCGGTCTAAGATCCGATCGCTACCGCTAAACAGACCGTGGGCCGGCGAGTTCGCCGCTCCGTCGAGGCTTCTCGACTCCAGATAGCCATCCTCTATCCGCGTACGGAAGCAAGGGACGGAGAGTTCTCCGCCCGATCGAGGATTCTCGATCTCCGGTCGCATCCCCCCGCACACCTGGGAATACGCGGATAAGAACACGCGAACGCACCGACACTTTTTACACGTTTTACTGTGAGCCAGCAATTATAATCGCACCGAGATACGTAATCGTATCACCCGATATAATTCTGCGCGCTGTCAAAATAAACACGGCCTCGCCGTACGCCGCCGAATATCTTAAGCGGTTCGATACATCGAACATCGCGCACCGACTAACGAACGCGAATTGCATCTAACGCGTTGCATTATCCGCCGCGCGCTAGCCTCACGAAACATATTGTAAATAGACCATTGCCGAAAGAGACAAATAAATACGCTACATTATAACTAAAGCTTTTCGTGTGTCTCATCTTTTCACGAGCTCTGATCCCGATCGAGTTCATCCGCGCGCGCTCGCGAAAAGTAACCCCGTTACAAACTGATCCGAGTGAGGTTGCCAAGTGAGTCCCAAGATCTTGCCATGAGAGTTATTAAACGAGTGAGACTCCGTTGCGGTAATGTCCGTAAGGAGAGTCTGGAGTAGATCCGGATGATTGCTTTGTCACTTTGCCATGGGAAAGCCGCCCGCCTTGCAGAGATTCACCAATTGAAGAGCAATGGATGTTAACTCCTTAAGAGTGTCAGCGCCGCCGCAGATATCGTTCACATACCTGCCTTTAATGAGAGGAGAGACCGCCAGAAGATAGTTCATGCCTTCGTCTTCTACGAGTTGCATGAGAACGTGAACCGCCAAAAAGGGAGCTGATCGGGTGCCATACGTAATCGTAGTGAGTGTTGATACGAGTAGTATATAAAAGCATATGTCCTGGACCGGATTTTTTTCCACCACCAAAATCAACTAAAAACATCAAAATCACCCATAAAATCATTCATAAAAGCAATAAAATTACAAAAACAACGAAGGACGCTTACGAAGTGATTAGATCCTTCTTATTTATCCATTGGTTATGTGTATTATCAAAGCCCAGCCATTTAACATAAACTTTATTTCCTTTTCTTTTTAATATTTTTTCAACTAAATAGATTTTAGTTGATTGCAAAAATGTGTACAAAGCAGCAGATTTTTCGCTGTTGTAATCCATTTAACATAGTCCTTCACAGAAAAAGTACATATTTTTGCAATGCGTAAAGACATTGTAGGGAATATTCCTTTACTTTTATTTTTATTATTTATATAATAAAATCCAAAATAAAAACAACAGACAGAGTAAGAACAAAAATAACACAAATAAAAGCAACACAAGCAAGTGCAGCACAAACTAAAATAGTTAGAAGTAAATTGAGCAAATTCGTGCCTGCTCTTATACCATTGCATTTGCATTTCGTTTGTGGATTCACTTCGGTTTCAATTCGCCATCTAGCGCTCGAAAGTCAAATCTGTTCGGTACAATCATAGCGCGGTGAAATTTGTATTACATGATCAACTAATTAACTAGGGGAACGAAAGTTATAAAATAAAATTTTTTACGACCGCTGACAAATAATTGAGCAATAATACATTAAAAAATTAACTATAAATGGAAGTATCTTAAAAAAATCTATTTGTTTTATATTGATTTGGCTGAAATTCCAATTTTGTTTTGGAAAAAATATTCGTTTACGAGTGGATCCCATTGCGATCCCAAAATTTCCTTTATGGTACCATATTCTACATATATTGGAGTATTTTTGAGAATTTTTTCAGATTTTTAAAAGTGGATATAATTTTTCATTTATTTATTTAAAACTAAAAAATTAATATTTTTCATACTATTAAATTTTTCTCACTAAAATTAACTTTTTTATCTGAAAGTACGGGAAAAATCCTAAAAAATTCATGTCTATAAAAATTTTGTATATTTTATAATTTTAGCTGTAAATGTCAAAAAAAGAAAAATTTCTTAAAACGACCTACCTCCAATACCTTGGATGCAAGGCATATAATACTTATTTTTTTTACCTTTAACCTTATACAATATGTGCACTAACATGTTTTCATGATCACTTTAAAAATCCCAAGCAGTTCATTTTTAGGTGGACCCCTGACACGTGGAATGCACCTTATATGTTTATAGTCCATCTATAGACCAACCTACTTATGTAGGATTAGAGAAAGAGCTGGAAAAAGATAAATATGATACTGATTATTTATTTGAGCGTAATTGGGAAAAAATTTTACCGGTAGAAGAATGTGCATCAATTAGTTTAGTAATTTTTGATGATGGAATGTTGAAAGATCAAAGTAAAATAATAAGATATTATTGTGAAGGAAGGCGTAAAAATATTAGTATTCTTGGATTATATCATAAATACACTAAAATAAACCCTATAATTAGAAAAAATTCAAATCTGTGGTTTATTTTTAATGAGTTTGGAGATAATCTCAGAAAAATAAATGATGAATTGGCTTCTGAATTAACGTATGAAGAGTTTTGTTCTGTAAAAAAGCTTGGTCAGAACCACACGGATTTTTGGGAATTGATAAAACAAAAAATGATAAATATTTCTTTCAAAAATATAATGAATTAATATTATTATTATAAATGGGAAGAAATTTACGTAATGTTTTAGACAAACCTTTGGTTCTTGAGACAAACCTTCGGTTCTTCGACAAAGGACAACTGTTAAATACTGATTCAGAATTGTCGAATGCTTCACCATCGTCGTCAAATACAAAACCGTTAAATACAGACTGTACACATAAGATGTTAAATACAGACTGTACTCATAAGATGTTAAAACCACTTAACAAACCTCCGGTTCTTGAATGCAAATCTCCAGTTTTTAACATGAAAACAGGGTTTAATTTTGGAAATAAATAATTTAAAAGTACATATGGAATGATGGGTACAACTCCACAAGAACTGGCTGACATAGAAAAGAAGCAAAATGAATCAAGAAAAACATTTCAAAATGCAAGAAATTTAAATACTAAAAAAAGTATAGATTTAGAGGAAAAAAATAAACCAATAACTTCTAGACTGGATGAAACGAATAAAGAAATTAACATATTGATTGATAAACTGGACTCGAATCTAAAATCTGCGCCTGAAAGGCACCTGAAAGGCTTAGTCCAAGGGACGCTTAATCCAAGGGTCGCTAAGTCCGAAGGATGCTTAGTCCAAGGGACGCTTAGTCCGAAGGACGCCGCAGATCTATAACCTTATCAAGATACCAAACTTGAAGAAATAATAAAAATCCTTAAAGGTTGTACAGAGACTGACGATAGTGATGAAGTATTTGAAGAGACCTTCGAGCACCCTTTGGACGCGGTACCATCTGTTAGCTCGAGCCATTCACCTAAAAAATCAACTTTTCCAGTGTCACCAAGAATTAAAGAAGAAGGGGGCCCTTTATGGAATAAATATAAAAACCATCTTTATGATGAAACGTTTGGATTCTGGCGTGACAGAGACAATGATGATAGGTTAATGATAGGGAATAAAACTGTAAGAGTAACACAAAATGATAATCTTGTTTTTTATGATGATAATAATATAAAAATAGTAATTCAACTTACTAATCCTTTAATAAAATTATTAACAGAAAAAAACGTACCATATAATTTTAAAGATATTTATGGTGAAGATGCTATAAAAAAGTATAAGAATATAATTTATAAAACTAATGCAGTTTATAAAGATAATGATCCTAGCAAAGGACCAGCTTCAAATAAATATACAAAATGGGAATATATTTTGAGATATTTATGGGAAGAAATGGGTGAGTCAAAAATTAGAAAAGGAAGTAAAAAAGGGGGGTGGTTTTATTAATAAACTTTCAAATAAACTAACCGGAAAGATTCCAGAAATGCATTTACTGGGATATAATGCTTGTGGACCTTTTACGAATGTTGAGGAGAGATTAAAAAAGGGGTGGAAAGGAATAAATCCTTTAGATGAACATTGCAAACAACATGATCTTTTTTATTATACAAACCCAAATATAGATTATAGTGAAATAAAGAAAGCAGATAAAACTTTACAAGAAGCAGCGTGGATGAGAGTATTGTCACCAGATGCTAGTAAGTCGGAAAGATTTTGGGCGTGGGTTGTTACAAATACCATGAAATTAAAAACAAAATTAGGAATGGGATACATGTGTGAAAAAGATTTGTTATCATTATTAAAGAGGGCATCGGAAATATATAAAAAGAATCCACAATTAGCTAAGAACATTTTAAAATATTATGAAGATCAAAATCATCCATATAAAACAGCTGGATTGATGTCAAGCAAGACTATTGAGAACTTAGGGGGTTTTCCTTGGTTAGCAACTCTTCCAATGATTTTTGCTGGTTTATATTATCTTATGAGTTCGGGTATGGATATATATATAGAACAGTTAAAGAGAACAAATTTCTGGATGAAACATTAAAAGAACAGATTAGAAATAATAAGGCATCCGAAGGACGCAACGAAGGACTAACCCACGTAGATAAAATTCGGGCAGATAAAATGATGCCATTTGTACATTATAATTTCGATGTCCCGCGTGAAGAAACTTTCAACACACCAAAATATCAACCATCACTCTTTAAATATCGTTATTAAATGGAATTAAACCTATCCTCTTATCAAAAACAAAAATTGAAGAAAGCTTGGTTTTATGATACAGGTGAAAAAATTAAATTGAATTTAAAACATGTTAAAAAAACAAATACTGATTATTATGGACTATTTCCATCATTATCTATTAGAAATGCAAATAAAGTATTTAGACAAATGGAAAATAATAAAGGTGCAGAACTCAGCCTATCTAAAAAAGAAGTTGAAAATTTAGTATTAAAAGCTTTATCAGATGATGATATAAAACAATATGTAAAAAAACTTAAAATACCTAATTTTAGAAACGTCTATTTAAATTTAAATGAATTACCTAAGAAAATTAGAAAAAATGAGTGTGGTATTGTTAATCTTTTTTTTCATTGGGTTTGCTATTTCAAAAATAAAAATCATATATATTATTTTGATTCTGTGGGGGGAGATGCGCCTATAGAATTGAAAAATTATTTCAGGGGAAATAGACTTAGTATGAATACAAAGAAAGTACAAAAGAAGAGTGATCCAGCTATTTGTGGTTACTTATGTATAATAGTTCTTTATTTGTTGGGAGTTAAAAAAATAAAATGGAAAGATATAATAAAAACAATTGGAATAGGTGATATTAAGGATGTTTTATACTATATAAGGGTTTGATCTGAACTAAGAGTGACAAATGACATTGATGTATTGCCAAAAGTGTAAGACAAAAACAAAATCAATGCGCGAGCATAAAGAAAATAAAAATGATAAATGGAGATTACATACGTAAAATATAACACATATTTTGATAGCAAATTGAAAGCTCCAAAATGCAAAAAAATAAATCTTATAAATGGCATCAAAACATAGTTCACATCAAGACCTTTTGTTTGAAAAATATCAAGATAAAATTATGAAATTACAATACAAGTATATTTATCCTGAAATTAAAAGACATGGTAAGGAATATGATTTTCATATAAAATTTAATGATAAACATGGTTTTATGCCAAACAAAACAAGAAATTTACCAAAAATACGAGTTACAAAGGAAGATGGAAGTGCTTATCCTGAAGATACAACTAGCTTTTTAGTTAACAATTATTTTGCATACATGTGGAGTTTGATTAAAGTTTCAATGTTCAATACTGAGTTGGATAATAATTATAATGTGGGTCATGTTAGTACATTGAAAAAGCGTGCTAATATTTCAAACGAAGGTGAAGGAAGTGGTCAAGCAAGTGGTTTTATCGCTGAGAAAAAATATGGTTTGATTAAGGATGATGGTTTGTTTTATCCTACAATTGATATGGGAGATTTAATTCCTGGTTTCTTTGATGATATAAGCGGGCCTATATTTGGTGTAGATATACACATTGTAATGACTTTAAAAGATGATTTGAGTGACTCATTGTTTACGTTTAGTGACGCTGAAATACCCCCACCTCGCGGAAAAATTAATTTAGAAAGTTATCGTTTAAAAGTTTGGTATATTGAATACGATGAAATTACAACGACAAACCTGATAGATGAATTGAAACATTTTAGTTTAGCTGGTAAATATGCGTTTACATATAAATGCTTTCAGTGTGTAGAATATCGAGGATTACCTGATTTAAATACTTTACGTATGCCCTTAAATGATTTTGTTTTTACTCAGGAACCAAACTGGGCATTTGTTTTCTTTATAAAAGATAAATTTCTGTACGACCAAAATGAGAATCCAACAAATTGGGATCATGCTAATATTAAGAATATTCAAATATTATATGGAGAAGAAGACATCCTTCCGAACCTCAAAATTATGAAATTGAAAAAGGAGATTATTACGAGTTGTATCGTTCAAGTTCAGAGTACGATGAAGCATTGTATGGCCCTGATAGAATGATTTCTCAGTTTCACACGGTTGACAATTTTATAAAATATAATTGCTTTTTTAATATTGATTTGAGGAATAAACCAAAGAGTATTTCCACTGTGGAGAAATTACCAAAAATTTTAATTGCTGATTCTTCCAAATCTTTCAAGGGATTAAATTGTTACGTAGTATTTGTAAACCAAAAGACTATAGCTTATGATATGGTTATGAGTAGAATGATAGTTCAATATTTTTAATTAATTTTAAATTAATTAAATTAAAATCTTTAGATATACATAAATTTATAATTTATAATTGCTAATAAATGCTGTACAAACTGAAAGGAAATTTAAAAAATGGGGTATCCTTTAGTTTCGATAAATTTAAACACATAAAGTATGGTGAAATAGGATTGGTAGATATATATATTCCTGGAGATGATAACGCGCCAGAAAGTCTAAGCGTCAAAAGGGTGTCTGAGGGGCACCTGAAAGGCGCCGAAAAGGCTAAGTCCGAAGGACGCTTAATCCAGGGAGCGCTTAGTCCGAAGGATGCTTTATCATCTGAAATTACATTTTTATTTGTGCCGGAAGAACTAAATTTAGAGGATGCGCCTGAAAGGCGCCTGGAGGGCTATGCCCGAAGGATACTAACAAAGTATACAATAACTATTAATTTAGGTCAAGGTCTTAATTCAGCTGAAGATATTTAAAAGAATGTCATATATAAAGTTAAAAATATTCTAGAAACAGAAAAAAAACTGGGCACCAAAATATAAAATTGATTTAGAAGTGAGTTCTATTAGCGTTGAATTTGATAAAAACGATAAATTAGTGAACAAAATATTTGACGCAATAGAATCAAGGGTGTTAAACTCTGAAAATGAAGGACTTTCTCTTATTAAAAAAGAACCTGGTAAAATTAATCTAGGTTTACTAATCCGGGGTGTATTTGCTATTCAAAACTTAAAAAATCTTATAGAAGAAGAAAGAATAAATCTCATAGAAGAAGTACCGCTAGCTTTTGATATAAACAAATTTAAATTTGAGAAGAATAATAATGAAACAAGGGTATATAGGACACACTTCATGTAAGTCAATCATTACGCTCACATTTTTTAAGTTTTGAATCTTAGCTGTGAAGGTCAAACGTCTAAAAGACTAAGTCCGTAGGACACCCTTGATCCCTCCATATGAGGTATTCTCATAACCAAGAGGAGACGTTTCTATATTATTATTTAAATATACTTTATCATCGTATGCCGATAATGCTATTTTATTTGTTTTAACAGTGTAAAGTTTCAGTTCTTTTGATGTAATATTGTATACAGTTTCAGTTGTGTTTTTACCCTCAAACAAACAGTTTTTGTACATATCAAATTTCATTTTTTTTTATATTTGATCTTTTTATTCCTTTACATACTTTTTTCTCTTTTATTTTTGTTATAAACTTTTTAGTATTTTTACAAAACTTTGTTTCAGTTTCATCATATCTAAAAGCATACATTTTAGACCTTAATCCAACCCATTCTCTTAAAGCTATCCCGAGATATTCATCTTTGAATAAACCGATTACTTTTTTATTTACTTGTGGCATTCAATCGATTTTATGATTACTTGTATCAAAATAATGTATATTGTTTTTTATATCCATGTAAAGATCATCTGTTTCCACATAAATAATAAATGAATCAGTATCAGTTCCTAACAATTTAGCTTTATCATTATATTTTTTCTTCAAAAAATTATAATAAAACTTATATATCAATAACTTTGATAACTCTAAAACAACAAACTCACCATATATAGGTTTATTTAATGTTATTTCTTTCTTTTTCCGATACACGAGAACTTTATCATCATCTATTATTTGTCTATCTTCATAATTTTTACACCTTGCAAAATTTTTATATGAATAAAACAAGTCCACCTGACATCTGTTTCTTACCTGCTCCATTTGTTTCGGTATACTCCGTATACCGAATTATTCATGAGTTTAAAAAAGTTCTTTTCAAAATCATTTTTAGCTTCTTGTCTAAGTTTTGTGTTTAAGTCAATGTAGGACTTCAGCCATGCTTTTTGCCTAAATGATATTACCTTTTTCATATCTTTTAAGATTATTCCTTGATTAAGGCATTCTTGCAACATTCCGTAATCAATTAAATAATTATTCTTTGATTTTAACGTGCACATAAGTTTAGTACCAGTTGGTATTTTACCAACTCCTTTAGATATCATTTCTTTTTGATATTCGGATAATTCGTCATAACTAGGTACATAATGTCCGGGTAACATTGGATAATTTTTAAATTTATCATGTAATTCCAATGGGATATCCAAATCAACGAGAAATGTATAACCATATTCTCCGTCATATGACAAGTTCTTAATTGTTTCAAGAGTGAAATCATTTACATCTTCATATTTAAATTCTCCTATAGGAAGGGGTTGACTAAGCGCATATCCATATAGATTATTAGCATCCAAGTATAAAATATAGCTAACATGTTTTTTACTGTTATATATACCTTTTTCTATCGCTTTTTCTTTGGATAGTTTTACAGTCTTTCCAATTTTATTATCATAAAAGTAACAATTATTAGCTAATGCATATCTGTGTGGAATCATAGATATTCCACCTCTTATTCCAGTTTCATATGTTTCGTACATTTCTCTATCTGATAATAATTCTAATGTTTGTCCTGTGTATTTTAATGAAGCATCATTAGCAAAATGTGGAGCAGATATATAATATACAGGGTCAAGACCATATTCTTTATAGCATTTTTCTCTGAAATTGTCAAAAAACGTCATGTAATAAAACAGTATCTAATTTCAAGTATAAATTATGATATTCTTTTACAGTTTTACATTTAAAATGTCTATATACTTTATGCGCAAATTTAAGTTTAGCAGGACTCACATTTCATCATTTAAAGTTGAATACCATTCTTTACTTTTGCTGGGCAAATATAACTCATACATTTTAGCATAAGAGTCCATCCATTCATACATATAAATTCCCCTTTGTAGAACTAAACGTAAGTCTTCTTTTTTAAATCTCTTTAATATAGTTTTTAATTTAGAATAATCAACAGGTTTAAATACATTCTCATTACACTTTTTGCATCTCCCAATCATTTTAAGTACATCATGTTCGTTTATAGGAAGTAACTTCATATTTGTTATTTCTTGGACAGATTTGCAACGTGAACAAAAACAATCGTTTACATCGAGTAAGTTTTTAATTAATGAATCTAGACTTTTGTCCATAAATCTAAATGTATCAATGAATCTCACCTCCATATGTATATTATTAATATCTCCTTTCTTTTTAATGATGGTTTTCGAATTGCATTCTTTACAGGTTTCAATAATTTCATTCTTATATTTTTTATTGCATTCTTTACATTTTGATACGTCATACTGTTGTTCATATTGATCAACAACTACGTTGTTTATGGAAATTGTAACATAATTTTCTTTTGTGTTTGGCATTATATTTCAAGCTTTCTTATTTTTCTGCCCGTTTTCGTATTTAGTTCCTAGTTTCAAAATCCACCTTAGAAATAATTTAGAATCATATTTCAAATTATGAAATAATATTGGTACAAAATTTGGTAATTTTAGTTTTAAGTTGCAGCTGTCATGGGCTGCCCCGCGATAACGTCCTGTATAGTGATCGTGATCTCTTACTTTTATTAATTTTTCATTAAATTCATTATTTCTTAATTTCATATTTGCAAATTCACCATTACAAATATGGCATTTTTTAGCTTTTCTGAAATTGTTAATATCTTCTTTTGTCATTGCTATAAGTTTATTTACTTTTCTAAGTTCATAATATCTTTTTGCATATTTAACAATAAGGTTGTTAAATTCAGTCATTAACTGTTCAACACTTCCATTATTTATTAATTGTGTTTCGTCTATTGTATCAAAGCAGAAACTATTCGGCTTATGTTCATGAATGACATTTTTCATAATTGATTTTTGTAATGTTGCTTCAAAATCAGAACTAACTGTATATGGATGATATTGCTCTGCACCTATGGAAAAATATTGTCTATTTAATTTAGTGGGCATTTTTATTTTTCGTTTTTCATATATACACAGAGCAACATGATCATTATACTTTACTTCTTTCTCAAACCGTTGCATTTTTCACATATGTATCGCTTTCTGCATTGTTTTGTTATTTGTCCTTTTAATAAAGCACTCATATTTTTAATTCCAACTACATGCTCTTTGTATATTAAAAGATGTATACATTTTCTATCTTTATAATTATCACTTGTAATAGCTTGTCCAATAGTAAACTTACCATTATTCTCGTCTACTCGATAAACATTTATAGCTATATTTAAAAAATCTTCATATTTTTTCGTATTTTCTTTTATAATTTGTACAGGATAATTCATATTTAACATTTCATACCTATATCACATTCGTAAGATCTGTCTACATGATCATCAGCAGGATTAAGTATACTCTCTAATGCATACTCAAAACATCTAAGATTTTCTTGATTCTCACATTTAAATTTATTAGTTTTTCTATTGTTAACATTAATGCAGCATTTTTTCGCTATAATATAATTGGGTAATTTAACATAAATTCCACCTTGAAGAGGGGTGTATTTATCGGACTGTAAATCAAGTTGAATAACTCTATCGAATGTAAACTTGGTGTTTTTTGCATTAAAGCTGGCAAATTTATTTAAAATGATATTATATATAATTTCTATTATATCAGATATTATATCCTCAGATAAAATATGCTCAACATTACTATGAAAATAATGTGTATGTAAGTCAATTACATTACCACATAAATCCAATACATGATATTGCACCTTTGCAACTAATTTGACTGTTACAGCTATATGTTTTCTAAATCCAGTTCGTATTTTATCTTCTACGTATGGTTTGGTTCTTCTAAGAAATATACTTAAATCATAACTATTTATATCCGAATAGAATGTATAATCAACAAGCATGTTATTCCACACACCATTAGCTCTCACAACTTTGACTTCTTCTTCTTCATCGCAATAATTGTTTGATAATTCTTTAAAGTCTTTTGATTTATTTATAATTCCATCTTTCCTTTTTCTCGGTTGAGAAAAAATATTTTCATGAAAAGGAAATTCGTTACTACTTGATGGCTCCATTTATTAGCGAAAATTTTTATCAACATTATTTTTAGAGTTAACATTCTTAACATTCTTAAATCTGTGAAAGTTCTGAACATAATTCATCATTTTGTTGTAATAGTTTATTAATAAATTTATCTAATTTGATATGCCATTCTAGTTTAAAATGTCTAGTCATATATCGTTTTGGAATTTCTTTAAAGCATACATCACAAGTAATTTTTTCATTTTGAAGTTTTTTACATTCATAGCAGGTGTAACTGATTCCATATTTTAAATTATTTGATTTAACAAAATTACAATGTGGTTTAATAATTTGACATGCGGAACATTTCCTCTCCATTTATTATATAAAATTTTTATTAATTCATCACTCTATTTTGTATACACTCTAAAAAGAAAAGGAAATAAAGTTTATGTTAAATGGCTGGGTTTTGATAATACACATAACCAATGGATAAATAAGAAGGATCTAATCACTTCGTAAGCGTCCTTCGTTGTTTTTGTAATTTTATTGCTTTTATGAATGATTTTATGAGTGATTTTATGGGTGATTTTTTAGTTGATTTTGGTGGTGGAAAAAATCCGGCCCAGGACATATGCTTTTATATACTACTGATACGGAATGATGTTGAGTTGATCATCGACTCAGAGAATCCGTTGAAGATCCCAATCGTCAGGATGGACATTGATTTGGCAAAATATTTTGATGATGTCAGTGATGAAGATGTACCGGCGTCGTCAAACTCAGAGTAGAATATCAGAGATGTCGAGTTGGAGTTTTGCGCCCGTGTGCAGAATTTTGTTGAGAGAAGATCCCGAACTGGTGAGGCTGGACCTATTGAAAACCACTCTTAATTTCGTGGTGATATTGTCATCTCTGAGGACTCCATGGTGAGATAGATAAAAAACCGGAGATGGTTCCGAAGTGGAGAGAGGAACTCTGACCATGTGCTGAAGTTCTTCATACTCCAAAATGAATGATGAGTAAAGATTCTGGTACGTCTGATCCGTTTAGAGGCGCCGAAGGATGCGTTGAAGGCAACGTTGAGCAGTTGACCGTGACTCCCCAAGTTGATTTGCAGGCAATTTGAGAGGGAGCCGTACGATATAACGCCCAGAACTATCTCGTGAATGAGTGGCCTTGAAATAAGTCACACTCCTCTTCTTCAGGGCTGAGCTGATTGATGGTAAATGAGGAAACCTCTTCTTGAATCCAGAATTTTGTGAGAAGGTCGTGAAGCTCGTGATCCACTGCGACATGATGAGAACGGTGGACTGAGGTCGTTGATGCAGAGGTCAGACCGAGAACGATCCATCCAAAAATCGTACGTTATGCGATGGGCTTCTCTTCAGACCTCTTAATTATGTCTGATTGGATGAGAAGATCATAGGAGTCGGCGCCAAGGATCATGTCTATGTGTGTGAGGAAGTCCAGATCCGCCAGCTGGAGTCAGTGAAGGTGAGGCCAACTATATTCCGCTATCATAATAGAGGGGAGCGAAGTTGTTAACTTCTTGAGGATGTAGGCAGTGACCCTGATAAATCGCGAAGAGTGAATTGACTGCAGAGTTAGAGAGACAGGGTTCGTTCCGAGTGGGATCCGCTAATGCCGATGATGGGAATAAAGGCGTGCCGTCGAGCTATCTGAAGCCTTTTGATAAGCTGTTTGGAGACGAAGGTGAGTTCCGATCCTGGATCAATGAGCATCCGAACCAATTGAGGAGAGCCGCAAGATGATCGGATGATAGCGTGGCTTGTAGCGAGTAATACTGTCAAACGGGTGACGGTTACAGCGTGAGATTGAGGAAGTGCCGCCTGTGCAAGTCACTCCAAAGCCGATGAGGTGATGCTCTTTGATGGTGAGGCCGGAGCCGATGTCTGTGTGGCCGTGGTCGAGGGTGTCGCCTTGCCTTGCGTCGTTGTTGAGGGGGGGCTTGAGACCCTCCATATGAATCATGGTGTGATGCTTGTTTCCGCATTCTCGGCACCTCTTCGTGTTTTGACAGGCGACTGTGTTATGCCTTCCTAAGCAATTGAAACAGAGGCGCCGTTCGATCACAATGTTTCTTCGCAAATGAGGAGATATATCTCTGAAACAAGGACAAGACACAATATAATGAAGGCCAGCGTACAGCGCGGATCCGGATGTTTCCGAGGTCCCGGAGGGAGATGAAGTGGCAACATGAGCGGTGGCCGCCGGAGGTTTACTGATCTGCCTTGATGCCGGGGCCGTAGTTGAGCCTAGTTTGACTTCCCATGCCTCTCGAGTGCTTGGGTCGAGCCGCTGGACAATGAGGTGAACTAAGAGGTGGTCCCAGTGTTGAACCGGAGCTCCGAGAGACTCCAAGGCATTGAGCGCTTCCGTTGTGGTATTGAGGAGAGTGTTGAGCTCCTTGGTCGACCGCTGTGAGACCGTCTTGGTGCGGAACAACCTGTCCACCGAAATGAGAAGCCGTTTATTCTCATACCGATTGACAAGCAAGTCCCAAGCGGAGGCGAACGAGTCCTCAGAAACCGGCAGATTGGAGATTAGTTGAGCCGCCTCGCCCATGAGACTGGTCCGGAGGTAGTGCATTTTCTCCACATTTAAGATGTCAGCATTCCGTCTCACCAATGAGGAGAAGAGGTCATGGAACGGCCTCCACGCAGTGTTCCGATTAGGGACCGGCTGTACGCGCATGCGTGCTTTTGCGCATGCGCGGTGGTGAGAATGCAGCGACGTACATGTACACGTGCAGACGTTGTGGCGGGATCGCGGAACTGGCGGGATGACAGCGCAGGTTAGATAGTTTAGATAAGGTAAGATTGTTATATATTATTGTTATATATTATTTAATTAACTGTGCAATGGACTCTAGCGTAGAAAAAGGAGCAGTTAAAAAACAAAGAGTCCGAAAATTTCAATCGTCATGGCTAGATGAGTTTATTTTTAAAGGATGGTTGGCTCCTCATCCTACATTAGATAAAGCTTTATGCGTTATATGCAATAAAGCCAGATGTTGCAAATCGAATTTAATAGAACATTCACAATCGGTCCAACATTTAGAAAAAATAAATTCTAAAAATTTAAACATTGATTATTTTAATTCAGCTAATAGTAGAGTCACTCTTTCGCATAAAGATAAAGTAAAACGCGCCGAGATAAAATTAGCAGCATTTTTTGCTGAGCACAATATTTCTTTTTATTCCGCGGATCACTTAATTCCATTATTGAAAGATATTTGTATAGTCCCTGAAGTTGTATCAGATCTTTCCATGGCTAGAGATAAGTGCACTAAAATTGTAACAAAAGTAATAGCAAAACGCGAAGTTGAGAAAATTATTAAAAATATACAAAATCGTAAATTTTCAATTTTAATAGACGAAAGTACAGATATTTCAGATACAAAACTTTTATGTATTCTTGTGCAATATGTTTCGCCTGTAACTAAAGAAGTTACAACTCAATTATTAGATTTATTATCTGTAGATGCAACCGATTGTTCCGCGAACAAAATTTTCGAAATTTTTAAAGATATGTTAAGTAATGAAGAAATTCCTTTAAAAAATATTGTCGGAATGGCAAGTGATAATGCATCTGTAATGATTGGATGTAATAATTCTTTTATGTCACGTTTAAAATTAGAAATACCGGGTCTTGTTACACTAAATTGTATTTGCCATTCATCCGCGCTTGTAGCAAGTAGAGCTTGTGAAAAACTTCCAGAGTCGTGCGAAAATTTAATTCGAGGAGTTGCAACTTATATCTCTGGTAGTGCAAAGAGATGTGCAATTTTAGGTGAATTTCAGGATTTTTTCAATGTGGAAAGAAACAAAATTTTAAAATTATCGAGTACTCGGTGGTTAGTATTACATAAATGCGTTGTTAGATTATTAGATTTTAGCAAGTTTAAAAAAATTATTTTCTTTTGGCTGTAGTAGAAGATAAATTAAAATCCGCGGAGATTATTTTAAATCAATTAAATGATAATTTATTAAAAGCATATTTATTATTTTTAAAATATTCATTAAATTTTTTTAATCGTTTTAATGCCCTTTTCCAATCTCGTAAAGTTTTAATTCATACATTATATAAAAATAGCCAACGATTAATTCGCGAAATAGCTCAAAATTTTGTAATTCCTAAAGCTTTAGAGTGTATTATAGATTTGAATATAGAAGACGAAACAAATTATCAAGACGTGAATAATATATATGTTGGACCGGAATGTGAAAATTTTTTAGAAACATTATCTTCAGAATGCGCGCAAGAAATTAAATTAAATTGTTTAAAGTTTTACATAACTGCAGTTCGTGAAATGTTGAAACGTTTGCCGTATAGAGATACTTTTTTTGAACAATTAATGTTTTTACAGCCAAAAATTGCTCTTTATGATGAAGATAGAGTCAAATTTAGAGATTTAACTTTAATTGCAACGCGTGTAGGACAAATTGATATTACAAAATTAGCTTTTGAGTGGAGAATTTTGCCATCCGTTTTTAATGATAAAGAAAAAGTAGGGTTAGCATCTTTAGAAATTGATATCATGTGGAATAAAATATTAGAATTTAAAAATTTTGATGAGGAGAAAATGTTTCCAAATTTAGAGTCGTTAGTCGAAGCAGTTCTTTCTTTTCCTCATTCAAATGCCGAAGCCGAAAGAATTTTTTCAATAGTTAGTGACATAAAAAGTAAAAAAAGAAATCGATTATCGAACGAGACTGTTTCCGCGATATGCACAATACGTTCAAGTTTTCAAGCTGAAGGCATTAATTGTACAAATTTTGAAATTGATTCCGAACATTTAAAATTACACAATCCGCGAAATTTATATGAAAAATCAAGCAACTTATCTGATGGTTTGTAATATGCTTAAATTTTTATTTTTCATTATATAATTTTTATTTTTCATTATGCTTAAATATTTATTATGTTTTTAATATTATTTATTTATTTAGTATATAATTTATTTTGCATACATTTTTTTGCATCTAGCCAAATGACATATTTAGCCAAAATGACTTTTATGCATGTTAGTTATATATAATTATTACATTATTTCATATGTTTCAGATTTAATTTGTTAATAATATCTGTGATACATAATACATATCTGTGATATTTGTAATAAGTATACCTGATAAATGTGCAATATTATTTTTATTAATTTCAGGTTTTAATCTAAGATAATAAGATAAAATAACTTATAGTTTTATAATTATCAATTATTATTAATTTTGAATTTCTTTTATTTGGATTTTTGTTTTGAATTTTATTGAATTTTGTTTATATTTTATTGTTCGAGAAAGTAAGAGTTTTATAAATTATATTATTAATTTTGCTTCTCGAACGTTCTAAAGCGAGACATTATGATCGAGGCCTTGTTTTCATTCCGTTTTTGTGGTTTCTTCATATCGTTCGATTCTGACAAACACCTCGTTGTCGATCGCCGATTGGCTCTCGGAATCGAACGATCGAAATTCCGTTTTTTTTTGTGATACGCGTATCGACCGGGACTATTGTCCGTGGATCGAAAAGTAGGGCTTTTCGTCTGGACTTCGTCGCAAGCCTTCACCGGGAGCACATCGAAAGTCTAACGCTCATATAATTATAGTTAGAACGATAATTCGCGTGTACGATTAAATCTTGCTGTCGCGTACGATTAACTAAGACGGTCCGGGAGTTGGTGTCGAAAGGAATAAACACTTTTACACAAACTAACCCGCTCAAATCATTTACGTCCTGTCTTCCTGATCGGCGAAACAAATAAATTCTGTTAATGTGGACATGTAAATCGAGGGCGCGGCTACATTAGATGGTCCTTCGAGCCGGATTTTTGGAAAGACAGACAGTGATTCGGTAATCAGTTCGCGGAGTGCGAGTGAGAACGCTGACACGCTAAGGTAACAGCACTTATAAAAACTGTCGCGTGAAACGGAGACGGTGCGCGATATCAAAACATCTATCCGCATTCCGCTGCCGCAAATAATAACGCGAGTGCGTTGAAAGGACTCCCGGAAAAATAAAGTTCGCGCGGTCAACTTTGCATCATTTTGCACTGTTAAAGTTGTGCTCTTAAGCACAACGTATCATTATTATTTGCGCCTGCGTAATCCGCGGTGACGCGCAAATCTCGCGCTTCTTAGCGCTTTGCACAGCTTAAGTGCAATCTTTGTGCTCTTTAGCCCTCCGCACCTCAGAGTGCATCCTGCGTAATCCGCATTTACTCATAGTTGTCGCACGCTTTCGCGCGCTGCACAGTTAAGTGAAAATTATAGTGCGTCTTCGCACATCCGCGTGCGACGGACTGTCGTCACGCTTCAGCACATCAACGACCAACGAGTGGTAAATTGTTGCTGAAAGGCTTCATCTTATTGGCCTACCATCATGACGGACTCACTGCAGGGCCTCCTCATCGAGCAATCTATTACAATAAGCTCTATGAAGCGAGTATTCCCCAACTTTAAGAAAATGGGCAAGGCCAACGTCACGCAATACAAGGCGAAGAGTCGACTGGACGCCTTGGAGACATTGTGGGAAAGGTATCAACGTCTCAACGTCCAGCTTCAGCAGATAGCAACGGCCGACGAACAGCGTACCGTCAAATACTTCACCGAGGAGGAATTCTTTGCAGCCGAGGACGTCTACCACGAAACGGCGGACTACCTCGCAGACGTGATAGGTAAATTCTCCCGGTACGACCCGAATGCGGCATCATCGGTAAGCGACGTTTCTTCTCGCGAATTGTCTGGTGCAGTTTCATTGCAATTACCACGAATCCCGTTGCCGAAATTTTCCGGTAATTTTGCGGAATGGGAAAACTTTCGCGGAATATTCGAATCGCTCGTCGCTTCGAAAGAATCGCTGTCGAATACGCAGAAATTACATTATTTAAAAGCCAGTGTCACGGGCGAAGCCGCGGTATTAATTAATCATGTTAAGATTGCAGACACAAATTACGATGGTGCGTGAAAATTACTTATCGAAGAATACGATAATCAAAACGCGATTATTCATGCCCATATTAATGCTTTCGCAGATTTGCCTATTATGAAAACAGAATCCGCTGTCGAACTCAAAGGTTTACGCGATACCGTTGCCGCGTCATTAGCCGCGTTAACAAATTTAGGCAGACCTGTTGAAAAATGGGATGACTTATTAGTCTATATTATTTCGCAAAAATTTAGTCCACGTACACGTAATGAGTGGAATCTGCAACGCGGTAAATCAACCGCATCTCCGACGTATGAAGAGATTCGCGATTTTATGACGCTGCTAATTCGAGGTCTTACCGATCATTCAAAGTTAAATGCCGATATTTCGTCTCAGAAAAATAAAGGCTCTAATCGGGCTTCGGTGAATAACGTAGCCACCGAAAAATGTTTGAATTGTTCCGGCAATCATAATTTGATGTTATGCGACGAGTTTAAGCGTAAATCCGTCGAACAGAGAACTCAGTTTCTCAAATCGCATAAATGTTGCTTTAATTGTTTAAAAGTCGGCCATTTCCCGACCTCTTGCAAGAGTAAAAAACGTTGTAATTTGTGCCGACGAGCACATCATACGCTCTTGCATCGTGATTCGAATATACCGGTACAGAAGATTAGTGAAAATTCTGTTTCGGAAAACAAAACGCTTAACGCTCAACCGAGCGGCTCAGCCGCCCCTGAGATAAAGAACGAGACCGCCGTCGCTTCCGTTCAAACGATTCATTCGCCGCTGAAAAATCCGCCGAACGTGTTATTAGCCACCGCATGGGTAATACTTCATACCATCGAAGGACGTAATTTTAAAGTTCGTGCGTTGTTAGATCAAGGCTCGGCTGTTAGCTTTATCACGGAATCGTTGTGTCAAACTATGCGCACGAAACGTTCCCGCGCGAGCCTCCACGTACAGTGTTTCGGCGAACGATACAGTGGCGTAGCGAAATCTCAGGTGTCTTACTCTCGAGTCTTGTAACGGGCGAGGTTCCTCAACCTTTCCTTTGACGGCTTTCGTATATCAAAAAATTACGTCATGGCTGGCTCAAGAACTAAAACCGTAGATTATTGGCCGCATTTACGAAAATTATCTCTCGCGGATCCGGATCCGTTTAGCAATCATCCGATCCATCTGCTCATCGGATCAGATTTATATGGATCGTTATTAAAGCAAAAGGTAAAACATGGTCCGACCGGAACTCCGACGGCCCAGCTTACTGCTTTAGGATGGATATTATCCGGTCCTACCGGAACTTCTAATTCAATCACCGGTTCCGCGACTTCATTGAATTGCGTAACGATTCCTTCGCTCGATTCTCTCCTTCAAAAATTTTGGGAGATCGAGGAAATTTCTTCCGAACCTCAGCTGTCGGAAGAAGATAAAAAATGCGAACAACATTTTATCGAAACACATCAGCGCGCCGAAGACGGCCGCTATATAATACGGTTACCATTTAAAACCAACCCTCCGCTCGATATAGGATCTTCGCGCGAAACTGCCGCGCTTCTTTATTCAAAATTAGAACAACGCCTTCGAAAAAATCCAGATCTCGCGAAACCCTATCATTCTTTCTTAAATGAATATAAATCTATGGGTCATATGGAACCTGTCTTCGACGAAAATCCGACGCTTTACCAAGCGGTATATATACCGCATCATCCGGTACTACGCGAGTCTAGCAGCACGACGAAACTTCGCGTAGTATTTAACGCGTCGTGCAAAACGAGTAACGGTTCTACATTAAATAATCATTTAATGACCGGGCCTAAATTACAACGCGATTTATCCTCAATTATCCTTCGTTGGCGTCAGTTTCGTTATGTGTACACCGCCGATATCGAAAAGATGTTTCGACAGATCCGCGTTCATCGAGACGATGTCGATTTTTTACGGATTTTTTGGCGATCTAATATAAATTCTCCGATACAATCTTATCGATTGCTTACAGTTACATACGGTACTGCTCCAGCTCCGTATTTAGCTATGCGCGTTATTAATCAATTAGCGCTCGACGAAGGTCATTCTTTTCCAAAAGCACAAGCAATAGTACAAGATTTTATTTACGTCGACGACGTTCTATTTGGCGCCGATGAAGTTCCGTCGCTAAAGGAAAGTCGCGATCAGCTTACGAAATTGATGGCGCGAGGCGGTTTTCATTTACGCAAATGGGCTGCCAATTCTATAGAATTATTAACAGACATTCCTCCGGGAGAGCATGAACTCGCTATCGCTCGTACATTCGATAAGGATGATACGCTTAAAGTGCTCGGACTTGAGTGGATACCCCGAGAAGATTCTTTTCGTTTTCAAATCGAGTCACCTTCGGTCAATATGAATACGAAACGTTTGATACTATCATTTATCGCGAAGTTCTTCGATCCACTGGGATGGGTTTCTCCGGTAATAATCACCGCGAAAATTATGATTCAAGAACTGTGGCTAAGAAAACTTGATTGGGATTTTCCTATCGAGGCGGACTTGTTAGAGTCCTGGAAAAAATATTGCGCGGAATTCATAAATTTAAAAGAAATTCGCATTCCGCGATGGACTGGAATGCATCCGGAAAATCTGGCTGTCGAGTTGCATGGGTTCGCCGACGCGTCTAATCGCGCATACGCCGCTGTTGTTTATTTAAGAATTCTCCGATCGCTCAGCGAATTTTCAGTAGTCTTAATAACCGCAAAATCAAAGGTAGCGCCGATTAAAACGATTAGCGTGCCGCGTCTAGAATTGAATGCCATAGTCTTATTAACTCGATTGCTAGAATTCGTGCAAAGATCGTTAAATTTGCAGCATCTTCCGATGTACGGATGGACAGATTCTTCTGTCGCGCTCGCATGGTTACGAGGCCATCCATCAAGATGGACTACGTATGTGGCGAATCGTGTATCGGAAGTACAAACCCGGCTACCGTCGGTTAAATGGAATCACGTTCCATCTAAAGAAAATCCAGCGGATTGCGCGTCGCGAGGTTTGTCACCCGCTGAATTCCGCGATTTCGAACTTTGGTGGGCTGGCCCTGCCTGGTTGCGTTCCCCTTCTACCGCGTGGCCGATACATGATAAATTAAAAGGTCAACTTGATGCCGATCGTCAGATAATCCAAACCGAAACGCGAAATACGATCGTTTGTCATGCTCAACAGATTCTGGAGTGGAAATTACCAAACGAAATCTCTACGTGGAAGAAGTTAATTCGAGTCACGGCACGCGTGCAACGTTTTATTAATAATCTAAAATGTCGCGCGAGCAATACGACCGCAAATACGACGTGCTTGTCCGCTGCCGAACTCAAAGAAGCTTCCTTGTTTTGGCTCCGTTACGTGCAACAACGTCATTTTCCATCCGAAATTCAAGCGTTAAGCGATAATTGTTTACTGCCGAGATCCAGTTCTTTGTTATCGCTTCACCCCTTTCTCGGGAAAGATAAATTAATTCGCCTTGGCGGGCGGATTGACAATTCGTCACTCAGTTATAATGAACGGCATCCTATAATTTTACCGAAACATCGAATTTCGGATTTATTAATCGCTCAAGCTCATAAAGCCTCTCTTCATGGAGGCACTCAATTAATGTTAAGAATTTTACGCCAAAATTATTGGATAATTTCAGCGCGTACCAGTGTAAAATCTTTTATACGTAGTTGCGTAAAGTGCGTACGCGAACGCGCGCGTACCTCGCAACAGCTGATGGGGAATCTCCCCCGGCCCCGCGTCACGCCTTCGGCTCCGTTCTCGCACACAGGCGTCGATTACGCCGGGCCGATGAATATTATTCCGTCAGTCGGCCGCGGCCAACGATCCAAAAAATATTATGTTGCCGTTTTTATTTGTCTCTCGACAAAGGCCGTCCATTTAGAATACGTAGATGATTACGCTACTAACGGTTTTCTCTCCGCCTTTCGGAGATTTGCAAGCCGTCGCGGTCTTCCATCCGACATGTACAGTGATAACGGCACTAATTTTCAAGGCGCGGACCGCGAATTATACACTACTTTTCAGCGACTTGTCGCCGACCCTCAAATACAAGACGCTATTGCTAATGATAACGTAAAATGGCATTTTATACCTCCCTCCGCTCCGCATTTCGGCGGACTTTGGAAGCCGGTGTCAAAGGATTAAAGTTTCATTTGAAACGAGCGATTGGTTCCCGAACATTATCGCAGATCGAATTCGCTACGCTGCTGTGTCAAATTGAGGCTTGCCTAAATTCCCGCCCGATTTCCGCGTTACATGACGATCCGAATGACTTTTCCGCGTTAACTCCGGGTCATTTTTTAGTCGGTCGTCCGTTAGTAAGCCCGCCTGAAGAATCTGTTTTAGATATCGATTCGAATCGGCTGTCTCGATGGCAGCAAGTGCGTGCGATTTTAGAGCAGATCTGGCGTTCTTGGTCTTCTGATTATTTGCATACATTGCACAAAGGCGTAAATGGCGAGAAAATAAACCGGAGCTCCAAATTAACGAGCTAGTATTGGTGAAAAATAATTTGGTACCTCCTTCGAAATGGGAACTTGCCAGAATATTAGACGTACATCCGGGATCGGATGGTCATGTCCGAGTAGTTACATTGCGTACTGCCAAAACCACTCTAAAGAGACCAATAACGCAGATCTATCAGCTACCGATATCAAGTGACACTGGCTCTTAAATTAATTCGCGTTTTCTTTATGCGTTAATCATTAGGTTCGACTTTAATTATCGTCACACTCTATGTATGTACATATATCTATTATAAGAACGCCTATGTAAATAACTCTATGCTAAGATTTACCGATTATGTTAACACGTTTATTTCGATTGAATCACCAACGATCTTTATCTGTACTCTTCTATTATTGTATGTTTAAAAATTTGCTGTAGAGCTCTTCGGACCGTCTGATCGAGAATTATCATTAAGTTGCCGCGTATCGATTATGTTGGTAGGATTTAACCAGTTATTTCGTAACCTACCCGGTATACGAGGCGAGCGGGATGTTCGAGAAAGTAAGAGTTTTATAAATTATATTATTAATTTTGCTTCTCGAACGTTCTAAAGCGAGACATTATGATCGAGGCCTTGTTTTCATTCCGTTTTTGTGGTTTCTTCATATCGTTCGATTCTGACAAACACCTCGTTGTCGATCGCCGATTGGCTCTCGGAATCGAACGATCGAAATTCCGTTTTTTTTTGTGATACACGTATCGACCGGGACTATTGTCCGTGGATCGAAAAGTAGAGCTTTTCGTCTGGACTTCGTCGCAAGCCTTCACCGGGAGCACATCGAAAGTCTAACGCTCATATAATTATAGTTAGAACGATAATTCGCGTGTACGATTAAATCTTGCTGTCGCGTACGATTAACTAAGACGGTCCGGGAGTTGGTGTCGAAAGGAATAAACACTTTTACACAAACTAACCCGCTCAAATCATTTACGTCCTGTCTTCCTGATCGGCGAAACAAATAAATTCTGTTAATGTGGACGTGTAAATCGAGGGCGCGGCTACATTAGATTTATTTTTATTTTTATATTTCTTATTAATTAATAACATTTATTTTTGTAATATGAATACTGGTAAGGTTTTGGGCAGTTTCCCTTACCCTTGCAACAAATGTTGGTATTCTTTTTGAGATCTCTGCCAAATAAAAGTTCTTTATTTTGTTTGTGTAAAAAGTGTTTTTATATAACCTTCTCTCCTTTTTTCCTATCCTTCATTATAATTAATATTTAAATATTATAATTAATAAAATAGCTAAATTTTAAATATAATATATTTTTTTACATATATATATATATGTATATATCTTATTTTTAACATTTAAAAAAAAATTTTAATATTTTAAATGTAGCTGGGTAACAGTGCCTCTTTTTAGTTGAACGAGATACTATACTGATGCCGTATTCTCGCACATGCGCGTACAGCCGGTCCCTAATCGGAACATTGCCTCCACGCTGAGAAGTCAGCCGAGAATTGAGGAAAAGTGATCTCCGGAAGATGACGTCGCTCTGACGCTTGCCCGCTAATTGAGAGATTGGCCAGTTGAGAACCCGAGAGAGGATGCGTCTTTTTCTTTTCCTCAATCTGTGTGAGCAATGAGGCCTTCGCGTCAGCGTAATACTGAAAGCACTGGTCGTAAGTCTTCCTCTTGAAATAGTCATGGTCTAGGAAGAGCTCCGTCTTTGATTCCGCGATCCGTTCGTAAGTCGCTTCGAATTTTTGCCAGTTGCTGTCGATGAGATCAAGCTTTACCTTAAGCACTTACAGTTGAAGAGTGGGGAACGTCGGTTCCTTGCACATCTGCAGTGAGATTTTCGCCTCGAGGTTGGACATGATGAATGATGCTCGCTGTTACCGATGAGAACACCACTTGAGTCAATTCACTGAAGAGGGAGCGTCCGAAGAGAAGTGCTAATATCAGGGGTATGAGAGAGAGGTACGTATACCGCGCACGAAAGTCACAGTGTCCGTGAGAGGGAAGACAATAGAGATTATCGAAACTGACAGCCGTATTCACAAGATAGCCGTCGAGAGTGCGAGCCACTACGCAGCGTGGCTGTAGGAGTGAGAGAGAACGCACTACGCGCGGCGACGGTCGCTTGCCGAGCGCCCGATCCGTCCGAGCGTCCCGAACACACTCGAATAGCCGAGCGGGACGGAAGTCGAAGTGAGAGAGAAGACACTAGGCACCGTACCGTTCTCGAATGTTCGCCGGTCACCACGTGGCACTCACATGACAAGTCTTTTATTCTGCAAAATGATATATGCTCGAGCCCGCACTGCACCCACCAATCCGACTCGAAGGACCAAAAAATGTTTGATAAAGGATCGGAGAAGTTCTGGTTCCGGGGGTGCAGGACAGAACGAAATTTACACGCACAAAAAAATGTGTGAACCGCACTTCACAATTAATCAAAATTATCAATTCTGTTTATTCGTATAACTATTGTTAAGCCTTACACTCTACTTATTAACTACTAATTACAAAAAGCGTATGCAAAAATAATAGGTAAAGAAAATGATGACGCAGAGGATGTACAAAGGAAAATCGAACAAAAGAGTGTCGCGTATTACGTCGACTATCTGTCCTCAGAGAATAAACCAAAAAGGAAAGGGAGGATGATTCACGAGCGGTTAAATAATAAACGAAAAGGAACTAGCTTTGGCTAACCGAGAGATCACAGCCGTAACGTTCGCGAGAACCCGTAAGAGATTTCACAGTCGATGTGAAAAGGACCGTTAATATTCGAAGTGAGAACGGCGCACTGTTCTTTTTGTTGAGAAAAGGGAAACACTACTCGCATACGCGAAAAATTTGAGTACGTCCGAATTAGCTGATTTTCTGTCTACTGTGATTATTTGCGATGAGAAATGAACCGATAAATTGATCACTTGATCCGAACAAAGGAGCCGAATATGAATTCAGAGAGTTTTATAACTGTGCTAATGGCGATACGTCACGATAGATCGGTTCTCACGAATGATCGAGAATCTCAGGAAGGGTCGATATCGATGTAGGAACGCGGATAAGGTGCTGAGAGCGTGCTTATGATTGGATGATAGAAACGCGAGGACGTGAAAAAAAACAAGAGTGAGTGAGAGGCCGTTGGGGATGTTGAGTCAAGGGAACGAGATTTTTTGAACACATTTCAAATGACATCAAACATGATATTATTGGGATTATTTTTAACTAAATACATAATAAAAATTTTGGTTACGCGTTCCATTAAAAATTATTAAAATTATTTATGTTTGATGTCATTTCAACCTCAAAAATCTCATTAATCCATTACAATTATTTTCAAAGAGATAAAATAAAAAGTATAAAAATTTTAATGTTTGTGTGAACAAGACTTTAGATAGTAAAAACAATACCTAATAAGTCTCGAAAATCCGACGCTCGCTGGAGAAACAGTAAAACGTTATTGTTAGAGAAGACATTTTTCTATATAAATGACAAGGAGAAATATTGCCTATCACAAACATATTTATTTATTATATTTAATTATTGAGTGCTGCGCAATTTTTACCTACAAATAAAAACAGCCGCCATAGCAATGATGTTTGCGCGAGTCTCCTCCTCTCTCTTAGATTTCACGAATATTTATTTTATAATATAAATAAAATATGCAACTTTCTCTGTTTTGTTATTCTGTATTAAGAAATATATGTCTCTATATAATATAATGATACAATTTTTATGTATATGTATTCTCCACATTTGCAGTTAAAATAATCTTTATTAATACTATTCATCATAATTTACAGTTCATTAATTTACGAACCGAAAAGAAAGTTTGGTAAATATTTTATTGGTTTATATTATCAAATACGCATGTTAGCAAAATAACTAAATTACTTTGACATACAATGTAAAAATAAAATTCATAATTATTGCGCTAGGAAAAGTCTGCTTTTTTATAAATATAGACAAGCTTATAAATATATACAAAGCTTATAGATATGCAGAGTGTTCCCGGGTTAAATGGCCAAACTTGAAATATGAATTTAGGACCTTAAAACAAGAAAACATTTTCCTCTGGATGTAAGCTCGCCAACGCTTCGTTCAAGAGATATTGGCTTCTGAAGTTATGAACTATAGGAACGAATAATTTCGAAATGTTTCTTTTTATTTTTGTTTTGAAGATCGAAGGTCATTGACAGGCTTGTGTTTGCACTGTAAACATAGCTCCGTACATTCGTACCAAATAATTGTTAGTTCTTTGAATGTTTTCGTGGAATAAACTAATACAATCATGCCTCATACGTTAAATTATCATGCCTCATACAATTATTGAGACGAAATATTTGTATATTACTTTATATACAAGTTTGATGACATGAATAAATATGGATAATATACAGGGTGTCCCAAAGCACCCTTTACAACGCTCGTGAGCAGGTAGAGCACAGTAAACTGAACAGAAAAGTCCTGTACCATTTTGCAATTTTCGCAATAATTATTGAAATATTAATTAAAAAAGATTGGCGAATGAGCGCGCGTTTCGCGCGGCTAGACCGTGGGACGTACGCTCTAGGCGTGCCAGCGGCGAGCTTCGCAGTGTCGCACGGCAACGAAAAGTTTGGTGGCCCTGCGACGAGAGTCGGGGTACGCGCGAGCAGCGAGCGGCCATTAATAACAATTATTAAATGATTTAGATAAATAATGCTAATTAAATGCTTGCTTAACAATTACAAAAAGAATTAATTATTGAATAATAATATATTATTATTATTATTATTTTATTATGATTTTTAATTATTTTTTTACGTTTCGTGGAAAAAGAAACGATAAGAAAGATAAGAGAATTTGATGCTGCAATAATATACTTACAAAAGGAAACGATCGAGAATCAATTGTGAATTTACGATCCTTCATCAAGGTAGGATTCATAACTACGGTAAAACACAATAAAAAATTAAAATTGTGAATGCTGAAAATTTGATATCTATGAAAAAGAAACAAAGAATCTATCGTGTGAATTTACGTTTATAAGCTTTCGTTAATTTATTATTTACAATTACTATAGAAAACAATGTAATCGGTTCCTATCGTTTTTTTTGGTTCCTTCGTCAGGATTGCGACAAATGTTCATACAAAAATATTCGAATACGCATATCAAAAAATATAAAGCCTCCGCTAGTATAAAATAATAAACGTTTCCCGCTTCATGTATTGAAATAAAATATCTTATTTACCTCATGTATCGAAATAAGATATCTTATTTCGATACATGAGGTAACGATTATAACTTGTAATCGTTGTGCTCTGCTTGAGATGGTTCTACTTATATTTTCCCGAAATAAAATTATTTTGTGGCAAGGAAACGCTATCGTTCCCACACCACCTTGAGGTAGATAGCTTGGCGCGTTTTTTTTAAGTGGTTTCCCTAGTAGGCCTAATCCATTCTCAAAATTTAATGCAATAACTGTTCGAAGTGTCTTCCTCGTGCTTGTAAGCAGAGTTCGACTCTTCCAGTTATTTGTCGCGTCGCACAGTGCGCCATGTCCGACGTAATACTATTAAAGGCCGCTAAAATAGCTAGCATCTCACGAAGTAAGTCCTCCGAGAATCAATCTTGAGCCACCGGAGCCTCTCGTAGTAGGGCGTAATGTGCATGTCTGCCTTCACATTAAAAAAAATATGATACAGGAATTTATGGCTCTGTGGAGTTTTAGATTATGTTCAGCCGTCATGTCAGTGTAAGCTGCACAGCAATAGTCAACACGTGGGTAGATTAACGAGGTTACCAACTTGGATTTAAGAGCTTCAGGTAACAGATGCCTGCAGAACTTTCGCTGGTACAGTACCGTGTAAATCTTGTTCGTCATGATGGTGACCTGCCTCTCCCAAGACAGAGTGTTCATGATCGTCACTCCGAGGTACTTGATGGATGTTGAGTATCGTACCGTAGTCTCGTCCACTTTTATCTCAGGAAGAGTAGTTAGATCAATAGTCCTGACGTATCGCAACGTTCCCATGACTATAGCCTTTTTTTTTTTGTAATGGAGGGGAAATGCCTTTATGCATACCCCGCCTCGATGGAGTTCGAGGCGGGGCTATGTGGGACTAACCCCCAGCCTAAACAAACGGCCGGGGGACTACCCACTAAAACCCCTCCGGGTGGTCTAAGCCCGGGCGTTAAAGAAGACCTCTCCGGAAACTGGCTGTAGCATTACTTCGGAGAGGCCTTCCGCCTGCGAGCCTGTCGCTAGGGGGGGAGCATTGTTCTCCCCCCCAGTCCCCATTATCCTGGGGACTCCCATTCACGTTGGGGAGAGGGGGGCCACCACCCCTCTCTTCCACTTCCCGTCGATGGCGTTGCGGGGATGACGTGGTCGGGCCCGGGTACCCCACCCGGGTCACCGGCCACCGGGCCCGCACTGGTTGCGGGCCCTGCGCGTTGGTAGGGGGAATTGGCATGGACCGGAGCCAATAGGCCTCCGGTCCCCCCCCCCCCGCCCGCGTCACCCCGTTGCTGGGCGGGGGTCTCGTAGGCCGCAGGGGACAATTGTCCCCGCGCCCGGCAACCCCCCCCCCCCCGTTGGGGCCTCCTGGCGCGGCGTTGTGTCACCGCGCCTCTGCGGCCGGATGACGTGGAGGATCGGCGGGTCCCGCCCGAAGGCGCTCCCCGCACACCTCTTCCGCCCCCAACCGCTCCATCTTGCAGAGGGACTCCCCGGCGTCCGCCGGGGAGTCTCTCCCTTTCTCTCTCGGCCCTCTCCTTCCGCGACATGATTGCTTCGCAGAAGGAGGAGACCGCCTTCCAAGACCCCTCGCTCTCGAGCATCGCCGCAATGATGCCCGAGAGCGAGAGGTCGCCACTCCCCCCCAGTTTTTGCACGAGGACACGGCGCTCGTCCGCCCATGCTGGGCAGAACTCTAAAGTGTGTTGCGCCGTGTCCTCGTCCTCCCCGCAGTGGTGGCAGCGCGCGTCCACCTCGCGACCGATACGGCACAGGTAAGAGCCGAAACACCCATGGCCCGTAAATACCTGTGCCATACGGTATGACACCTCGCCGCCCGCCCTTTCCGCCCATTTGATTAGGCGGGGGCGGACGGCCTCGACGACGCGTGCCCCCGAGTTATCTCGGAGGTTGGAGAGATCCTCTAACCATCTCTCCAGCATGCGCCGCCGAGCCTGGAGCCTCACGGCAGCCCTGACCCGCGGGATCAGAACTACGCCGAGCCCACCGGGTTCTTTTGTACGCCTGTACACCTCTGTGTGCATTAAGGCGTACAACTCGATGGGCGGCAATCCCGCAAGCACTGAGGCCGCCGTGTGCGACACCGTCCGGTAACCGCGGATCACCCTGATGGCCACCCGCCGGAATATGCGGTGCAGCAACATCTTGCCGCGCCGGCTTGCCATCAGGGCCACATATCGGTGACCCGCAAAGGGCCACCGCGCGGATGGTCGTCGCATATAGACGGCGCATCTTCCCGTCCGGACCCGCCAAGTTGGGCAGGAGGCGGCTCAGAGAGTGAGCCACTGCCTCCACCCTGGGAGCCAGACGTTGGAAGTGCCCGTTGAAGCTCCAGATGTCGTCCAGGTGGAGACCCAGATACTTCAACTGGCTCGCCACCCGGACGGAGGTGCCATCCACTACGACATAGGCCGCATCCGGCGGGGCCCCGTGCATACGGTTCCGCCTCCCCCGGCGGAGGAAGAGCGCCTCAGATTTATGAGGCGCCACCTCCAAGCCCATGCCGTGGATTGCTCGGACGACGCACGCTACCGCCACGTTGGCCGCTCTAACGGCTTCCCTCCAGCTATCCCCCCGGCCAGCACTATAGTGTCATCAGCATACCCGACGACGCTGCAACCGGGGGGGAGGGCAGTACCAAGGACCTTGTTGTACGCGAGGTTCCACAGAATTGGGCCGAAGACTGACCCCTGTGGAACCCCGCAGTACATCCCCCTTCCGCACAGGAGTACACGGTTATCCGTGTACTCCAGCCGCCTGTCCCGGAAGTAAGCATCCAGGATCCCCACCAGGTAGGGGGGGGGAGGCCAAAGTTGACGGCGGCCTCCCTCACCCTGTTCCAGGGCAGGCTGTTAAACGCGTTGCGGATATCAAGAGATACCGCAACGACCACCCTGCCCTCCTCCATGATGGACTCCGTGAGGGATCTGACGCAGAAGATCGCATCGATTGTTGATCTTCCCTCGCGGAATCCAAATTGATCCTGGTGGAGATCCATTCCCTCTCGGGACAGGTGCCGGACGAAGCGGTGGTAAACCGGCAAGCGTTCCAACAGCTTGCCCGCCTCGTCCAGCAGGCAAATTGGCCGGTAGGCGGAAGGGGAATTCCCAGGCCTGCCCATCTTGGGGATGAGGACCAATTTGGCCCTCACCCAAGCTGGGGGGAAGAAACCCTGCCTGAGGCAGCCCGTGAAGAGCCGTCTCAAGCGCTCGGACAGGTGGGCCAAGGCAATGACCCAGACCCGGCCGGGGATACCGTCGGGGCCCGGGGCCTTATTGCCCCGTAGCCCCAATTGGCGGATTACCCCGGCTATTTCGTCCTCTGTCACATCCAGGTCCTCGGCCCACGGAGCGGCGGTCTCCTGGCCGATCCCTGGGGGGGTAGTTCTCCCCCCGCGACTCCCCCGTACGCCACTAAACGTTGGGGGCTTAGGCCCCTTACCCCCCCCCCCCTCCCGTACGGCCCCACGGGCCAACGTTGGGGACACAGGTCCCATACCCCCCCTCCACGTGGAGACGTTGGGGACCGGAGTCCCTTACCCCCCCCCCCACGAATCGCCGGGGACGCAAGTCCCTCCTCCCCAGCGGGCTTCACTACCCGAATGGGTGTGCCCACTACTTCAACCGCCTTCACCCGAGGGACGCCCCGCATCCTCTTACGCGGGGTCTCCTTGGGTGAGGCAGCGAGAGGCAAACTCAGGGAGGGCTTGGCGCGGCGAACCGCGCCAAGTTCCTCCCTCAGCTTGAGGACCTCCTTCTGGAGATCCCCTTTTTTGCCCACTAAGGACTTTAAGTCCTTGCGCAGGAGGGCCAGTTCGCCCGGCTCCTGCATACGTTGGGCCCTCTCACTGAGGGTCGCCGACGCCACTCTCACAACAGCGGCGGCCTCCCTCAACTTTCGCTGCAGGGAGTCCTTAAGGTTCCCAGAGCACGCAGCGATTTTGTCAATCGCTGCGGCCTCCTCAAGGCTCCTTGCAGTGACACCTTGTGTGGGTGCGAGGCCCAGTTCCTCCGCGCACTGGGCCTCGTACACCCGCAGCTCTTTACTAGGGAGAGGGGGGGAGTGCTTTCAGACAGGGCCTGTCTGGCCCTGTCCTCCCTCTCCCTTTTAAGAACCGCCTCTCTCTCGCGCCTCTCGTGCAGGCCCACATGCTCCCCTGTGGTGGGGGGTCTACCCCTCCCCCTCCGTACAGGGAGCCCATCGGGGCCCATCTCTGCGAGGGACTCCAGAGAGCCCTCGCTGCCACTGGCGCTGGCGTAAGGAGTCCCCTGTGACGATGTCACTGGGGACTTGCCAGTGGCTCCATCCCGGGGTGCTTGCTTGGCATCCGGGCTCCTCGAGCGAGATAGGCTCTCCGCCCGAGGTTTGCCCTCGTCTAGCGTAAGGGTGCTTGCGCGCCGCCGATGTGGACCTAGCCCTCAGCTTCGCTTTAGCCGAAGCTGGCCGGTCCACCCGGTCAATCACCACCCTCACCTTTTTATCCACAACGAATCCAGATTCGTCCGCGGTGCTCGTTGGCAACACCGCGGGTAGCCCGTCGTTTGATGACGACGGGAGGGAAGCCGGGACTAGACCCCCCTCACGCCGGCCGCTGTGGGTTCCGAATCCCACTGCGGCGGTAAGTTTGTTACCTTTAGTTGTACGATCCATTGTGTATCAAAGAAAGGTGGTTTAATTTCGGTGTTTTCCTTCACCTAGGCCAGATGGCTTCACCATGCCTGACGAGCCCGACCTGCCCGGGATTTTTTAGCGAGGTTATCTTCCTCTCCATCTCGCTCGGTCAATCGTCCCGTACGGGACACTCATACAACCTACCCACCCTACCCACAAAAAACCCCAGATCCTCCCCACCCAAACCCACAATACCCCACACCCATACACCCCCCACATCCCCACACAAACCCCCACAAAAACCCCCCACATAACCCCCCACATATCCCCTATCCACTCCACAAGACTCACTCAAAATAAATAAACATAAAATGCATTCATACGTTGGCCGAGTCGGCTGGCACACTCTTAGACCCCTTCTAAACAAGCGAAGGGGAGCCCCTCCACTACGTCAAGGTGGTGTGCCGTCGGAGAGGCCATGACTATAGCCTGCGTCTTCTCCGAGTTCAAAATGAGCCTGTTAGTAGTCGACCAGCCAAGAATAGCATTAATATCATCATTAACCATCCGGATAGTATTAGACAGGTTCTTAGGAACGCAGTGGAAGTAGGCTTGGAGGTTGTCGACGTAGAAATTATATTTACAGTGCTTGAGCACATGCCCGAAATCAGACAGATATAATGTAAATAGTAAAGGGCCCAGAACTGAGCCCTGAGGCACTCAGTCCCAACGCGAGATAGTGACGAAACCACGCCCTCAACACCGTCCTTGACAGCTTGAGTCCGCCCCGTCAGATAGAAATGTATCCACCGTACGGTACTATCCGAGAAATTCAGACACTTCAGTTTTTTGATCAGAAGGAAGTAATCAACCCTGTCGAAAGCTCTCGAGAAGTCAAAGAAAACTGACACAGTAACCATCCTTCGGTCAGCTGCATGTCTAACCTCGTCCAACGTCCGAATCAAACATGTCTGCGTTGAGTTATTGTTCCTGTAGGCGGACTGACAAGGATCATAAAGGCCAGAGTCCTCGAGATACTCGCGGATCTGATCACAAATCACACGCTCCAGCACCTTCGACAAGGTAGGAAGGATCGAGATTGGCCGATAGTGTTGCACTGATGTCGGATTCCTGATCTTGGGAATCGGACAGATAAGAGCCGATTTCCATTGCTTCGGAAAGACTCCATACGTCAGGGGGTGCGTTCCGAGTTGTGCATGAAACGCATGAAACGCATAGACTGCATTATTATTGCGCAGCGCTTCAACATCGTTCCGTTTTGTCAATGCGCATGAAGCGCTTTAGTTATTCGGAACGGTTGCTTACGCTCTTTGCGCGTTAATACGATTTGAAAATGGACGCCATGCAAAACGTCAACAAACCAGTAATTCCAGTAATTGCAATCTCTTCGTTGTTACTTTTGAAGAAAAACGATGAAAGCGATAGTTCCGAATCGAGCGACAGTGAAAATGAAGTTGAAGATATATCTCTAAGTGATATGCAGACTATATTCATTATATTAATGGCAGATAAATCACGTGGAGAAAAAATTACACTTGAAAAAATCACGGATTATGTCGATCGCGTCGTGATTCCTAATTACACCAATGCTATATTTAAAGAACATTTTAGGTAAGCGTTTCAACATAAATGTCATTAAATTATAAAGTTATAATATTTTCATCTGGTTTTATTAAATTCATTTTACTTATATCATAACCTAACATTCTAGGCTGTATCCGGCTACATTTGAAATGATTTTATCATTAATTGGACCAGCACTAAATGCCACAGGTATCACAAACCAATTCCATCAGAGAAACAACTGTATATTGCTCTTTGGTTTATCCAAACTACTCCTGATTCATACAGATATGTAAAACTCAGCTGTACTCTATAGCATATACTCGTGTAACTATCATTACATTTATAGCATTTTTCACTAAGCAGCATTGAGTGCTACATTGCATTCAACTGACATCATTTCTTGTACCTAGTGCCGAATTTCTGCATCAATATAAAATATGCCATCATGTAGTGCGCATCAATGCGGCCAATGAAAAACGCTATTATTAGATTGTTTTGCGACAAGCTTTTCATTGCTTACTTTTCTGTATTATTACAGATCCGTTTGCGTCAAATTTGGAGTAGGCAGAGCAACTGCTTTTAGGGCTGTAAGACGTGTTACCTACGCACTTTATTGCATCGCACCTCGATTTATACAGTGGCCCAAAGAAGTTGTTGCCGTCGATATCATGGAGCATTTCAAAAGGATGTGGCTTTCCAAATGTCATTGGTGCCATAGACGGAACACATATTAAAATCCGAGCTCCGCCAATTGATTCAGTTTCTTATATAAACCGGAAAGGTTCTCCATCTTTAAATGTTCAAGTCGTATGTGATTCACGTGGCCTCTTCACGCATTGTTATGCAGGACAAGTAGGATCAATTCACGATGGTTGAGTTTTTAGAAACTTCCCAGTAGCACGTTTTTTAGAAATGCCTGACATATACTTTCCTAATGATTCCCATATTATTGGAGATGCTGCGTATGCAATACATCCGCATTTATTGGTCCCATTTCGAGACAATGGTCATTTGTCAAACCGACAAAAAATTTCAATTATTTTCTATCGTCAACAAGGATGGCAGTTGAACGTGCGATTGGACAATTAAAAATTCGTTTTAGAATACTATTAGATTGTCTACCACTGACGGATGTTAAAAAAATTCCAGAGTTTATCATAGCATGTTGCGTGTTACATAATATTTGCATATTACAAAATGATATAATGACTGTTGGCGTCCAACATTATGATGAATTACAAGCACATGTTCGCGGCAATAACACTGATATGGGAAATGCTAAAAGAACGAGAATAATGAATACATTAGAAATGAAGCTCGTCAATTGATCAATAATTATATTTGGTTATTAATAATAAAAATTATAAATAAGATTAATTAACAAACTTATACAAAGTATTTTATATTGTTTTTTTATGAATAAATATTTTTGGTTAATAAACAGGCATTGGTTATATTTAGTTTTTGGTTTTATTCCTATTCAGTCTTAATTCCTATTCAGTCTTACATTTGTGTATTATAAATTGTGAACAAAACAAAATAATAACATTCAACTTTGAGGATTAACATCCAAACTTAAAATTCGTAAGTAAAATAAATAAATTAATATAAAATAACTTAAAATAAAATATATTAAAATAAAATAAACAACTTTCAACGTTTCGACAAAGAATGCTTAATGAACTTAATTGAACTTATTTCTTACAAACTTAGAAGAATACAAACTACATTTTGTGAAGAAATTGTTGCAATACAGAAATTAATGACTTCTGTACGTCCATTTGCTCGTTGTGTCTTCTGTCACGTTCATTTCTATTTTCTTCACGGATCTTTTCTCTGTTTGCTTCTCGTTTTTTCATTTCTTCTTTTTTCTCTTCTTTTTCTGCCGCAATATTATCCAAAAATTCTTCCATAATGTTTTCGATCCGTTTTCTCTTTTTCGGCGGATCTGTAATAGATAATACAAAAACGTTACACTGTGACAAATAAGAACCAAATTAAATTAATATTAATTTTCTTCATCTTGCTTGCACATTTTGCATTTCTATTATAAATGTATACTGACTATTAACTATATATTATTCAGAATTGTTGTTATCCACTAATACACAAGTACAAAAACTTACTTTTCGATTCAACGGAAGAAAACACTGATAACGACGATCCTTCCTGATTTGGATCCGATGGACCGTCACTTGTGGCAATTGCAGGAGGCGAAATGGACGCTTTGTCGGCAAATAGTGAATCCATAACCTATTGCATAATAGGGATAATATATTAAATATACAAATATATCTTGTTGCATACCTGTGAATATCGTATACAATAAACAAAATATGTGTGTGTGTGTGTGTGTATATACATATATGTGTGTAATAAAATATACCGAAAAAAATGCCCACGAATTTCTACTATTGCCGCTCTTTTTATTTTGATCAACAATATTTTTGTATGTCCGCTTCAAGCCAGACATTTTTGATGTACATTGCTGTGCTGTTAATTCGTAGGCTGGATTAGCTTCATTCATTTGAGCAGCAATTTCAGCCCACATTTTGTTACTGCGCTTGAAACCATTTGTGAACTCTTCCTCCTTTTCTCTATATATTTCAATTAATAAATATACCGCTTTGTCTGGCCATACAAATGTTTTTAACTTATCTAAAAATTAAATTAAAAAGTAAACACAAAATTTAAAGATTAATAAATATTAATAGGTAATTATTCAGAATCACAGCTCCACCTGCAAATGGGCTGCAAATTTTTTTACAGACTTTTTATGTTTAGAAAGAAATATTAATAACCATTTAGTTGGGGGAGCCCCAAAAAAAAGTTATAAACCAAAAAAGGGTAATTATTTCGAATAAGGTCTTTTTTGAATTTTGACAAATATGATCGGATCTTTCGGTAAAACTTTTTGTTGTGACTCCAACAGTGATAATCAGTCGGAGGAGCCCGTTCCCCATCACCCCCCCCCCCCCCAAAAACGAAAAACCCCAAAAATTACCAAAGCAAAGCGAGGTCCAACCCACAACCCAAACCAAATTTTAGTTTTAAATCAGAAATAGGTTTGGGTTAGGTTATATCTTCCGGAAGTGGAGCCCCCCCGTAGGGGGGCGGAACCCACTGCGTCCACGCATACACTTTCCCATCCACACAACAATTGTGGGGTGGACCTCGCTTTGCTTTGTAAACTATATGCGTGGACACAATGGGTTCCGCCTCCCCCCCCCCCCACGGGGGGCTCCACTTCCGGAAGATATAACCTAACCCAAACCTATTTCTGATTTAAAACTAAAATTTGGTTTGGGTTGTGGGTTGGACCTCGCTTTGCTTTGGTAATTTTTGGGGTTTTTCGTTTTTGATTATCACTGTTGAAGTCACAACAAAGAGTTTTACCAAGAGATCCGATCATATTTGTCAAAGTTCAGAAATAGCCTTATTCGAAATGATTACCATAATTACCCTCTTAAGGTCTATAACTTTTTTTTGGGCCTCCCCCAACTAAAAATGGTTATTTATATTTTTTTCTAAACATAAAAAGTCCGTAAAAAAATTTGCAGTCCAGCAAAGCCTGTGAACATAACCTGACAGCAAATTGATGGCAAAAACCGAGCAAAGCTTGCTGACATGGCTTGATGTCAATTGGCGGCAGAAATCGAGCAAGATCTGCGCAGGGCATCTCACGCCAGATTGGCAGCAAAAACTGAACAAAATCTGCAGCTTTTAGCCATTTATATAAAATGATATATTTATAAATGGATTTAAAATCTCAGTCCTAAATAGCAAAGTGAAGATAAATTTTGGTCACGAAATGATCAATTAGACATTCTAAGTTAGCTCTCATGAGACCCAAAAATGACGTCATATATTACATTCACGGAAAATCATTTTCTGATGTTCTTTTAACGGTAAAAACATGACCAATTACAGTATTAATATATAATAATAACATATATTAATATGTTGGAACATATAGATAAATTTAAATAATTTAATTTATTATATTAAAGATTTTTTCGGACAGAAATTATCCGGATAAGTGAAAATCGAACAATTATTTGTCCGATTTTCCAAAAATCAGTTCAATATCCGAATTCTCTGTATGGGAATCGTGCCAAAAATTGAACTGTTAAAAATAGATATATTACAATATTATTAACGGTATTTTGCAGACTTTATATACACTCATGACAAAAACTTGAATACGGGTATAGATAGTGAATAATGCGCCGCGTAGCGGTAAGCAACTGAGCTATACTATTTTAAATAATAGTTAATTTGCAGATTCTGTTCAGTTTTTGCTGCCAATCTGCCGTTAGATTCTGCACGCAATCAGTTTCATCGCGTTCAGTTTCTGCCGACAATCTAATGTCAGTCATGTCAGTAAGCTTTGCTCGGTTTTTGACTTCAATTTGCTATCAAATTATGTCAGCAGATTTTGTTACATTTCTGCTGGCATTGTGGTGACATCATCGGATAAAACAAATCTTGTATCAAATTTGCATTCGTTTTGTCAACAAAAACTGTAGCAAGTTTTCATAAAATTTGTTTTTGGCAGACTTGGCTATCTGGGTAGATATTGATTACACAAAAATAAAATGCATTTTACCAGCATTGTTTTGTCAGCAGTTTCATTCGCATCTTCCAATTCAGCTTCTGGCTCAATATTATTTTTTTTATCACCGACGAGATACTATTAAAGACCGATGGTCTTACGGGAATTAGTGTGACTGGAAAAAGATCGCTGCGCACTAGCCTCCTCTCAGTAATATTGCGGCCAGAGTGAGAAACAGTATCTAAAATCTAAGAGATGGTAAAATAATATATGGGAACACGAGGAATGTAATTATTCGGAAAAAATATAATTTCAGTATCCATATACAGGTGTTCCGGAACAACCTTCCGTCCGTGAAATGACATATTCCTGATACAATTCTAAGACGATTTTTCCTTTACCAAAATTTGAATTGAAGCGTAATTTTTGAGTTATAAGCAAAAATAGTTAGCAAATCACGCGTGGAGTACAGAAGGCAGGCAGGAGCGGCACGGCGCGACGCGGCGCGGCGTGCCGCGAGCGCCCGGCACAGCTGACCGTCTGATTACCACCGCATGAGTCGCTAACTATTTTATCTTACAACATAAAAGAGAGAGAGAGAGAGAGAGAGAGAGAGAGAGGGGAAGGGAAGCAGGGAGAGACATTTATACACACGCACGCACATACGCATACACTTTTTTCTCGCTCTCTTTCTCTCTCTCTCTCTCTCTCTCTCTCTCTCTCTTTCTTTTACGCACATACACTCCGCCATACACACATCGCGTTAGCAATCAGCTGATTGCAGTGTCCGACGGCCGGCGATCCGCAACAACTTTTGTTAAAGTGACGTTATTTTAAGAAACACGTATTCTTGACATAATTCTGAGATATTTTCTTCTTTACCAAAATTTTATTTAAAGCATAATTTTATGTTGTAAGATAAAATAGTTAGCGACTCATGCGGTGGTAATCAGACGGTCAGCTGTGCCGGGCGCTCGCGGCGCGCCGCGCCGCGTTGCGCCGTGCCGTTCCTGCCTGCCTTCTGTACTCCACGCGTGATTTGCTAACTATTTTTGCTTATAACTCAAAAATTACGCTTCAATTCAAATTTTGGTAAAGGAAAAATCGTCTTAGAATTGTATCAGGAATACGTCATTTCACGGACGAAAGGTTGTTCCGGAACACCCTGTATACGAAATATATCGTATATATGGACTCTGAAATGATATTTTTTTTGAATAATTGCATTTCTATATATATACATATAATTCTTTCAATAGATCGTACATGTATATATTTCGAAGTAACGATATTTCTTTTCGAATAATTACATTTCGCAGTAATTTTTGGAAAGAGAAGTTTAGCTCTTAAATTTGTTATATTTCCCATGTTATTTCAGATATATGTATAATTACACACACATACATATATTTTTTTTATATATGTAATAATTATATATATCTGAAATGTAACGTAATATAATTAATTATATTGTCGTAACTCGAAATCGAATAACGTAATTACGACCTATAAAAGTAAAAAAGGAGCACAGTGCAAATTCAGCACTTCGTAAGCTGTTGCGCGCGCTCCCAAAACCGCGATTAAATGCAAGATATGCAATTCGTTGCAATATGCAATTAAGACATCGCGACCTAGTACCGAAAAATCACCTACTTTCGGACCATAAAAAGAGAGATAACGAGTACCTCGGGGCCGTATTCCGAAACTAAGTGATGACGCGTATACTTGAAGAAACTGTGAGATTCTGTAAACGCCGACATTGTTACATCGCCGAAGCATCACCAAACCGAACTCTACGATACGTAAGCTGTACAAATAAATCTTTTTGCACGGAATCTCTGCCTCGTGTTTCTCGACACTCGGAGTCCCAACTCCTAAAACGAACCGAACCCTTGGATCATCCCCAAAATTCCCGTTGTACCCGGAGAGGCACAACAAAATTGGTGGCAGCGGTGGGATTGGTCCAGCTAAAGGAATAAATAAGAAAATAGTGGGATACGCCCAACTATTTCGAGACACAATCGGTAACAAAAATCGATTGACGAATTGAGCAAATCAGCACCAAGTGCGAGCCAAAAAAATCGTCAGTATCTGAGAGACCCGGAAGAAGAACCGTGACAAGAAGCTGAAGCGCAAAGGAAGGAGCAATCCAACGTAACGCCCAGCAACTAGCCGATCGTAGCAAACCGAGGACGCCGCCCGTGCAACGGAAAACTCACCGACGCTGACCTACAGCAACGTGCACCGCCGAGCGATCCAGCCACAACCGCTGACCGTGCAGAAGCAACGAGTAAGCGAAAGAAGAATGCGTATCATCGTTATACTGTAAGTCAAAAAATTGTACAATAAAATAGCGTGAATGTCGGCACAACCGAAAAGAGTTGCGTTCCACCGACCGCGATTTTTAAGCGTACCAGCGCGACTAGCAAATAGATTCGGTTTAGTAACCCCCGTACAAGTAATCGAAGGAGCGGCCCGCGACATTCGCGATAACGTACGGAGAAATTTAGATAACCAATTTTCAGGCGAAAATTCACCCGAATTAGGATCTCGCGAGCTAGAAATAAATCAAGCAGCGGAAAACACACTCCCTCCTAATAATAATAATAACATAATAGAAGTAGACGGACTTGATGTAAATCGTACATCCGTCGAACGTGTTGCCGTTAGGAGAAATTACTCTCCCGTATCATACGATAGTAGCATCTTCGAAGCAAATAACGAAGAAAACATGCAACGTAATCCATTACCGTCAACTGTTCCCCCCGAAAACGTTGATAGGGAAATAGAACGCTTGCGAGCACAGGCTAGAAATAACGCCGCCGCGGATTATGAAGACGCCGGACATCCACTCGAAGATCCGAGCAATGCACTGATAATCGAAATCGTGCAAACCATTCGAGAAATGCGAGAAGAAATAAGAGGATTACACGAGCAAATGCACGATCTACACGAGCAAATGCACGATCTACGCGCAAATCGGGAAGATTTAAATAGAACGCGAACGATACCGAATGACACTAACCTTGATGTCACATACGGACGAACACTTAACGATGTTCGAAATCAATCGGCACCTTTAAACGGTCATTTACGATTAAAAGAAGCAAGAGATATGATTCCGGAATTTGACGGAAATTTACAAGCTAAACTTAAAGAATTTTTAAGCGCATGTTCATACGCGATAAAAAATATTAATCCCGCAGATGAAAAAACATTATTAGAAGCAATACTTTGCACGAAGCTAAAGGGAAAAGCTATGGTAGACTTTGAAACGCGAAATATAAACAGTTTCGGACAGTTTAAAAGAGAACTCGAAATCTGCTATTTAAGCAAGAAGAGCATTACTCACTTGCAAATTGAATTTAACTCCTTAAAACAAAAAGCCGGCGAGAACGCCAGAGCATACGGGCTTCGTGCCGACAATTTGGCCATGGAATTATATGAATCCATGATCGAAGGCCAAGATTACGGCAGCGAACGAAAACGCATTATACTTGAAACTATACAACAGCAAGCTCTGCAAAATTTCCAAATAGGTCTCCACGACGATATCAAATTGGTGGTGCGAGCACAGCATTACTCAACACTTCAAGAAGCAATCGCAGGAGCCAATGCGGAAGAGAAAGTCAAGGGTCCATTAGAACATGCATCGCGACATAAGCCCGATTATACAATTTCGCAAGCAGCGCGAAATAAAGTATCACAATGCCATAAATGCGGAAAACTAGGACATCACGGACGAGAATGCCGAACAAGCAGATATTCAAACCGATTCTCTTTGCCGAAACCACAGGGACCGCCAAGAATAAATATACTCGAAAAACATTGCACCTACTGCAAAAAATCAGGTCATGGTCGAGATGAATGCTGGAGTCTACACGGACGCCCTGGGATAGTACAATCTAACCGGACGAAATCAAACGAAGATAAAAAGCCACAAAATCGTAATAACACGAATGGGCAACGAAGAAAAAATAAAACGCAAAACGAGGATGAAGAAGAAGACGAGGAGAATACAAGGCAGCCGAGACCAGCCCTCGAATATCAAATATCGCAAGTAACAGGAAAATCGCAAACAAAAACTGGATTAGATCTAGTAACTCTTCCCATCCAGGAAGTTAAAAAAGGGAAATTAAACCTACTGTTTGACACAGAAGCAACGGTTACATTAATGAAGTTAAGAAATCTAAAAGGAGAAACCATGATTTACGAGGAGCAAATGGCACTCACTGGAGTTACAGGACATAAAATGAATACAATAGGAAAAATCAAGGCAACGATAATCCTGAAGAACCGAAAAATACGGCACTCAATTTATATCGTGAAGGACGACTTTCCAATTGATTATGAAGGAATCCTAGGAGTAGACTTTCTACAAAAACACAAGGTAACGTGCGATTATAATAAAAAGCAGATACAGCTATCAGATACGATATTAAAATTATATCCGTACCGAGCATTAATATTAAAACCGCGCAGCGAGACAATTATTCAAGCTACTACCGACTCAAATAAAGTAGGTATAATACGTGCTGAGGAAACACAGCCTGGAGTTTTTATTGGCTATTGCTTAGTAAAGCCAGAAGAATTTTCCTGCCCAATCAGTGTTATAAACACTACCGAAGAATATATTAAACTACCAACTCCATGCGTAACAGTCGAAGAAATAAAAAATACAGCGGCTCAAATATGTATTACTCAAGCACAACAGGAGGCTACAACGCTTTCCCGTCGCGAACAAATAAAAAATTTACTGCGTGTACAACACCTAAATCAAGAAGAGGTAAAAACACTGCTAGAAATTTGTGAAGATTTTAGCGATATATTTTATATCGAAGGAAATGCACTCACTTATACTCCTACTATCACACATGAAATTACGGTTCAAGCCAACAGTGCACCCGTAAATATACGCCCATATCGCTTACCAGAAAAACATAAACAAGAAGTAAATCAGCAAGTAAAAGGCATGTTGAGAGACAAAATTATTAGACCAAGTACCAGCCAATGGAACGCTCCATTGCTAGTAGTCCCTAAGAAAACCGATGCGTCAGGTAAACAAAAATTACGAATAGTCGTAGATTTTCGAAAGTTAAACGATTTAACAATAGGCGATTCCTTCCCATTACCTAATATAACGGACATACTAGACCAACTGGGAAATGCAAAATACTTTACCACCTTGGATTTAGCGTCAGGTTATCACCAGATACCCGTGTCCGAAAACGATAAATGCAAGACAGCGTTTTCTACACCGTACGGACATTACGAATTCAATAGAATGCCGTTCGGATTAAAGAACGCGCCAGCCACATTCCAGCGGTTAATGAACTCTGTGCTGACTGGACTACAAGGAATCAAATGTCTAGTATATTTGGACGACATAGTCATATACGGAGCAAGTTTAAAGGAACATAATACACGGCTTATCGAAGTATTAAACAAATTACGAAAACATAATTTAAAGCTTCAACCTGATAAATGCGAGTTCCTCAGGAAGGAAGTAATATATTTAGGGCACATAGTAACTGAAAACGGGATCATGCCTGATCCTTCTAAATTAAAAGCAGTACGAGAATTCCCAACGCCGACCAAGGTAAAAGAAATACAATCTTTTATAGGTTTAGCGGGATATTATCGAAAATTTATAGAAAATTTCTCTAAAATTGCCAAACCTCTTACGAAACTAACGAAAAAAGGAGAAAAATTCGAATGGGTCGGAGAACAACAAAATGCATTTGAGACTTTAAAAAATAAATTAATTACCGCCCCGGTGCTAAAATATCCTGATTTCAGTCAAGAATTTCTTTTAACTACGGACGCATCAGATTACGCCATCGGAGCTATATTGTCTCAAGGAGAAGTAGGCCGAGACCGACCGATTGCTTACGCCAGCAGAATATTATCGCGAGCGGAACATAATTATAATACTACCGAAAAAGAATTATTAGCAATAGTATGGGCAGTAAAATATTATAGACCTTATTTATATGGTACTAAATTTAAAATAATAACGGATCATAAGCCATTGGTATGGTTATTCAATGTAGCCGATCCAGGATCACGTCTAATAAGATGGAGACTAAAACTGGAAGAATATGATTACGAAATCGTACACCGATCCGGAAAAACAAATACCAACGCCGACGCGTTAAGCCGCAACGTAGTTCTCAATCTAAAGGAAGAAAAGGAAGAAAACGATAACGAAAGGAGAAACTATAGCGAAGAAGATAAAGCGCGCATACTGTACGAATATCACGACGCACCCTTAGGCGGACACCAAGGAATTGAACGAACAATTAATAGGATTAGAATGAAACATAACTGGTCCGGATTAACTAAATACGTTGAAAATTATATCGCTAAATGCGAATTTTGCCAAAAGAATAAATTAAAGCGGAAATCTAAAGCACCTTTAGTAATAACTGATACAGCTAGCCGACCTTTTGAAAAATGTGCGCTAGATATTGTAGGACCATTAACAGTAACAAATAACGGAAATAAATATGTTCTAACCTTCCAAGATAATCTTACGAAATTCAGTAAGGCAGTTCTTTTACCTAATCAAAAAGCCGCCACCGTAGCAAAAGAATTCGTAATTAAAATAATATTTGAACACGGAATCCCTGACAAAGTGCTAATGGATCAAGGCACGAACTTTTTAAGCGATATGTTCAAAAATATGTGCAAACTATTAAAAATAGAAAAAATACAGACAACCGCATACCATCCAGAGAGTAATGGTGCGCTAGAACGCTCACATCGTACACTAGCTGAGTACTTACGACATTATATAAATGCCGACCAGACAGACTGGGACGAGTGGATACCTTATGCCATGTTTACGTACAACACTACCCCTCATACGGCAACAGGATTTACTCCTTTCGCACTAGTATACGGACATCAAGCAATCTTACCAACAGCGCTAACAACGCCGCCGAAACCTACGTATACTTACGATAACTACGCCCAGGAATTAAAAGAAAGAATACGAGCAACAAATCAAATCGCTAAAGAGCACATAAGAGAGGAAAAAATTAAAGTAAAAGAGCAATACGACAAAAGGGCAAAACAAACCACCTTCAAGGTAGGAGACAAAGTATTGCTACATGATGAAACAGTTCGGAGAGGACGTTCAAAGAAACTCGACTCTCTATGGATTGGACCATACATAATTACGGATAAAATTTCTGATGTTAATTATAAAATCAAAGTAGGGAGAAAAATAATATGCACACATGTAAATCGCTTAAAAGCTTTTATAGAACATTAAAAGAAGAAAAAGCGTAACAAACAAGCATCTATTTTTCCAGAGCGCTAATGACATGGAAGGCCCAAGATATAGCAGCAAGATCAAGCCTAGAAGCCGAAAATAAAATAGAACAATTTAAGCAAGAGCCAGGAATATATTTTGAAAAAATCGGTGATCTACATCAAGTAGAATCTAGCTGGAAGTTAGTAATAAACATTGATATGGGAGCCTTAAATAAAAGATTCCATGATTTACAAAACTACATCGATCATGCACTCTTCCTAGGCAACTTACAAAGTAAAGCGCAAGAAAACTGCCAAACCTTAAAAGGAATAATCGAAGCAGATAATGAAAAATTGGCGCAACTCCTGAGACGCGTAAACACTATATATAGAACGCCAACAGATAAGCGCAGAGGCCTCATCAATGGAATTGGATCTTTAGCGAAAACTCTCTTTGGAACAATGGATGCCAACGACGAAAAAATCATCAAAGAACAACTAACTCTCTTAGAAAACCAAGAGCAAACGCTTCATCATACAATGAAGAACCAAGTTAAAATATTAAACGCCACAATTGCTCACATTGATAATTTAGAAAAAGTAACACAATATAACGAACAATTACTACTCAATTTCACTTCCAAAATACAAAAACAATTGACAAGTCAGATTCAACGCGAAGAAATACATGAACACTTTTACATAATTAACGCGATCATAACGGATTTAATGAGAGACACTGAGGATATAATACAACATCTAATGGCAATAAAAGACGGAAAAATACATCCTAGATTAATTCCATTAGAACAAGTTATAGATAGCCTCAAGGAAGCTACCTCACAAGTACCACAAGGACTACATTTTCCCTTTGGTATCTTCGAAAACAATTGGCTAACGATTGAAAAATTCATAACGATTAGCGCTTATTATGACACACCCTATATACATACTATCTTACGCTTTCCACTAATCTCTCATCCTAAATACAATATAGTAAAGGCAATACCTCTACCTATATACAGTCAAGGAAATTTATTCACTTTCGTAGAAATAAATCAACCCATTATAGCTATCGACAGCGAAAATCAAAATTATTTAACAACAACACAGAATAATTTAGATAAATGTATCGAAATAAGTAATCATTATATATGCGAACAGAATAGATCCATATATCATATTAACGACGATTCACTATGCGAAATCCAAGCGTATTTACAAGTCGCAGCGGACAAAAGATTTTGTAATACGAGATACATTCATTCTAACCATACTATATGGATTGCGCTAACTAACCAACACTCGTGGTTGTACTCTACGCTCACCGAACAATCTATAACTATAAGCTGCGAAAACCAAGAAGAAAATAGAATAAAAATTTCTAGAACAGGGCGAATTACATTAATAAATAACTGCAAATTAGTAACGGCCGATATGATAATAAAAACTTCGGGAGTAATAGATACTACCTATCTTCCAACATATTTGCCGGAATATAATATATCAAACTTAAACTTTGACCTAAGTAACACGTCAATAAAACCTAATGTAGTAAAATTAAAGAAAATAATACAAAATCCAAACGAATTAATGGATTTAAGCACTAGACTGCAGGAGATAACAAAAGAATTAGATAAAACTAACAATTATCCATTCTTACAAAAGCAAGTTATATACCCAATATCAGGCAGCTTTGCAATACTTATAATAAGTATCATAATAATAATATCATGGCGAGCCCACAAAAATTGTAACGTACACCACGCATAGAATAAGAAAGAATTGTAAACAGAGTCTCACATACAGTCTCAAATAGAAAACGTCACTAACCTTCCGTTTTCTCCTCCAAAGGGGGAGGGATGTCGTAACTCGAAATCGAATAACGTAATTACGACCTATAAAAGTAAAAAAGGAGCATAGTGCAAATTCAGCACTTCGTAAGCTGTTGCGCGCGCTCCCAAAACCGCGATTAAATGCAAGATATGCAATTCGTTGCAATATGCAATTAAGACATCGCGACCTAGTACCGAAAAATCACCTACTTTCGGACCATAAAAAGAGAGATAACGAGTACCTCGGGGCCGTATTCCGAAACTAAGTGGTGACGCGTATACTTGAAGAAACTGTGAGATTCTGTAAACGCCGACATTGTTACATCGCCGAAGCATCATCAAACCGAACTCTACGATACGTAAGCTGTACAAATAAATCTTTTTGCACGGAATCTCTGCCTCGTGTTTCTCGACACTCGGAGTCCCAACTCCTAAGACGAACCGAACCCTTGGATCATCCCCAAAATTCCCGTTGTACCCGGAGAGGCACAACAATATATATACATCTGAAATGACATGGGAAATGTAATAAATTATAATAATATTAATGTGTCAATTGTTAGCTGCTCATACAGAGCATTTCCAGGAGACGCCACGTGAAGGCCAATTGACATGTAACGTAGAATTCTTTTGAAATAAGCATAACATAATACACACACACATATATATATATATATATATATATATATATATATATAATTTTATGTGCGCAGATATGAAACACACATGTTTGCGCATAAAAGAATAAAGTATAAAATAAATAAAATATACTATAATTGTAAAGAATTCTAAGTTAACTGTCTCCCTTTGCAGTTCGGTCCGTCATAAGGCCGCAAACTGCACTATCCTACTTTTCATAAATCGCTTCATTAGTTAAATCACGATTTATATCCGATTTAGTTCCGTGTTAAATATATGTGCCTTTTACTCGATCCGCATAAAATGACGCGAGTTAATGTAAAATATTTTTGATCGTACCGCTCTAGGAGCCGTGATCTTTTTACTCGATCCGCATCAAATGCCGCGAGTTAATGTAAAATATTTTAGATCGTACCGCTCTAGGAGCCGCGATCTTTTTACTCGATCCGCATCAAATGCCGCAAGTTAATGTAAAATATTTTAGATCGTACCGCTCTAGGAGTCGCGATCTTTTTACTCGATCCGCATAAAATGCTGCGAGTTAATGTAAAATATTTTAGATCGTACCGCTCTAGGAGCCGCGATCTTTTTACTCGATCCGCATAAAATGCCGCGAGTAAATGTAAAGATATATTTTACATACTTTGTATATTCGTCAGCTTTTGTGGAGGTTTATGCTGAGAGCAATTTTTTGAAATTCTTAATCGCTCTCCTAACCAAATTAAATCTTTATGTATTTTTACTTTCATCATATAATATGCAAGATCCTTTCGGTGGGAGCTGCAAGTATCATGTTGAAACCAACCGGGATATTGCATGAGTAGTATAGCTATGCGGGTTCTAAGCCATGATCCTCTGAGGGGGGGTGAGGGGCGAGGGGAAACCGGCGCGGGGGTATGACGTCACGCGGGGGAATCGCGTCCTAACCGACAGGCGAGGGGTCCGCGGAGAGGGGGGAAGGGGACCGCGTCCTAACCGATGGGTGAGGGGTCCGCGGAGAGGGGGGAGGGGGGACCGCGTCCTAACCGATAGGCGAGGAACCCGCTAACCTAACCGATAGGTGAGGGACCCGCGGGGAAGAGGGAGATCGCGGCGAAACCGATAGGTGAGGGACCCGCGGGGAAGAAGGGGATCGCGGCGAAACCGATAGGCGAGGGACCCGCGAAGAAGAGGGAACGCGATACCGCGAGGAGGCGTGGGAGAAGGATAGCGCGAGGCGTCCATATGAGCGTAAGACAAGGATAGCGTTTGCATGCACGTTGGAGAGAGATGGCGCGAGGCATGCAAGTTGGAGAGAGATGGCGCGAGGCATGCACGTTGGAGAGAGATGGCGCGAGGCATGCACTTGGGAGAAAGAGAGAGAGAGATAGCGCGAAGGATGCACGCGGATGATACGGCGTTCGCAAGGCGGTGTGAGAGAGATAGCGCGAGGCATGCACACGTGTAGGAAAAGGATTGCGTCCGCATTGGCGTGGGAAAAGGATGACGTTCGCATGCATGTGGGAGATAGAGAGAGACAGCGCGAGGCATGCATGGACGTGGGAGAAGGAGGCGCAGAAATAATCAACATTTTTTTTTATATAATAATAATAATATTTATTTAAAAATTGTGTATATAATATAATTGTGTGTGTGTATGTGTGTGTGTGTGTGTAAAAATAATAATAAAAAAAATAATAATATATAATATAATATAATTTAATGGTGACGCTCCATCTGAAACAGAAAAAAAAATACAAGTCTTATTAGTATAAGAATTTAATTTTTATAAATCTAATATAAATTTTAAAAAAGATACTTACAATATTCACCATACTTCAATCTCATCATATGGCTCGAGGCCGAATAATTTTCGAAGATTGAAAATATCCTCGAAAGCCCACTCATGCGACTGCTCGTACTCGCGAGCCTCTTGCGTGTCACCCCAAATGTTTTCACGCTCCCACCGCATATTGCGCCGCAACCACCGCGTGTATCGCTGGTCCTGGATATTTAGAAACCGAATTTCCTCAATAAGCTGAAATATATTATTAATTAATACCACAAATAGACAAAATATATAACAGAAACATTGAACATTCTACTTACCCGATAATGCGGCAGCATAACATATATGTATGTGCAGGTACAATTTTCAGACATGTTTAACACTTCTCTTTACAAACTTAAAAACTTCTCGTCACACGGTGTTCTTTATTCGCTGCTCGAAACATTGTGACAGCCACGACAGACCAGACATTGTCTCGAACATTTTAGAGTAGGGGATGAGTCACTTACGAAGAACGCTTACTCTCAACTCTTGATAAGAAAACAAAGGTAGCACGTTCCCGCGGACAATTGTCTACAAGTCTTTTAAATATGAATAATATATTATAGATAAACCACTATCGAACGGCTATTGAACGGCTATCAAACGGCTATCGAACGGCTTTGAACAGCTATCGAACGGTTATCGAACGGCTTTGAACGGCTATCGAACGGCTATCGAACGGCTCTGAACAGCTTTCGAACGGCTATTGAACGGCTTTGAACAGCTATCGAACCACTATCGAACGGCTATCGAACGGCTCTGAACAGCTTCTGAACGGCTATTGAACGGCTTTGAACAGCTATCGAACGGCTATCGAACGGCTCTGAACAGCTTTCGAACGGCTAATGAACGACTATTGAACAGCTTTCGAACGGCTTTGAACGACAAAACAATTATTTATACACCATTCAAATATTTAAACTCTATGTCCATGTACTGAAATGTAACATCTGTAGTCTGCTAAGGTGGCTGACGCCGCTATCTAACGTCACGTATTGAAATTTAATACTCGTATACTGGGATAAGAAAGAGGAAAAGGGAAGAATAAAAGAATAAAAATATATTTTAACAATAATTTATTCTAAAAAATGTTTGAGTGAATCTTTATGATGATTCGTCCACCAATTGAATATTTTAAATACATTTTGTAAAGCGCAATTTTTCAAATGTTTTTCACAGCGCATAGTATTAGTAACATCTAGCTTATTTAACGAAGTGATATCTTCATAGTCCGCATCCAAGGTCTCAATAATAACATCGTTTCTCGCATCATCGTCAAGTATATCGGCCAGCCATTCTCGTTTTTCGTGTCCTTTAACGTACACGATAGGAGATGCTCCATCTTCCTCTTCCGCCGCACCCATCACAGCTCTCGTAATCAAACGCCTGGCGAAGCTGTATGGAACGTTTCCATCCTCCCATTGAAGCCCATGGTGATGTCCGATTAGCCATGAAGCTTGGCATCTCTCAGATTTTGTAAGCGCACGCCATGGTACAGGACTTGCAAAAAAGTAGTGAGAAAGAACAAATCCATTTCTCAGTATCGCTACTTCCTTCACGACAAAGTTTCTCCCGATAATGAATCCTTGCAGATCCACAAACGTTGGCGCGATCATGCTAATAATATTACTGTACGATTGCAAGAACGATGTACGACTGCTGTCGATCGTCAAAATCTCAATCTTTATATATATTTTTTTTGACATTGGAGGGGATATTTGCTGATCTAGGTAATTTTACGAACTACGTTGGTCAATGGACAATATTCGACAACGCGATCGTGCAAGATGAGACAATGGGCGGTGGTATTTGCTGGTATATCCTCCTTGCACTCAAACTCTAATCTCACGTCCACGGTGGAATTTTTGACAGACTCGTTTTGTCGCGAGCAATCGATAACCGCGAGAGGACCGCAATGTAAAAATTTTGAAATGTTTAATAGCACATCATCATTATCACATCCGTAATAAGATTTGCGAAAACGAGAGTACATATCGAACAAGAGGGCGAATCTATTTTTATCGAAATCTAAATTCAAATCATCGTAGGGATAAAATTCCGAGTTTAGATAGAGTTTAACGTTGGTCAATTTGCAGTCGTCGAATGTAGTAATATCTTTTGACACAGCATTTTTTCTGCCAGTCTGCAGCGCAAAGATCACGTATCGCGGCTTCTCCAGCTGAGAGGCGGCTTTCACAGTCCACGAATGCTTAGTCGTATTATGCAATAGAGGAAATTCGTATAGATCCCAAGAGCGAAAACTCATATTCAAGTATCGCCCGCTTTCCAACGCGCGTAGCAAGGATAGTTTATTGACCTCGCTCAATATTACATGAGGCATACGCCATTGTATCTTGAATAATTCGATATCAGCTTCAGCCGAAGCATGTCCAAATATGCAATTGTTGTCGTTGCGCGAACGTATCAGAATTAATTCGTGACGAGCGTTGATCACAACTCGCTTATAATCTTCGCAAAAACCCAATAGTATGTTTAGCGGCACGCAAAAATTGAAGTAAGATTCAGCAGCATTATGCGACATATTCCACGCAGCATTCTTCAAGATTTTACCTTTCTCGGTTGTTAGAGAGACATAGTTTTTAATCGTGGAAGTTATTCCAACGTTTCTGTTGCGGTCAATCTCCACACCGTCGAGTTCATATCGAAGTTCATCAAACATAAACGCGATACAATTGTTTCCCAATACCACTCTTGCCCCTTCATCTACTTTACGCACTCTCAACTTTCCCTCGACGTATAGAAAACTTTCACATGGTAACTTGTACAAATCTTGATGTTGTATCGGTATCCGTATCTCGTCGCTATATCCAAGCGTTGTGTTGGCGTGTGGATTGTACGTATGAGTCTCAATCTTGATGATACGATCGTCAAAGATCGGCTCGCCTCCGATATTCAAGATGTCAATCATATTGTTCAAGTATTTCGTACGACGAATCCCAATGATTTTAAAAACTCGCGATTCAACGCGCTGAGCTTCTTTTTAGCGTAACCAGATATCTGATTATTGTCACCCGATACCGCAGTCACTCGCCTTCTCGCAAAAATATTGTCCCTCGTAAAGATATTGTCTCTCGCGTGCTCCGTGCTTTCGTTCAACACAAGCATTTCATTTGTCAAACGCTTTATTTTTGCCGCCGCCGTATATGCAATCTTACGGTAATTTCCTCTCCTCGAAAATCGAGCAAATGTCCTTCTTGATCAACAATGCGTATCGTTAAATCAGTAATGCTCCGTGCGACGATCGGTAGATAAATGATCTGTGCTGGCGTTTCCGATATCTTATATCCTGGCGGTACGCTCGGTGAAAATTCATGTATCGTGTGTACGCGCTTGTCATTGCTGTACGCGCCAGTGGTTACGCTGCATTCTATACGAATAATATTTACGCTAATAATATTTATCGGTACATCCGATTCGTGCCATTTCCGAGGTTGTAATATACGATTCGACGAGAATCCCAACAACGATCCAACGTTGCCCGGTTTGCTAAAATTTATTCTATAGACACATTTGATTTCACTCTTTAGCGTATTATGATTAGCGCGAAGCATTATTGGATATTCATCGTGTTCTTCACCATCAACAATATCGTTGGAATCAACTACGCGTCGATGTTGTAAAATTGCACGTCGGAGATATTCGTTTATAGCGTGTAATTCGTACGATCCCTCGGGAATCGTAATTTCCTTATCGTCGTTATCAAAATAAAATTTATTATTCCAAGAATTCACGTTCGATATCGTATGATAAGTTTCAAAGTCCGTTACACCAAGCTCGTAATCGCCATCGTTTAAATCTATAGCTGGAAAGTAGCTTACAGCAAGAACGCTACTCTTGCCGGTCAACGTAAGCGTGAGTGACATGCTGGAAAACTGTCGAACGAATACTGAGTCGCGACGGTGAATTGTCAGGCTTTAAATTCATATCGATCATCGACCGTTTGAAGAAATCGAAGACACAATTGTCCACAAATACTTTGGTTATAATTTTGATAGGCCGTGTGATTGTATTCTATATTTGCAACATTCTGTCCAAAATATCGCACTAATTCCTTGGGCGGTCGAAGATTTCCAAAACTATCGAAATATACTACACGATCTCCCCTCTTTGCATACGCAACCCAATGAGTACCGAAACCATCAACGTCATCCAAATTGACGATACCGCTCTCATTTCGCCGTATACCGTTTATCGGTAAATTATTGCGCATGAAAACACCTCTAAAAAATTGTATACGCATACGTCTTGCAAGTTGTTCCAATTGTACACTAGTTGTTACACCGGCAGGCATTTTTATTTTGACGTTTTTTTTTCTTGGCCGCTGTTGAGAACCCTCGTCCGCGCTTGTATGGAGCGAGATAAAGACGTGACCTTCCATGGCGCAATTATGACGCTGCATTTCTTCGAGCTGATGTTGCGCCGCCTTGCTATCGTTCACCGCCTTCGCGATTCCCGCTGCTCCGCCAGCCAACGAACCGAGAACTCCCAATAATGGTAAAATTGGTAAGATACCACCGCGCTTCGCTATAGGAAGTATTCGTTTTTTCGCAGTCTTTTTCTTCATCGATGATTTTTTTGTTTTCATCCCCATACCGAATTTTGTCTTTGTTTCATAGCCTCCCAAACAGCTTTAGCGGCTGCTTTCTCACCAATAGTCGAATCTCTCGCGGTAATACGTGTTCGTGAATTCGTGGCGAGTATATTATCCGCAACGTGTCGTTGACCGAGATCGTTGCTTCCAGAATAAGCTATGTCGTGCTCGCGACACGCGGCATCCAATGGATTGATACCTCGATCGCCTCTACTCAATCGTGTTTCTAAATGAGTTCCCGGTCCGCAAAATTGATAGCCTGGAATATGTAATTCGATAGGAAGTGCGTTTATCGCACGATTTAACAAACCGCTACCTCTTATAATTTTTGCTGGCATTTGCCACAATCTTTTATTAACGGTGTTGGACCGTCGAAATGTGTTTGTTGGCACGGCAAATTATAATGTCGCGTGCATCGACGATACTGTTGAACCTCTGAGTCAGCTTTTATATGTTCGGGAAGCTTGTCCCACAATTGTTCCACGTAGCTACCAAAGTCTCGCAGTAAAACAATCTTGGGGATAATCTGTAACTGCTCGGTGGCAAGCTCGAGAATATCGCTGTCAACCGATAGAAGAAGAAACATTTTTGAGACTGAGCGGTTTCGATTCGGTGCGTCTCTATAAATAGGGCCCCGATGACTCATTTTTCAAAATCTGATTTGAGATTCGCGAGAGCAAACATGCGGTTCGCGCGACAAGCGGCGATAATCAAAGTGATAAATTTTGACGATAAAACACGAGTAATGTCCGAGAAAGAAATACGCAAGCATGGAAACATGCTGCCGACTACTATACGCGGTATTATTTGCGGTCCTTCGAATTGCGGTAAGACTAACGTGTTGATAAGTTTGATAGAAAGTCCACACGGTGTACATTTCGAGAATGTGTACGTATACTCGAAATCACTCCAACAACCGAAATATCGATACTTGGAAAATTTGCTATTATCGATCGATGAAATTGGTTATTTTACATTTTCTAATAATAGTGACGTTATTCCACCGAGCGAGGCGCTTCCGAATTCCATTTTTATCTTTGACGACGTGGCATGCGATAAGCAAGAGACGATAAGAGAGTACTTTGCAATGGGTCGACACTCGAGCGTCGACTGTTTCTATCTTTGTCAAACGTATGCCAAGATACCCAAGCATCTTATACGGGACAATGCAAATTTACTGATTTTATTTGAACAAGATGGTACAAACTTGAAACATGTATACAACGATCATGTAAATACTGACATGTCTTACGACGATTTTCGCGCGTTCTGTCAGAAATGTTGGCAACACGAGTATGGATTTGTAGTGATTGATAAAGACAGTTTACAGACTGATGGACGATATCGAAAAGGTTTTAACGATTTTGCAATACCGTAAAGTGGTTAGTCGCTATCGATACATCGACCGAGCAACGTCTAAAAATTTTCGTCCAAGCGCAACATGACGACGACGATTGACAGTGACGATCGTGAGAAGATTGCGAGAGAGATTGTAAAAACGAGCGAATCAAACAAAATATATCGTTCTTTAAAAACCGGTCAAATGGAGGAAGATGTCGCATTGGAGAGGCACTTTAAACCAATTATCGAACTTCTAAAACAACTTGTCGGAAATACAATCAATGTGGAATCTAATGAAGCGAAAATCGAACCATCGAGTATGCCCGAAGACAAGCATCTGAAAAAAGAGTATGGAACAAAGCGAACAAGATCAAATATATCATTGAACAATTCGCTAATAACTTCTACTCCAAATCAATCAAAACGTAAGCGAATGAAACAATTATCGAATGTGGTTACTTCTACTCCGATAAAAGATGTACAATCGAGTCAAATATTGCACGAAAGATCGTCTCCGTATGTGGGAGAAATTTTCGAATCTACGCCTGAAACGCTTGTGACGTCGGTTCAATATCAATTACAAACGTCCGAAGGTCAAAATACATTGCGCGAACATTTGGGTCGACTAGGGCAAAAATATGTGGGAGCTATTTTGAGTCAAGATAAAAATAACAGTATGGATTATGTTTACGGTGTTAAATTTTGCAACAAAGGAATGATGCTTGGTGTTAAAATTTTTGATGTGGATAAAGATGACAATATAATTATCGGTGGAATAAGATACGTGGGAACACCAGGTCTCTACGAGTTGATTTTCAAGAGAATACCCGACGGTGACGTATACAATGACGATGATAAATTTAAATACAAAAATATATTACTGGCGACAAATGCGCATAGACGTGGCAATGATATGCGTAATCCAGTGTTAAGTAACAAGGGATACAAGTATAAAAATATAATAGCGCCATTAATCTCTATTAAGAATATAATAGCGCCTGGAAAAAAAGCTGGAAGAGGTATAAACATACCGCGCGCTATGGCGTTAAACGATAATAAGATCGATTATGTGCATTGGAATGATCCCAACGAGTTGGTAGATCGCTTGCGATTGCTGGAAGCTTCGCGTCAATCCGGCAACAATGCCCACGATAATGAAATATTATCAATTATCGAGGAACTTTACGAAGCTGGCCTTATTATATAAATTAATCTATGCGTCGGCGAAACGAGTCAGTCTGTCATTATTGTTTGTATCGAAATGTCGATTAATAAATTTGGATTATCGTTGGGAACACCGAACAACTCATACTATCAATGGAATGGATTACTAAGAAATTACGTGCGCGATAACGCTCTGTGTCAGACAGCCTCCGGCTTTGACGCAAGGTCGCGCAAGATACGACGGGTAGCGCAACCGGAAGATGATACTGATGCCGCAAACAAACAGTACGTGAAAATACGTGTCAAGCCTTTAGAAGATAGACTGGAGGAACTTGAGAAAAAAATAATCACGCTCGAGACGAACGTGCAAACGCTGCAAATAATGATGGATGAGAGGCAGAAAATGCTTCGGTATGCAACTCACGCGCAGACTACATCTAATTCAGCGCAGGAGAAGAAAGATATATAAAGAATATACGTGGAGGAATTATCTCATTATTGCAAATATACCTCTATCAAATATGTCGCAAAAGACCTCTGAAAAACAGCTGCTCGTGGAAGAATTGCATGCTCCAGCGAGAAAAAATTTCCCACGTAGACGTGTCATAGTACGCGGATACGACGATCTGTGGCAGGCGGACGTGGTCGAGATGCGTCCATATGCACGATTCAACAAAGGCTACAACTACATACTCACAGTTATCGATGTGTTGAGCAAGTATGCGTGGGCTGTAGCGCTCAAGAGTAAGAGTGGAAACGAGATGTCGGATACGATCGCAAAGATAATTCGAGACGATGGAAGATGCCCGAAAAATTTTCAAACCGACAGAGGAAAAGAATTTTACAACGCAAATGTACAGAAACTCGTGAAGAAGCATAGCATTAATCATTATTCGACGTACTCTATCATGAAAGCCTCGGTCGTGGAACGATTCAACCGAACGTTAAAAAACAATATGTGGAAAATGTTTACGCTTAATGGAAATTACAAGTGGATCGACGCGTTGTCCCGGCTCGTTGGAGAGTACAATGCGCGAAAACATCGCACTATCGGTATGAGACCTATCGATGTTACCCCCGCGATCGCCGATAAACTTTTAAATACGGTATACAGCAACGTAACGATTGCGGCACCGGCAAGATTCAAAGTAGGCGATCCGTTACGCGTGAGTAAAGTCAAGACCATCTTTAAGAAAGGTTACACGCCAAATTGGTCGACCGAAGTGTTTAAGATCGTTAAAGTGCAGAAAACTAATCCCGTGATCTATGTACACAAAGATTCGCGCGGAAATCCCATCGCCGGCGGATTTTACGAATACGAGTTACAACGCGTTGCTAATCCCGACGTACATCTCGTGGAAAAGGTGATACGCAAAAAGGGTGACAAGGTTTATGTGAAATGGCTGGGATTTGATGCTACACACAACTCTTGGATAGATAAAAATAATATATTATAAATATGTTAACAATAATACATAATAATATTTTACAAATATAAACAATATTGTACACTTTATAAAATATACATATAATTTACAATAAATATACATATAATTTACAATAAATATACATTTAATTTTAATTTACAGTAAATATACGTAATTTTTTATTTACAATAAATATACATGCTTTTTATTTACAACGGTATTTTATAATGTCCCCACGGTAGCGTGTCGGTGGTTTCGGGTACGATATACGCTTGTCATCGTACGGACTTAGAGCAATTTTTGTCTCGCAGATGGTGTATACTTCGTGTAATTTAAATCTTATACAAGTCTGCTGACGCGTCATTTCAATCTCTTCGTTCAAATACCGCGTGTAATCGTCGAACGTTATCATTCTCGCGATGACGTTATTCTTGACGCCTTTTACTTTTTTCGTATCCTTCTTACCATCTACTCGCAACGCGTACATTTTTGCCCTCAGCCCGACGAATTCGGTCATGATGGCGCCATTATTCTCGTCCTTCATTAAACCCGGTATCTTTTTATTCGCAAGCGGTATACCGTACACATTGTCCACCGCATAATCGCTGGTATCGAATCTGTCGACGTTGCGCTTTATATTCTCATATACATCGTCACACTCTATGTGATATATGAGACTGTCGGTGTCGGTGTACATGACTTTACATTTCTCTCGATACATAGGTACCATATAATCGTGGTGAAACTCGTACAAACATGTCTTGGATATGTCGAGTATACACATACCTACGTAGATTGGTTTATTAAATTTAACTTCGAGATTGCGCAGTTCAACGGCGATCAGATTCTCCGAAAACACGCTTCTACTATGAAAATTTGGTTTTGCGATCATCGCTTCTGCGCCATATCTTCCATCCCAATGTGTCACGAGCTTAATATTAACGTGATTGCGCACATTTTCCATTGTTTTGCCAAATACCGCATTATTAATTAATTTATATAAATTTTTTTCAAAATCATTTTTCGCGAGTGTTCGGAATTGTGTATTGAGTTCGATATAACTGCGAAGCCATGGAGATTGCGAAAACTGTAATATTCGATGTATTTTTGTAACGCGAAGTCCGTGTCGCGTGCATTGCTGCAAGTTGCTGTAATGTATTACATAACTTTTCTTATCATATAAGGTTGCGAGCAGCTTATCCTGCCGCTTACCAGGTGGTTTGTCGCGTGTCGGGCAAAACGGTAGGTCGGTGTGCACATCGTGAACACGTTGCGGATACTCGAGATCGACTTCAAGGATGTAGCCTATAGGCGAATCGAGCGCGATGGATGATGTATCAAAATCGGATACGTCGTCGACCCATCGAAAATCTGCATAGGGCAAAGGTTGACATATTGCCCATCCGTACAAATTATTTACATCAAAATACGTGAGATATGATGAAGGTTTCGATGGATCGTACGATTGCATATACTTGTTATTAGCATGTGCGTATCTGTTGGAACATTGACTCAAGCCACCGCGTATTCCGCGTTCGATAAATAAAACCAAATGTTTACGCGTTTCTGTTGTTATTTAAAAATGGGCGCTCAGCGCTTCCGCATTTGCCCGACCGGTGTTCGTCGGGCGGCGGAGTTCCGGCGGATCGGCGGCCGGGTACGGTTTAGTAACGATGGGGGGAATGCATTGTTACAGTATAAAAAAAAAATTGTTTTTAAGAAAAAATATGTAATTATTTACAATGTATTTTTTTAAACAATTATTTGTCTTTTTCTATACTAATTGATTTGTCTCATTATTCTGTACACAAATCATTACGGTAAGATTATCGAAAACTAAATATTTTACAAGATATTTTATTTTTTATATCAAAATATATCAGATTAAAATATAAAATAACACAAAAAGTACTTAATGAAAAAATACTTTATTATAGTGTTTTTAAAAGCTCTTGAGATAAGCTACAAGAATATGTAATAAAAAATGAGGGATTCCATTTAAGAAAACATCGATCACATTGACTTGGCCTTGAAAAGGTCACTCAAGGTCAAGTCCATATTTTCATCATGTGTCCCCCTCTGAACCATACAACTTTTGTATAGATCATTTTTTTCCATCTTGTTTACTTTACGAGATATTTGCATGCGTTGATTAAAATGACTCACCCTGTATATACAAATAATCTTTTAAACGATTTGCATTCAACTGTATTGTTGCATATAACAGCGAGCTATTGGAGTGAGCTATATTGTATATTTAAATTACGCGGTAAAGACGATGGTGCGTTTCCGATACATGACTGAAAATGGTAAACAGTCGTGCGGTGTGGGGTTATTTTTATAGGGATTCTAATATAAGTGACTGTCTTATGCTCGGTTTCTTCACACCTCTCGATAGCTATCTTCCAGATAAAGATGTCTGTTGGATGATTTGATTCGTCGATTCTGCGAGATATCTGCTGGATAAAGTTATCGGGAAGTGAAGAAACCGGGCATTAATCCTGTAGCGGAATTCAGTAATTTGCTATCAGTAAATAGCGAATATTGAAAAATTTAATCGGTATTAGTACATATGTCGAAAAATTATAGGTTAAAGTATCTATATATATATCTATATATGTATCTATATATATATATTTTCGGTATACCATTAAATTCCGGCAAGGCTTGCCATGATACTTTATACTTCTTCTCGTATTTGCCAAATTTTCCCATTATATACTGAGACTTAGCTTATGCAAGTACACAATAATATAAGTCGTAGCACAATTTTGTCCAAATAATTTCAAATAATGTGTATGTTGAAGATTGCAAAGAAAAAACCATAGACATAATATATCTAGACCGAATGTCGAGGAGTGGAGGCCGAGGTGCACATAGAAAAGGACATACACTCTGTTTCGTGCTCCTTGCGTTGTCTCGCTCGTGCATAGCGAGAGAGAACATTATGCTATGCGCAAGCGAGAGAACGCAAAGAGCACGAAACAGAGTGTATGTCCTTTTCTACGTGCACCTCGGCCTCCACTCCTCGACACTCGGTCTAGACATATTATGTCTATGGTGCTTCCTTTGCAATCTTCACTCTTCAACACTTTACATTGGCATAGATAACGTGTTATCTAGATCAAGTTTGGTCAAAAAGACAAAAATCTCCAGAAAGACCGTATACCGAACGCAGCCATAGTAACTTAGCAGTAGAAGACATGTCTCGTGACTAGATTTATGAAAACTAGAAAAAAGCTATTGTAAATTGGAGGAGCCCAAAATCATCAAAGTGAGATTTCAGATAGCCCATTTTGGCGACAGGTGATTTCTTAGATTTTCCGGTCACCATTTCGTCGGCGAGATAGCCCAAATGGCGATAAATCGCCTAATCTGGCAACCCTGCACTAGAATGTGTCACATCTTGTACGAACGACTATTTCATATTTTTCCTTACATACAACAGAAAAGGGGTGTTATATGCTATTTTATATTACTATTCAACAATGTATGACTATTTATATATTATTATTCATGCGTAATAGCAGTTATTAATAGAACCTTATAATTCATGCTTCACGAGTGAAGCGAGGGGGGATTTAAGGCGGCAGGAGGCACGAACCAAGCATCCATCTCTTCCGTGGCAGCGGCACTGTCGTGTCTGTGTAGGGCGTTTACACACTTCCTCAGCCCGACAAATAATTGTTAGAAAACAACATTTGCGGGTCTAAAAAAATATGCGAGGTACGAGTGGCTGAATAGGAAATCGAACCCGAGTCTTTCGCTTTCCGGACAACTGCTCTTACCACTGAGCTATTCAGACCTCACACCTTACGCCACTTTAACACAGTGCATACGACTCTAGAGCGATGTTGGAATCTCGCTCCATGGATGCAGTGCCGATTGCCACTTCGGCCCCCCTCCCGCACCCACCCCGCTGGTAGGCAGGGTGGACCTCGCTTTACAACTTACAAAGTGCATGCTACATTGTAAAGCAAGGTCCACCCTGTCTACCGGCGCACAGTGGATCGAAACGTGAAAAAAGCGGACATCGCACTTTTAGAGACGAAATACAATAGCTAAAGCAAAATAAATATGCATACATAATCATGAAGTGTGTACCTTACCATTACCTTACCTTAATTTAAATAATTGTTTGCAATATTGTATTAAACAACAATGTTTAACAATAATTTGTATAAGCGCGTTGCTACCGCCGGCATTAATATTAACCAATATGCACCACGAGGAGGTTACACGGTCGGATTTTGCATATCTTGTGTGTGCGTGCGTGCGTACGTGCGTGCGGGCGTGCGTGCGTGCGCGCGCGCGCGCGTGTGTGTGTGTGTGTGTGTGTGTGTGTGTGTAACAGCAGAGATAAGGACCCCACGATTTGTCACTCCTCCTAGCTATGAGAGTTGCGAAACGTCCTTATTTTTGTTGTGACACATACACACGAATATATACATAATATAAAAATAATATACATTTAAAAATAAACATGAAAATACATAAAAACCGTAACCGTACAAGGAATGAGACCCCGCGATTCGTCACTTTCGCGGTATTTATTGACTCCAAACTCATCCTGGTGTACCTTAATAATAAAATAAGAAAAAAGACTGAGTAAAATAATTATTTTAGAAGTTCTCGAGTTTCGGAGAACAAATCTTGTTTTTTTCCTTCACTAAATTTTGGTCGTAAACTTGAGATGAAAGGGTCAGACGTGATTAAGAGATGGTTAAGAAGGTCTTCATTCGTAGCAGTTCTGTTAATTTTGCGCGTATGATCTCTCCTATATTGCCTGAATTCTTTATTCAGCGCTTCGCTTGCTTCTTCTGATAAATGTCCGATAGGAACTGAAAAATGCCAAATAATTGCCTCTCCATGGATTAATAACTTGTGAAGAAGGGGACATATAATACCATCCATAATCTTTTACGAACAGGTTTGCTGTTTCCATAGCAAATTGACCAAATTTCTTGGCATCTACCATTTCTCCGCAAGAAATTGCTTGTAAAATGATCGCAAAATTTTTAATGAAGGTTTCATTTAATCCGGTGATTCTTGAGGTTGTTTTTATTATCTGAAAAAAACTCCTTGTAGTGTTTCCATCGTTTGTCCGTCCTGAACCTTGTTTGACAACATCAACAAGCAAATTCATATTTTGTTTGAATTGTTGCTGGATTTTTTTTTTGTTTCAACTTGTTGTTTTCTCAGATACGGATCGCGTACACTCCACTTTTTGAAGGATACATTGTAAGATACATGAAGTAGGAACTCCATGCATCGAATTTTTGCATGAAGACTTGATATGCCAAAATTATAAGTCTTTTCATCAATATCCCTCATAATAACTTTGTCAATATTGTTCATCTCACTTGGTTTCGTACCGCAGAGATAACATGATGAAGAAGATGATGTTACATCTGACAAAGTTGTACATACTTTGCCGTCTATCATTTGTTGTGCCCCTCGGTGGAGGCACGGGGTTTATTCTGGGATCGTTGGCCACTAGGAGCTAGGGAGCTCAGGATCGAGCAGGGTCGTCTCGCCGGGTCACCAATTATGTAGTCTTAGTAGAAATAAAGTCCTTTATTCTCATACATCGGCTTTAAATCTTCTTGTCTTTCTCGCACCTCAACTCGGCTTATCGTGGTATAGAATTGGTGCGCGTGCCAGATATCGCGGCTGCCGTCGCGAGATCAGCTGGGACGTTCTTTATTATTAAATCGTTTACGTTAGTCTGTCTCGTGATTGCTATTGTTCATTTATTCGCACTACGTAATTGTATGATTATAACTGGTTCGTGTGATTTTGTGATTAGGATTGCCTAGCGCTCGTTCGAGGTGGGTAGTTTTATCACCTCCTGTTCGATTAGTTTTTTGGAGGGGATCGCTTAGCGACAGGACCATAGGTGGTCGTGTCGCTCGATTTTGGGTGGAAAAACCCCGGATGCAAGCTACGTATATTCTTTGCTTGCATTTCCGCCGTATCGTTCTTCGAGTCTCGCGAATGCGTGGCCTCCGCGCGTGGCTTGCTTTGTCAGCGATTGCGCTCGTAACTTTATACGTCTTCCTCGGCTTCGAGTTATAGTCGGAAGACGTTAAATAATATTTAATAATTAATAATTATGCTAATTTGGTTATAGCCGTTTTGGGCTATAACACATTGTAAAAAGCATTTCGTAATTAACGGTCACATTTCGGCATTTAGTAGATACTATTAGGTGTACAAATAAGTTTCTGCCGTTTGACAAAAGTTGGCGCCACCAGTAAGTTATGGTTAAAATTGTCAGATGTAAAACGTCCTTATCGTAAGATTGGACATCAGTCAATAACATAACCTTAAAATATTAGTTATTTTTTATCAGTATAATATATTCTTTTGTGTGCGAAAATGTAGAGTTTTGAGCCGAATAAGCGTCATTTGCGGGAACTTTTGATTTAATTCTTCAATTTGAAGAAATCTGCAGCTGAGGCGTATCGATTGCTTGTAGAAGCATATGGTGAGGCTGCCTTAAGTGAGAGAAGTTGTCGTGAGTGGTTTCAAAAGTTTAAGAACGGTGAATTTGACATCGAAGACAAAGAACGTAGCGGAAGGCCGAAAGTGTATGAAGACGCGGAATTGGAAGCATTATTGGATCAAGATTCGTGCCAAACGCAAGAAGAACTTGCACTTACATTGGGAGTGACTCAACAAGCAATTTCACATCGGTTGAAATCATTGGGATTGATTCAAAAACAAGGAAATTGGGTTCCATATGAACTGACGCCGAGAAACGTTGAACGCCGATTGTTCACATGTGAAATGCTGCTTGCCAGGCAAAAACGAAAGGGTTTTCTGCACCGTATAGTCACTGGTGATGAAAAATGGATCCACTATGATAATACAAAAAGAAAGAAATCATGGGGACCACCTGGCCATGCTTCAAAACTCTTGTTATGCATTTGGTGTGATCAGCTTGGCGTCGTGTATTATGAGTTGCTCAAACCGAACGAAACCATTACTGGGGCTGTCTACCGAACACAATTGATGAGATTGAGTCGAGCACTCAAGGAAAAGCGCGCCACTACTCCAGACACGACAAAGTTATTCTCCTGCATGATAATGCTCGTCCACATGTTGCGGCGCCGGTCAAAACCTATTTGGTAACACTCAATTGGGAAGTTTTACCCCACCCGCCGTATTCACCAGACATTGCTCCTTCTGGTTTCCACATGTTTAGATCGATGGCGCATGGCCTGTCTGAGCAACACTTCACATCATATGAAGATACCAAAAATTGGGTCGATTCGTGGATAGCCTCAAAAGATGAAGCATTCTTCCGACGCGGTATCCGTATGCTGCCAGAAAGATGGGAAAAAGTAGTGGCACGCGATGGACAATACTTCAAATAAAACATTAGGTTCCGTTCTTTCACAATAAATGCCCAATTCTTGATAAAAAACGGCGGAAACTTATTTGTACACCTAATAAATTATTTATTTCAAGCTCCATCCTTTCGTACTCTTTCTTACAAATTTCCTTTTCATGGGTGAACTCAAACCTAATAGGACGACAATATCTGGTGAAAGATGGATATTTATTCACCCATATAACGTTAGAGCCACTCGTTAATTTTATAGGCACAAAACTAGTCACGAAAACGGAGCTATCCGATGCATCTTCCTTTATGAAGTGTTGTTTGTATGTGCTTTGGTTACACGCGCCATCAAAGCCCCATTTACATATTAATGTCAAATTAGTATAGAAATTCTCTTCGCAAACTTGAAGCAATCTCATGATCGTGAGATCAAGAAGAGCTTGCAGTTCGATCGATGCCGAACTTTCAATGATCGTTATTTTATTTTTCGGCGGATAACATTCTGATTTTGTCTGTTGTATTTCATAATAAGACTGCCATTGATTCTTATCGTTCTCAATAAAAGTTTTTCGTAATTCAATATACTGTCGCTTCGACAAATTCAAGCTGAGAAATAGCGCTAAGCGTTTTTCTTTCGATAAAAAAGGCATTTTAGATTTATATTCACAAAAATCTCTAACTCGCCCAATTTCTTTTAGAGATAAAAAAATCTTCTTTAATGATATTAAAATTTTTAAGCTATGTACAGAAACGATATAATAAATGTAATAAATTTTCAAAAAAATTAAACGTGTAACGTTTCACCTTTCCTGACGCCGCGGATCAAGACTCGACGGTGCCAGGATTCGGGAGAAGGGGGAAACTCTAACTCACTCTTCCTCGGTGTAATCGGTTAAACAATTAGTTTATTCAAATAGGTATTAATGATTTGATACTGAAGACTATGTTAATGTACAATGCAACATGCGGGAACGGTGCGTACAGAAGTTCGCGAAAGCTATACTATTTACAATGCAACAGGCGAGAGCGGTGCGTACAGAAATTCGCGAAGCGGTTCTACGTGTTGGTTGGTGCACGTGGAGCTCGGGAAGCGAGCGCGGCTCATGCGGACGTGTTCTGCGGTCGCGGTGTTTGCATGCAAACAATTATCCTTATTCTAAGACTGACAGAATAGATCTTTGATACTACGGGGTGTCGCGTCGCCTTTAATGTAATTCCAACCGCCTGATCGCCTTATCCTTAGAAAGACGGAGCGTCGGCACTTTCTGCGGCTTATCCTTAGAAGGACTAGCGCGCTTGTGTAGTCCAAAGGCCGTGTATAAAGGTGGAGTCGGCGCGGCACTGGTGGCTATCTTAATACGGTTTAATTAACTCTACAATCACAATGCTCGGCCTGATGGCCGGTCTAGACGCGGTATATACAACGCGGTCTTACAGTCCAGATACAAAACGGTCTTACTGCCTATCTGGACGCGTAGGACAAAACGGTCTTACGGACTAACTGGTCGCGGTACTAGAGTTTAATAAGATGCGGAGACCAAATGGTCTGACGGTTTTAACTGATCACGGTATATACAAAGCAGTACTAGAGTCTATCTAGACGCGGAGACCAAAGTGGTCTTACGGTACAACAGGTCGCGGTATATACAAGGCGGTACTAGAGTCCCTTAGGACGCGGAGACCAAAGCGGTCTTACGGTAGAACAGGTCGCGATATATACAAACGGTCTTACGGTATAACAGATCGTGGAGAACGCGGTACGGACTTATAAGCTAGCAGGATGCGCCGTCCCAGCAACCGGGAAGCCCGGCCTAACTACGGGAAGCCCATAGCTTGGTGTAACGCGGGGGTCAGGATGCGCCGTCCCAGCAACCGGGAAGCCCGGCCTAACTACGGGAAGCCCGTAGCCTGGTATAACGCGGGATATCAGGGTGCGCCGTCCCAGCAACCGGGAAGCCCGGTCTAACTACGGGAAGCCCGTAGCCTGGTATATTATAACGCAAGAGTCGGTTCGGGATCCGGAGGGTTGTACTTGATAGGAATCGGGATCGGAAACTGGTAACGCTACGCTCGCCGGACCGCCTTACCGGTGGCCGGTCTCCCACTCACGCAAGTCGGCGCGTGGTGGGGCGGCCCCACGGTGGGGCTGCGACACGGGTGTGGAAGTTTAGGGGCGCCATAGGCGCCGAGCCTCAGAATGCGGGCGGCTGGTCGGCCCGCGAGGCTAGTAACGGCATCGTTACAAACGGTATATATGTATATATATATATATATATATATACATATATACTCGAAATTAATTGAATTTTATTATAACTATATAATATAATATAATATATCTTAAAAATTAATGATATATAAATTAACAATTTAGTATCTTTTATATGTTGGGTTCTAAAAATTACTACTAATAAGCAATATTTCTTTAATTTCTATAATATATAAACATTTTTTAGAATTTATCATTCAATTCTAACAGATGTTATATTAATTAATTTACGATTGTGCATTTACTAATAGAATGATTATTGAGTTAAAATAAAAAATACGCTATATTATTAAAATAATATTTATTACATACAATAAAATTCAGCTAATTTCAGATAATTCATATTTTTTATAATATTCTACTTTTTGTGGTATATACATTATAAAAAATCCAGAAGTTGTTACAAATTATTGTCTTATTACGATGTGCAATGCATAATAATTTACAAACATGCTCCTTTAAAAAAACGGTAAATATGCATATTAGGTTACACCTCACCGATGACTTTGACCTTGACATATGTTGTCAAGGACATAACCCTGAGTAACTTTTCCTTATAACTTAACCGGCGGTCTCTTATAATTTCTGAGATATTTGAAGTTAACATTTGGGTAATAATATAGAGACAGAGAGACAGTCCGCCCCACAATTGTTGCATGGATGAGAAAGTATATGCGTGGACGCAGTGGGTTCCGCCCCCCCCCTACGGGGGGCTCCACTTCCGGAAGATATAACCTAACCCAAATCTATTTCTGATTTAAAACTAAAATTTGGTTTGGGTTAAGTTATATCTTCCGGAAGTGGAGCCCCCCCGTAGGGGGGGCGGAACTCACTGTGTGCACGCATATACTTTACAAAGCAAAGCGAAGTCCGCCCCACAATTGTTGTGTGGATGGGAAAGTATATGCGTGGACGCAGTGGGCTCCACTATAAAAAAACTAGACATATAGGTTTGCGTTGAACCTCGCTTTGCGTGGAAAGTAAAAAAATACAAAGAGTTTCGTCTCTGGAAATGTAAAGAAACACTTTCTCCACGTCTAATCTACGTAAATACAATGTAAACAACCTTTATTTTTCTTTATTTTATAATAGAAAAATCATTAAAATTGTGAAATCATAACTTTAAATATCTCAGAAACTATAAGAGACCGCCGGTTAAGTTATAAGGAAAAGTTACTCAGGGTTATGTCCTTGACAACATATGTCAAGGTCAAAGTCATCGGTGAGGTGTAACCTAATATGCATATTTACCAAAAAAAATAAAATTGTATATTACGATTATTTATACTATTATATATCAAACTAGTACGACAGATATATTACTATTTCTCAAAGTTAGTACTACACTTCTCTCTCTAGTATCTGGCAACATTGCCGCATATCAGAGATGCCAGATTGCAGCCGCAACAGCATGCTTACAGCCTATGGAAGAGATAGGTTCTGAGCACACATCAACGTAACAGTAAGTTGTAGACGTAAGTCGTAGACGTAAGCAACGCACAAGCTTTGGCGTATGTCGTAAATTTGACGTGTTACATAATCGAAAGTAAGTATGTACATAACCCAATAAAATGTAATTATAATATGTTAAAAAATATAATATAAAATAAAATATAAAATATAATATTTTATAAAATTAAATAAAACTAACAAAAGGCTCTAATAACTATAATAATTATAAGGAAAACCAGGCAATATGAGCCAGCGCGGTGTGGAAAGCGCAAAAATATTAAATAATAATTATAATTAACGCACGCGAACGTTTCGGTCCCTTTTTTGGACCTTCATCAGCGCATTGATGTATATTAAGTTAAAATTAAATCATAATAATAATCGGAGTCATAAAATATAAAATATAAAAAAACTAAATATTCGGTATGGAGAAGTCATCGTAGTCAAGCCAAATGATCAAAAGTTATCGTCCATAAGGTGCGCTCCTCTGTGGTTGATGGACCACCAGAGGCATAAACCCCATGATCCACGATTACTAGTCAGTAAGATGCTCATTGTTGTAACGGTCGCAAGCATTTCTCTGCCTAAAATATTAAAAATACGAAGACACGCACGCCTGACGGGAATGACAACATAGCGATATAATGTAGAGAACTTACAGGAAGAGATGCATGGATTTGCTTGTTATAAATATCGGCAACGGTCAGAAAATTAAAAACCAAACAGCAAAACACCAACGGATAATAAATTAAACATAAAAATAAAATAGACAGTAATCAACGCGCACCTTTTCAAACTAACAAGCAAACATATGGCAGACAGTTCGTAGACAGACAGATTTCAAAATATTTACCTAGAGAGGTATATCAGCGGAACTGTTTACAAATAAGGTAATCAGATGTTTGGGAGTTTTTCAATAGCGTTGACATAAGCGTGATGTAAGCATTCCGTATCTGTCTGTAGATTCAAACTATTTTTTTGCCTTTTTATGAAAAGCATTTCAGAAATTAGGCGTTTGTTTAGGTGGGGTTCGTTATTCAAGATCTCGACGTTATTCCAATTAAAATCGTGCTTAAGATTCAATCTATGATCCGTAATGACTGAACTGTTAGATGTATTTCTACGTATATGATTACGATGTTCGTTGATTCTCGTTTGTAATTTTTTACTAGTCTGACCAACATAAGATGCATCGCAGTCAATGCATTCAATTTTGTATACAACGTTGGTAGAAGAGAATTTCGGAAGGACGTCTTTATGAACCTTAATAAAACGAGAAAGTTTATTAAGGCTAAAGTAAAAAAGTCTAACATCGACATCTCTAGTGATACTCTTGAAACGCTCAGAAACAGAAGGAACAAATGGGATCGTAAAAAATAGAGAACTTGTCTTATCATTAATTTCAATGTTAGAATCAAACTGATTGGATCTTGAGTTAAATAGATATTTAAGGCGATAATGTATAGTCTGAAAAATAAAGTCAAGAGGGTAATCATTGTCAAGTAGGATTTTAATGATATTGTTGAAGTGTTTTTGGTGGAACTGAGGATGTGACAACAGGAATGTTCTATCAATCAGATCAATAATCGTACCTCTCTTTTGGCATAGAGGATGCTGTGATAAAAAATTAAGATATCTGCCCGAAAAAGTAGGTTTGTGGTACAAGTCAAAAATTAAGTGGTTGTTAATGAGGATCATTGAAACGTCCAAGAAGTTCAGCCTGTTATGCTCGCCAATCTCAATCGTAAATTGAATTCTCGAATGGAAGGAGTTAAAAACATCCAATGTATAATTAAATTCAGTCGTAGGAACGGCCAAAGCCACATCGTCAACATACCTGACATAAAAAGGCGGTGTGAACCTTAAAATCGCTAACGCCTTCTCTTCCAAATCCTGCAGAACAGTATCTACTATAATGGGAGATAATGGAGAGCCCATAGGGGTACCGAAACTTTGCCGATAAATCACTCCTTCTTATGACTCCGACTATTATTATGATTTAATTTTAACTGAATACACATCAATGCGCTGATGAAGGTCCAAAAAAGGGACCGAAACGTTCGTGTGCGTTAATTATAATTATTATTTATGTTTTTTGCGCTTTCCACACCGCGCTGGCTCATATTGCCTGGTTTTCCTTATATTTATTATAATATTTTATATTATGTTATAAAATGTAATTGTTCAGTTATTTTTGAATTTAATAAAATATAACTAAATTAAATTTAAATTTAAAATAAATTTAAAATAATAATAATAATAATAATTTTTTATTTTTATTTAATTTAATTTTTTAAATTTAATTTAAAATCTATTGTTAATAAAACCTATCTGTTCGGGAGTCGATTCCGACGGGATCGCCCGAATCTTTTGAGATGCGCTCAGAATTGAGCGTGAAGCGGCGTGTAACGCGAATCCGTAGATCCGCTGGAGGATAAGGAGAATTAAAAGGATACTCGCGTGAAGTTGTTTTAAATTATCGTTTATTGAATAACCGTGGGAGCGAGCAACGGCACGTATTCTGCAACTCCGATCGGAAATCTTCTCAATGTCCTTTGACGAACTGCCTTCCTCCGCGTTTCGGAAATCTTGAAGAGCTTCTTGCTAGAAGCCCTCGCGAAAACGGAAATCTTGCACGCGGACGCCGGATGGTTTAGCGCGAGGCAGAGGACATTCGCGATACGGTTAACGACTCTCGGACTCCACACTCTTAACAATCACAAAATCACTAAGTATAGAGCAGGTAATAATAAAGAAAATGAGGCGTCTTTCACATTGAGTTTTATGCTCGATCGTATGCTAGAATGTCGGTTGAGAATTTACAACGAGAATGACGAAAGCGTATACGACACGAGCGAATTAAACAAGAAATGCGCGAAACTAACGACACAGGCGTAAACGACACGAGCGAAGATGACAACAGCAGCGCGAAATATGCTGGCGAGTTTCGACCAGCTTGAATCGTCGTCAAGGACCGATTGAGTAACGACGGTAAAGAGTCGCGATCGACCGATTTCCATAATAGGATATTTTCGGCACCGAACGTTCGAGAATCTAGGTGTTTGTCACACTTTTTCTTTGTTATGATCACGCGATCACGCGCCGATCGGCTAATCGCGACGATGTTTATTCTCGCTCGTGTTTTGATTTCGGCTCTTACCGTTCAGATTTGTCGGTTGAATTTACCGTTTAAATTTATCGACTAAATTCAACGTTTCAATCTTGAACACTATCTAAAGTAATATCCATTTCTGTGCTTATAAAATTATTATAATAAAAAACGATAATTTCACACACAGGTGAATATTTTATATTAAATCCAAATATGAGAAATGCAAATCATTTTTTTATTGTTGTGGGTTATTGGATTTGTTTGTATATTTTACTATTAAACGTAAAAAAAAACAAATAAGATGATTGCATAGGCGATGGCATACTAGATCAGTTAACCAAATAAGAGAGTTCGATATGGAGACATGAAAATTTATTTCAAAATCTTAAAAATGATACAAAACTGTTTTATCGCTACGCTAGAATGACACTTACACACTTCGAAAAACTTCTAGAATTAACAAGACCACATTTAAAAAAGAAAAGTACACGTGCTCTTGTTCCAGAACACAGACTTATAATAACTTTAAGATAATAATTTCACAATTTTACTAATTTGTATTGTACAATATAAAATAACAAATATTGCAGATACCTTGCTACAGGTGACTCACCACTATCAATAGCTTTAGCATTTCGAATTGGAGAATCGACAGTCAGAAAGGTTATAAAAGAAGTTTGTTTAGTATTAATTACAGTTTTAGAACCACTATATCTTACTTCTCCTACTGAAAAGGACTGGAAAAGATATGCAAATGGATATTGGAAGCGGTGGAACATACTTAACCGTATTGGATCAGTTGATGGTAAACATATAAGATTGCGATGTCCTCCATATTCTGGAAGTTTGTTTTGCAACAATAAAAAATATTATAGTATTGTATTAATGGCAGTAGCAGACCATTTGTATAGATTTACATTAGTTGATATTGGAGCCTATGGAAGTAAGTATTATGAAAATAAAAATATTAATATTTACACTTTTACTAAATACAATAAAAACTAAGGAATCCATATATTTTATTTAATGCAGGCGATAGTGATGGAGGAATTTTTAACGATTCCCAAATAGGAATTAATTTAAATAATAAACAATTAAATTTGCCGAAAGAGGCTACTAATCTTCCTGGTAGCAATACAAAACCGTTTACGTATTTTCTTGCTGATGATGCTTTTAAACTGTCAAATAGAATCATGAAATCTCATTCTGGCAAAAATATGAGTGACGAATAAAGAATTTGCAACTACAGATTTTCTAGAGCACGGAGAACTGTAGAAAGTGCTTTCGGAATTTTGGCTAATAAATGGAGAATCTTCCACATAGCCATTTGTATGTTACCAGAAACTGCTAATGTAATAGTAACAGCTTCGGTCTGTTTGCATAATTATATACTAAAGGAAGAGCAACACAGTGATGTTATGCCTCTGGAGAGGCACGGTAGTTGGGATCGTTTGCCGGATGGAATTTAGGAATTCGGGCTCCACCCGAGAGACTCACCGATTTTATTGTAGATGAAAATGATACTCTTGCGGTCGGAATGGAAAAATATATATATCCATTTTATTCACAAATTGGTTTTTTTTAATTACAAAGTTCTCGCACGTTAGTTCGCGTTGCGCATCGCGATAGCGGATATCTTGGCGTGCGCGTGTCTGGAGTCGAGTTTCGGTCTCGAGACTCACTCCTCGATCTTTCATACTTATCTCTGCCGACTGCATGGCTTTACTTTAATAGCTGCCCGCAAGGTTGTCCGGTACGATTAGCGATAATAACTGCCCGGTAAGACTTTTGATATTGTGACTGCCCGCCGCTCGTTAGCGGTGGGTGTTTTTATTATGTCCCCTTGATTTCCCGGGAGGGGATCGCTTGGCGGCCGTGCCCTGTGTCGTGTCGCTCGATTTTGGCGGCAAGATCCGGGTGCAAACTAAGGAAGTTCTAAGTAGGACTTCTTTGCTTGCATTTTCGCAATTTCCTTATTCCGCTTACCCTGATTTCCGCGTTTTCGCAATGGAATGATTGCGCGGTCGCTCGGACTTCGCGCGTGGCTCGCCTTGTCAGCGCTTCGCTCGGTCAACGCTCGTAACGTGATATGTATTCGCGTTACACGTTGAGCAATGCCTTATAATATAAAATAATATACAGGGTGGACCAGTAACTCTTGCCACCTCGAATATCTTCGAGTCTAGAACATAGATTCCAAGCGTGCATCAATAGTGGCGGCAATCACTTTGAGCACATTTCATAAGCGTGAGTTTTTATTAATATTATTATTAATATTTTATTAATATTAATTTAACTATTTTTTTTATAAATTTGTTGTTTAATATTAATCGACAGTCTTGTAATTTACGTTTCTAACGTTTTTTGAGCTCCTCTATCGAATTACGCAAAAAAAAATAGTCGTCCCATTTGAAAAAGTGGAGTTGATCTTGAGATCTCCGAAGCGCCGCCAGCCCGACGAACTGTGTTACCACCACTCGATGGCCCCTTTGAAATTATAAAACTTTTGTAGGAAAAAATTTTTCGTAACTGTTCTAGACTCGAAGATATTCGAAGTGGCAAGAGTTACTGGTCCACCCTGTATATCTAATAACTAGTATATAGCCTTTTCGGGCTATAACAGTGGATATAAATTTTATAGTGAAGAAGTAATTTCAGAAAGTAATACAAGCCAGGTAAAAAATTAAAATGAAATTGTTGTAGAAGTGGGTAATTGCTATGTAGACATCTCATATAATTTTTTAATCCATCTAATTATTAATGAACATAGCAGGATATATTGTGGTTGTCATTACCAAATATTGAAGAATGTAATGCTTACGCCAAGGAAGCTCAAGCTCAAAGAAATATGTTATGTGATTACTTTGTTTCTTCAGCTGGAGAAGTAGAATGGTACGATTTTATACGTAGAGGTATACATGCAGAAAAGTAAAATATGAATAGTTAATATATATTAAATTGATAACTTTTGATTATCAAAAAATGGATAATCAAAAATTAAAAAAAAATTGAAATTAATCTGTTTGATTTAAATATTGTATTTGCAAGGTTTTTTATTCATTCTGTGAAATAGTCTAATAATCTAATAAACACAAATAAACTAATTCGTAAATAAAAAAAGGTAAATATAGCGAAAAGGGGACCCAGCCCCAATGACCTTGACCTTGACATATGTTGTCAAGGACATAATCCTGAGTAACTTTTTCTTCGAATTTAATCGTCGCTCGTTGCTTATTAAAAAGTTATTAACAAAAAAAAGTTTGAAATATACCAAAGTACATGCGTGGACAGGAAGCACGCGCGCGCGCGCGCGCGCACACACACACACGGGGGGGGGCTGCAAGGGGGGCCTTCGGCCCTCCTCCCGCACCTATCCCGTCGGTAGATAGGGTGGACCTCGCTTTACAACTTACAAAGTACATGCTACATTGTACAGCGAGGTCCACCCTGCCTACCGGCGGAGAGGGTGCGGGAGGGGGCCGAAGGCCCCTCTTGCACCTCCCCGTGTGTGTGTGTGTGTGTGCGCGCGCGCGCGCTTCCTGTCCATGCATGTACTTTAGTATATTTCAAATTTTTAAGTTTTACCTTTTCCTCTTCCCCCGGCGTGCTAATCTTTCACGTGTCGATACTCGAGAATATCATTATCAACATTATATTGCTGAATTTTTATTTAAAAGACTCTATACTTTTGATAAGCGTATTGATGTTTTTTTGAAATAATGAGCAAATTATATCCAATAAATAATTAATTCAACATACTTATATTTTATTTTTGAACACCCTATACAGGGTGTTCCGGAACAACCTTCCGTCCGTGAAATGACGTATTCCTGATACAATTCTAAGACGATTTTTCCTTTACCAAAATTTGAATTGAAGCGTAATTTTTGAGTTATAAGCAAAAATAGTTAGCAAATCACGCGTCGAGTACAGAAGGCAGGCAGGAGCGGCACGGCGCGGCGCGCCGCGAGCGCCCGGCACAGCTGACCGTCTGATTACCACCGCATGAGTCGCTAACTATTTTATCTTACAACATAAAATTATGTTTTAAATAAAATTTTGGTAAAGAAGAAAATATCTCAGAATTATGTCAAGAATACGTGTTTCTTAAAATAACGTCACTTTAACAAAAGTTGTTGCGGATCGCCGGCCGTCGGACACTGCAATCAGCTGATTGCTAACGCGATGTGTGTATGGCGGAGTGTATGTGCGTAAAAGAAAGAGAGAGAGAGAGAGAGAGAGAGAGAGAGAGAGAGGAGAGGAGAGAGAGAGAGAGAGAGAGAGAGAGAGAGAGAGTGAGGAAGGGAAGCAGGGAGAGACGTTATACACACGCACGCACATACGCATACACTTTTTTCTCGCTCTCTTTCTCTCTTTTACACAACACTCATACACTCTCTCATTCAATCACTCATTCACTCACTTACTCACTCACCTGTTCACTCACCTGCTCACTCACAGCGAATCTTCATGCTACGTATTGTTAACTGCTGCACGGTTATTATTATTTAGCGACGGACCGCGGAGACTGCGCGACCACATTGTTACGTTGCCTAGCGCCGCCGAGAAACGCGACATGTACCCGACATGTAGCGACATGCAAGTTACGACGTGCACGTGGCGCGTGATCGATGCGAGATAAGACGAACGATCTTCTAAAACCTTCGCATTGCGAATGCGATAGAAAACATGAAACGTATAATGACGCATTTAAAAAAATTAATTATTTATCATAATTAATAACTATTTCTAATTATAATAAATAATTATTATTTTAAAAAGCATGTATTATACATTATTACGTTTTCGAAATTATTGCATTTACGATGCGAAGGTTTCAGTCAATCGCAAGATCGCAAGAATAATGTAATTAATAAATTACATTTGGGAAAATTTATTTTTATTCTGCTCAAATCAGATGTTCCAACGTTAAAATATATTGGTCGCTCTGAAAAGAGCGGATTGTTTAAAAAAAAATTTTAGAGCAAATGCTCGAAATGCCCGCCGTCCATTCTAACGCAAGCTCTCATGCGTTTTAATAAATTTCTTTCGACGTTCTGCATTATTTCTTCGTCGATATCCCAAATAGAATGTCGTAATCTTGTCTCCAGCTCTTCGATATTTTCAGGAAGCGTTTTATAAATTACCTCCTTACAATATCCCCATAGAAAAAAATCAAGGGGGTTGAGATCCGGAGATCTTGCGGGCCAACGTATCGGGCCGTACCGACCCATCCAGCGTCCGGGAAAATGCTCGTTCAAATAATTCGAAACGATCCTGGCGTTGTGCGGCCCAGCACCGTCTTGTTGAAAGATAATTTCGTTTCTTTCAAATAATGGCACATCTTCTAGAAAATCTGGTAGATTTTCTGTTAAAAAATCGACGTAACTTCTTCCAGTTAAAACATCTGGAAGAATAACTGGACCAAGTATTTCAGTGCCCATTATTGCAGCCCACACATTAATCTTCCAACGGGTTTGAAAATTTCGAAGTCGTGTGACATGGGGATTTTCCTCGCTCCAAAAGTGCATATTATGCACATTAAAAATTCCTTCCTGTGTGAATAGCGATTCATCGCTGAATATCACACGAGAGGAATATCTAGGATCTCGATCGATATTTCGCAGAAAATTTTCGCAAAACGTTCGTCTTGCGGGGTAATCTGCTGGTCGTAAATGTTGCACGCGTGTATAATGAAACGCGTGCAACTTTTCTTCTTTTAATATTCTTTGTACGGTTGTACAAGATAAGTCATTTTCTCGAGCAACTACCCGAATGCTCGTTTCGGGATTATCCTCGAAAGCACGTACGACTCTCTCCGTGTTCCGTACATTTCTAATGTAACGATCTCTCCCAGTGTCCTGTTTGTTCGGCAGGACACTGCCAGTATCGTACAGTCTTTGAGCTGCTGCATGTATGACATGACCCGATGGATGTCTTCGGTTTGGAAACAATTCGGCGTATCTTCTTGCAGCATGATTCTGCTGCCCGTGACACTCGCCAAGTGTCATTAGCATGTCGTAATATTCGTGACTCGTGTACGCTGCCATATCTTATTCGCTCTTATTAATAATCGCTAATGATCGAGAGATTATTGATTCTAATATCGATCGCTTCATCTTATTTATACGATCCTCGCGGGGGGTCAATACCCCCTCCGCGCCTCCCGCGACGAATAGCGGGTGTCATGTGTCGCGTGTCATTACTCGAATTGCGCTATTCGTCGCGGGAGGCGCGGAGGGGGTATTGACCCCCCGCGAGGATCGTATAAATAAGATGAAGCGATCGATATTAGAATCAATAATCTCTCGATCATTAGCGATTATTAATAAGAGCGAATAAGATATGGCAGCGTACACGAGTCACGAATATTACGACATGCTAATGACACTTGGCGAGTGTCACGGGCAGCAGAATCATGCTGCAAGAAGATACGCCGAATTGTTTCCAAACCGAAGACATCCATCGGGTCATGTCATACATGCAGCAGCTCAAAGACTGTACGATACTGGCAGTGTCCTGCCGAACAAACAGGACACTGGGAGAGATCGTTACATTAGAAATGTACGGAACACGGAGAGAGTCGTACGTGCTTTCGAGGATAATCCCGAAACGAGCATTCGGGTAGTTGCTCGAGAAAATGACTTATCTTGTACAACCGTACAAAGAATATTAAAAGAAGAAAAGTTGCACGCGTTTCATTATACACGCGTGCAACATTTACGACCAGCAGATTACCCCGCAAGACGAACGTTTTGCGAAAATTTTCTGCGAAATATCGATCGAGATCCTAGATATTCCTCTCGTGTGATATTCAGCGATGAATCGCTATTCACACAGGAAGGAATTTTTAATGTGCATAATATGCACTTTTGGAGCGAGGAAAATCCCCATGTCACACGACTTCGAAATTTTCAAACCCGTTGGAAGATTAATGTGTGGGCTGCAATAATGGGCACTGAAATACTTGGTCCAGTTATTCTTCCAGATGTTTTAACTGGAAGAAGTTACGTCGATTTTTTAACAGAAAATCTACCAGATTTTCTAGAAGATGTGCCATTATTTGAAAGAAACGAAATTATCTTTCAACAAGACGGTGCTGGGCCGCACAACGCCAGGATCGTTTCGAATTATTTGAACGAGCATTTTCCCGGACGCTGGATGGGTCGGTACGGCCCGATACGTTGGCCCGCAAGATCTCCGGATCTCAACCCCCTTGATTTTTTTCTATGGGGATATTGTAAGGAGGTAATTTATAAAACGCTTCCTGAAAATATCGAAGAGCTGGAGACAAGATTACGACATTCTATTTGGGATATCGACGAAGAAATAATGCAGAACGTCGAAAGAAATTTATTAAAACGCATGAGAGCTTGCGTTAGAATGGACGGCGGGCATTTCGAGCATTTGCTCTAAAATTTTTTTTTAAACAATCCGCTCTTTTCAGAGCGACCAATATATTTTAACGTTGGAACATCTGATTTGAGCAGAATAAAAATAAATTTTCCCAAATGTAATTTATTAATTACATTATTCTTGCGATCTTGCGATTGACTGAAACCTTCGCATCGTAAATGCAATAATTTCGAAAACGTAATAATGTATAATACATGCTTTTTAAAATAATAATTATTTATTATAATTAGAAATAGTTATTAATTATGATAAATAATTAATTTTTTTAAATGCGTCATTATACGTTTCATGTTTTCTATCGCATTCGCAATGCGAAGGTTTTAGAAGATCGTTCGTCTTATCTCGCATCGATCACGCGCCACGTGCACGTCGTAACTTGCATGTCGCTACATGTCGGGTACATGTCGCGTTTCTCGGCGGCGCTAGGCAACGTAACAATGTGGTCGCGCAGTCTCCGCGGTCCGTCGCTAAATAATAATAACCGTGCAGCAGTTAACAATACGTAGCATGAAGATTCGCTGTGAGTGAGCAGGTGAGTGAACAGGTGAGTGAGTAAGTGAGTGAATGAGTGATTGAATGAGAGAGTGTATGAGTGTTGTGTAAAAGAGAGAAAGAGAGCGAGAAAAAAGTGTATGCGTATGTGCGTGCGTGTGTATAACGTCTCTCCCTGCTTCCCTTCCTCACTCTCTCTCTCTCTCTCTCTCTCTCTCTCTCTCTCTCTCTCTCTCTTTCTTTTACGCACATACACTCCGCCATACACACATCGCGTTAGCAATCAGCTGATTGCAGTGTTCGACGGCCGGCGATCCGCAACAACTTTTGTTAAAGTGACGTTATTTTAAGAAACACGTATTCTTGACATAATTCTGAGATATTTTCTTCTTTACCAAAATTTTATTTAAAACATAATTTTATGTTGTAAGATAAAATAGTTAGCGACTCATGCGGTGGTAATCAGACGGTCAGCTGTGCCGGGCGCTCGCGGCGCGCCGCGCCGCGTCGCGCCGTGCCGCTCCTGCCTGCCTTCTGTACTCGACGCGTGATTTGCTAACTATTTTTGCTTATAACTCAAAAATTACGCTTCAATTCAAATTTTGGTAAAGGAAAAATCGTCTTAGAATTGTATCAGGAATACGTCATTTCACGGACGGAAGGTTGTTCCGGAACACCCTGTATATAAAAACTTGCATGTTTATTTAAGTTTATATGTGTACGTAGGATATGTAGGACTATTTCTGTAAACTAACTTAAATATCCAGTTTTTCATTGTCAGACTATGTATAAATCTTGATTTTTACAAATTTTGTTTGTTAATAACTTTTTTGTAAACAACGAGCGACGGTTAAAACCTTCTGAGAGTTACTCAGGGCGATGACCTTGACAACATCAAGGTCAAGGTCATTGGGGCTGGGTCCCCTTTTCGATATATTTACCAAAAAAAAAAAAAAATAAACCAAAAAGATTAATTAATTAAACAAATAAGATAAACAAAATTAAATAACTCGTTATAGAATATTAAATATTATAAAGTACAAAAAGATTACGTTTCTGGTAACGGTGCAGATATAGCATCTATAATCAGTTTTCTTTTCATATTTTTTTCATGTTCTGGAACGCTAGCCAACTGTATTTTTATGAATTCTATAAAAGCGTTATCTGCTGTCTATAGCTTTTCATTTTCCATAAAATTCACAATTCTGTTGCTTATATTCAAAAAAGTTTGTTCCAATTGCTTTGTTTCATTCAGTTTTTTTAAGCTTTGGAGAACGCATTGTAAACATTCTATCGGCGGTCTGTTCATAGTCTGTATGTTGATTTTCTGTATTATTAGAACAAACAGATACATCGTCCGATTCACATGTTTTAGTTTTCTTATCTAAAGTTACATTTGATTGAGATTTTGTCACATTACTATAAGTTCTAAAAACAAATAATAATTATAATTACAAATAATAGTTATAAAAAAAATTATACGGTAATTTATTATAAACATTTTATTATAATCTACCTTCGTCTTTTGATTATTTTATCTAAAAGTGTCAGTTGAGAATAAAATGGGAATTGACGAGAATTGGGATTTGAAGCAGCACTTCCACTTCTAGATTGATTTTCAATCTTCTTTTTTTCACGATTATATTGATCCCTTAATGAAGTGCACTTTTTTTGGCAATAATCTGGTGTATAAAAGTCACCTATAGCAAAAGTTTAAAAATAAATTAATGAAAACGTGTTTAATTATGATAAATTTTGAAATGAATTTTAATGGAGTTTTATTTACCACAATTTGTTTCAATCATTGTTTTAAATATTTCATTTCAAGCATTTTGTTTCATTAATATGTCTTTAAAATTAGGATTATATTTGTCATATAAAAACGATCGCTCTCTAAATAACTCGGTAAGAAAATCATCGTCATTTTTTTTTTTGAACAATAATACTTTCAGAACTATCAGATAAATCTCCGATATCTTGGATACCAATATCTTCTTGTGTAAAAATATTATAGTAATCCTGATGATCTGATATTGGTAACCCAGATAGCACACGGAACTCCTATGGACGTCCATTGGACGTTCGAGTTATTCACAACTTCGGACGTCCATAAAATATCCAAAGAAGGACCTAAAATGGACATCATTTCTAGTGCCCTACTGTTCATAATTATTGCTGAAATAAATATTCAAAAATTTATAAAGGAAAGATTTATGATCAATAATAAATTTGAAATGCAGGATTAATTAATATATTATTAATATATTTGTATTATTAATATACATGTTTATATAACAATGTTTTGAATAACAGTTTAAATTACATTTTAAACATATCAGTTAATCACAATTGTAATGAAACATATTATACACAATGGCCGTGTTCTAATATTCACTGCCAGTACTGAAAATCTATAGTGTATATGACGTAAACTATAGATTTTCAGTACTGGCAGTGAATATCGGAACACGGCCAATGTAATCACAGTTTGGACATATATATTTATTTATAATATTAGATTATAGATACAAGTGAAATTTGAAACATTTTATATATAACTAAAATCTCTACATTTCTAATTTATTTTGTAATAATGCACATCATAATCTCACTCAGAGTAGTATTTCAAATTTCATCTATTTATAATCTATATTAGATTAAAATAATAAGGAACATATAATATTAATAAAAGTCTTGAAAAAAACATGGAAAAATATTTCAAAATAAACTATATGTGAGAAAAGAACATGAACACTCATTACATTTAACTAAAGATAATCAGTACTTTTAAGGGGATCCTGGACTACCGACCGAACGCAATTTTTTGAATTTACCAATTTTTGTAATGGCTATACAGAATTACAAATGCTTTTACACGATTAAATACATATATCAATGCTCTTTGGAACAGTCGACTGTTGTGTGTGTGCGCAGTGATGCCAGAATGGCCACGCTAGCAACACGCAACCGTAGTGGAGGGGATGACGCACACAAGCGCAAACCGCGTACGTGTGAGCTCGGCGCTTCGGCTGGCTTCGGATAGCAGAAGAGGACAGATATACTGTTTTCTGTCTCTCTCCTTCTTATCGAGCCGGCACGAAGACCGGGCAGTACGCGATCGCTTCTCGACTTTCGCTTCTTGCTATGCCTTAAATGTTTTTTTCAGCCTTTTCGTATGAGATATATTATTTATTATATATCTATTATATAATATATTTATGATTAAGATACGTATATAAATTACTTAAAGTTTTTAATCCACGTAAAAATGTATTTTAAATCGATGATTTGAAAGAAGGAATATCCGTATGGAGACAACAAAAGGAAAAATCATACATTTTATTGTACGAAAAATGTATCGATTTTCCGACAAATGATTAAAAATAATGAAAAGTACTATAAGAAAGTTTAAATATTTAAAAAATATGTCATATAATAATATTTAACTTTAGTTTCTATACATATATATTTACAATATCGTTACGATACACAAACGTATATACGGACCACATATATACGTTTGTGTCGTTGTCAAACAATACTGAATGATGATTTTCCACACCACCTATATGAGGTACCACCAATGGCGCGTAAGATTTTTTTAACGTGGATCTTCGCCTGTAGCCATATCATACCACATTAGATTATATAATATGCTCTATTGTATCTGTCATTTATAAAATATTTTTTGCACACTTGCTTTTGCAAATGTGATGCAATTAGTGACAATAATTTTTTTACACACTTGTTTTTGCAAGTGTGATGTCAATTAGTGACAATAATTTTTTTACACGCTTGTTTTTGCAAGTGTGATGTCAATTAATGACAACAATTTTTTTACACACTTGGTTTTGCAAGTGTGATGTCAATTAGTGACAATAATTTTTTTACACACTTGTTTTTGCAAGTGTGATGTCAATTAGTGACAATAATTTTTTTACACACTTGTTTTTGCAAGTGTGATGTCAATTAGTGACAACAATTTTTTACACACTTGCTTTGCAAGTGTGATGTCAATTAGTGACAACAATTTTTGACACACTTGCTTTGCAAGTGTGATGTCAATTAGAGACAACAATTTTTTTGCACATTTGCTTTTACAAGTATGATGTCTGTTACAGACAAAATTTGTTTTACGAACATATCATAAGGCGAGAAAAGCTCTTTATTGTATTATATAAATAATAATGCCATAAATAATACTATTTATTTTATTTTAAACGTTATTATTGCATATTAGTAACCGAAGTACTAGCAATATCATTATTAGCAGCATATAGTGTTAAACTGCTGTTTTTCTTAGGACAAATAGAATATAATTTGTCTGACGACATGAGAGACAAATGGTTTTCATTTATCTCCATATCTAAAACTGTTTCTTTTCTTGCTTTTAATGCTGATTTTAACACACAACTAGCGTTTATACATGCAGACGAAAGCTTATTTCTTTTTTTTGTTTTTAAATCTGATAGCAAAAAAAACATTCTTTCTGGGTCGGCATTTGAATTTGGAAGTGATCTAACAGCATTCAAAAGAGACTTCATATTGGGATATGTACGTTTTAAAATTTCTTTCCACATTTCATCAAAGTTTAATTTTGAAAGATGTTCTTTTTCTGTTGTTGTAAAATCTAGATGTAAAGTATGCCACTCTTTTTTTAAAGCATTTTCGTCAAAGCCACAGAGGGTTTGAGCAATAAAAGAAACATCATTAAATGATGTTTCTCTGTCAATACTACATAATGCTATGTTGAATTGGAAAACTGTTAATTTACATAAAAATTTATCTTTAATGGGCAATCTTTTACTAATTTCCTCGGCAGCAGTCACGTAAAATTGCAGACAATTATCTCGAACATTTCCAATTATGTCTGCGTGTCCTTTTTTCATTAAACTTTCGAGATATTCTTCACATTCATATCCTAAATTTATATCATTTAAAGATTTATGGTTTTCTTTTTCAGAAAATTTAAAATCATTACATACATTTTTTACAAGCTCTGGTTTCAAACAATGTTTGGAAATTCTTAGTAAAAGTTCCAATGACTTTGGCTGCAACAAGTGAACTCTTGTTTCCACAGCTTGAAAAAATGCATTAAAAGAATTTAAAAAATTTAAAATATGCTTTAAATATAACAAATATGCTTTTACATCCGGATTTTCCATCACAGATAATAAATTGTCTCCTGATTTAGTTTTTTCACTTATAACCATTTCAGTCAAAAAAAGCTTCGTAGTATCCCAAAAATCAAGAAGTCTCACAACACATGAATGGTGAGATAGCCATCGTGTAGTAGATAATTTTAAAATTTTACGGTTTGTTTCCTGAAAACATTCAGTAAATTCTTCATAAATAGCAGCACGCTTAGGACTACTATTAATATAATTTGCTATCTTTTTTAAAAACTCCTCGCAATATTCCGGTATTTTAGCACATGCAGCATGTGCAGCTAATGCCGCGGAATGGCATGGACATGGAAATGTTAATAAATTTGTACAAAATTCTTCTAACTTTTTTTTAAATGAGAGATGTTTACCTGCCATGACAGATGCATTGTCGCATGACAAGGTAACAATATTTCCAAATGGAATGTTTAATTTCCACATTTCACATTTAAATGCATTAAATAATTTTTCCGCGCTACTATTTTTTGCGTCAATATTAATTAATTTAATTAATTGCGTGCGAATGTCTAATGTTTCAGGATCAACATACCGTACAAGAAACGTCATCCATTTTTCATTACAAATATCAGATGTTTCATCAATAAAAATGGAAAATTTAGTATTTTGAATGCTGTTGACCACACGGTTCGTCTCGACCGGACACAATACATTCGAAATAATATTTTTACATTTTGTTCGACCCATACTCATACTTTTTAATACGTTAGGATCTTTTCCTATTTGTTGAAAAAAGTTGAGGATATATTTTGCCGTTTGATGCGAAATATTCTTATCAGCAATTAATGCGGCATATCGAATTTCTGCTGATTTTTTCCGCTCTTCAAATGGCAAAAGTGAATCATCCATCATGTTGATATTTTCATCCATGTTCATTGTTTCTGTCTTCTTTTCTTTACATATTTTTATATGTGCTTCGGATTCTGCGTGACGATAAATGTGAGATAAATCACCAATCATAGATTTATTACAAAATGAGCAAAAAAATGTATTAATGCCATCTGATATTTCACGTAACCATGGCTGAAATAATTCGATCTCTAGCCATTGTGCTTTAAATTTATATTTTGATGATATATTTTTATGTGAACTTATATCAATATTATCTAATAAAGTATTTTCTTTAATATTATTTTCGTGACACGCAGAATTCGCATGTCTTAAAACATGTGTGTTGCACGAAATATTTTTATTACATATGATGCAATGATAAAAACCATCATCAGAAGATACTTTACGTATCCAACATTTAATTCTATCATCACTAAGCCAAGCTTCTGAAAAGCTTCGCTTAGATTTTTTTCTTAATTCATCACACATTTTTATAACAAAAAGTAGATAGAAACAAAGAATGAAAGAAGAATGAATAAAAGGAAAGATAAATAATAAAAAAATTAATAGAAATAATATAGAAATATAGAAATAAATATAGATATTTGAAATAATCGGGACTTACAATCACAATTGCTTCAGCTTCTTGGGTACCAAGATTTTACAAGACACGTATAAAAAAATACGTTGACTCGCAAAGAGCAACAAGATTATCTGACAGAAGCGCCGTGAAACAGTAGCAGTACAACGTATGAAACAAATGCGCGGCGTACGAAACAAATGCACGGTGTATGAAACAAATGCACGGCGTACAAAACAAATAAAATAATGCCGAATGCTTCAGTTCGCTGTGAAACATTGCCGTGACACAACGTACAATCATCATGTCTCGTAAGTAAATCAAATTATTATTATTTGTATTTCTTAAGAAAGTTTAATATTTAATTTTTATCTTCTCCTTTCTTTTACATAATATATTTTATTTTTATAGAAGAAATAAATGGAGATGCCGCAAATTTGCAACAGTTGATGCAACAGTTGTTGCATCAACAAAAATTGCAAGAAGAGAGGCAACAACTGTTGCATCAACAATTGCAATATTTGCAAAAGAAGCAGGAGGAGGAGCAGCAGCAGCAGCAGCAGCAGCAGCAGCAGCAGCAGCAGCAGCAGCAGGAGCTGCAGCCACAGCCGCCGCCGGAAAAAATGGATGAAAATGGTATATTTTTATTATTTATTCTTTTTCATTAAAATATTAATAAATATGCATAGTTATATTATCATTCATTGTTTATTACTTATCTGTATATATCTATTTTTTCAGACATACATACAAAAAGAGCAGGCGGCCGATCCCGCGCCCGCTGGTATTACCAGCGGGGTGGCAGGGGATTAAAAAATAAAGATAGTGGCCGAGGAAGGGGCGGCCCTGGCGGTCGGGGAAGAGGCGTCCCTGGCGGCCGAGGAAGAGGCGTCCCTGGCGGCCGAGGAAGAGGCGTCCCTGACGGCCGAGGAAGAAATACGTGGGGCCGTAGTGGTCCCACAGTAATAAAAAATTATATTTTTAATTAAAAATAAAACAAAATAAAAATTAATAAAAAAAATATATAATTGGGGAATAATTATTTAAAAAATTTTTTCCTTTATCCTTTTTTCCTTCATATAAAATAGAGCATATTATATAATCTAATGTGGTATGATATGGCTACAGGCGAAGATCCACGTTAAAAAAATCTTACGCGCCATTGGTGGTACCTCATATAGGTGGTGTGGAAAATCATCATTCAGTATTGTTTGACAACGACACAAACGTATATATGTGGTCCGTATATACGTTTGTGTATCGTAACGATATTGTAAATATATATGTATAGAAACTAAAGTTAAATATTATTATATGACATATTTTTTAAATATTTAAACTTTCTTATAGTACTTTTCATTATTTTTAATCATTTGTCGGAAAATCGATACATTTTTCGTACAATAAAATGTATGATTTTTCCTTTTGTTGTCTCCACACGGATATTCCTTCTTTCAAATCATCGATTTAAAATATATTTTTACGTGGATTAAAAACTTTAAGTAATTTATATACGTATCTTAATCATAAATATATTATATAATAGATATATAATAAATAATATATCTCATACGAAAAGGCTGAAAAAAACATTTAAGGCATAGCAAGAAGCGAAAGTCGAGAAGCGATCGCGTACCGCCCGGTCTTCGTGCCGGCTCGATAAGAAGGAGAGAGACAGAAAACAGTATATCTGTCCTCTTCTGCTATCCGAAGCCAGCCGAAGCGCCGAGCTCACACGTACGCGGTTTGCGCTTGTGTGCGTCATCCCCTCCACTACGGTTGCGTGTTGCTAGCGTGGCCATTCTGGCATCACTGCCTCCACTACGGTTGCGTGTTGCTAGCGTGGCCATTCTGGCATCACTGTGTGTGCGTGCGTGCGTGCGTGCGTGCGTGCGCGCGTGCGCGCGTTCCCGATTCAGCCACTTGTACCTCGCATATTTTTTCAGACCCGCAAATGTTGTTTTCTAACAATTATTTGTTGGGCTGAGGAAGTGTGTAAACGCCCTACACAGCCACGACAGTGCCGCTGCCACGGAAGAGATGGATGCTTGGTTCGTGCCTCCTCCCGCCTTAAAACCCCCCCTCGCTTCACTCTTTTTTATTTTGAGTAATAGGAGCGAGCGACGGCACGTATTCCGCGAATCCGACGGATATCTTCAAAATGTCCTGTTAATTACTGCCCTTTTGCGTGGTTCGGAAATCTTGATTAAGAGCTTCTTGCTAGAAACTCTCGCGATACCGGAAATCTTGACCGCAAACGCTGGATGGAATTTAGCGCGAGGCAGAGGACATTCGCGATGCGGATAACGAGCGTCGACTCTGGGACTCCAAACAATTAACTTTCACAATATCTGAGCACTAAATAATTAAAGAATACGATTTGAGATGTGACCAAATTGCTCGCCGCGAGAATATGAGTTCGATCGTATGCGAGACAATTCGGACCGATTTTTTGAGACGAGTATGCCTACTGAGTACGCGACACGAGCGAGAATATGCGAAGTGCGAATGCGAAAAGTCGATGAATTTCGACCGGCTCGAATCGTTGTCGTATGCAGACTAAATCGACCGACCGCAGAAACTCGCGCTCTGCCGATGTGAATAACAAGTTTTTCCGATTTCGAACCTTCGAGAACTTGCTGTTTGTCACAGTTTTTCATTCTAAGAAGAATGCGATCACGCACCGAGCGGGTGACCGCGACGCTGTTTGTTCTCGCTCGTGTTTTATTTTCTGAGGCAATCGTTTTAATATAACGGCGAAATTTAGAAACGAAATTTTAATGTTTCAATTTTGAACATATATATATATATATATATATAATATTTTAATAGTATATAACAAATATATTTTTAATTACGACAAATTAATAAACCACTTCTCATTAATGTGTAGAGGATGTTGTGCTGTATCGTTGAAAGCAATCTTGTGAAACTTCCTTCAGCCACTCAAGTGGCTATCAGAAATCGTTCGGTAAACATTATTAATAATCTCCCGAATTACTCCACCCCGAAAAATGATTTTGACACACGCATTAAACAATTAATTGTCACTACTAAAAAATTTTTTAAACACAATGACAATGTGATTGTCACTCGTGCCGATAAAGGGAACATCACAGTTGCCCTTGATAAAGATGTATATTTCAATAAGGTCGAAGAATTACTTAAAGACAATAATACGTATAATATTGTTAAAAAAGATCCTACTAATAGGCTTTCTTCACAACTACGGGATTTGCTCAAGAGATGGAAAGATGCAGATTTCATATCGCCCTCAACTTATAGATTTCTCAATTTTAGTGACGGGATCTTACCGAGAGCATACGGACTCCCTAAGATTCACAAACCTAACTGTCCTTTCCGCTTAATTGTCTCCTCACTTAATAGTCCCTTATACAATTTGGCCTCCTTTATTCATCGCATATTACTTAAAAGCTTTCCCATTGCACATAGTCACATTAACAATAGTTTTGAACTTGTGAAGAAACTTTCTGACATAAGTATCAACAATGATTTTCTTCTCATTTTCTTAGACGCCGTTTCCTTATTCACAAACATTCCTACTGATATAGCGATTGATAGCATCTCTTCTCGATGGAATTACATCTCTAATAATTGCAACATATCACATTATGAATTCATTACTGCGGTTAGACTGATATTGGATTCCACTTTTTTTACTTTCAATGGATTAATTTATAAACAAACTTTCGGTACTCCTATGGGTTCCCCATTGTCCCCCATTATCGCGGACATAGTACTTCAGGATCTGGAATCTAAAGCTCTTGAGTCTCTGAATTATACCCCCCCATTTTTTGTCAGATATGTTGATGACATTGCAATGGCGGCTCCCTCTTCCCTCCTCAACCACACTCTAGACACTTTCAATACATTCCACCCACGTCTACAATTCACAATTGAGATTGGAGAGGAAAACCGACTTAATTTCTTGGACATTACTATGATCCTGAATGATAACCACCTGACCTTTGACTGGTACCACAAGCCTACCTTTTCGGGGAGATATTTACATTTCCTTTCGAATCACCCTCTTTGTCAGAAGAGGGGTACTGTGATCGGTTTGACCGACAGAGTGTTTCGGTTGTCTCACCCGTTGTTTCATCGAAAAAATTTTGAATTAATCATTAGGATTTTGATGGATAATGGCTATCCCCTCAGGTTCATTTTTGATGTCGTTCGTGAACGCCTGAAAACTCTTGTGCATAACGATTCTAATTTTGACAGCGATAAACATACTGAAGATTCTGAGAGAGTTTCTTACTTTACGATACCTTACGTTCCTTCAATATCCGAACAATTTAAAAACATAACTAAAGACCTTAATGTGAAACTCTCATATCGTAGTCTTAACAAAATGAATAAGTTTATTAAGGTGCACAAAGACTCCTGCCCACAATCGACCCGCAGCAATGTTGTTTACAAAATTAATTGTGATAATTGCGATGCGTCATATGTGGGACAGACTAAGAGACAATTACACACGAGGATAGCGGAACACAAGAATCATATTCGTAGAAATACGACAAATCACTCTGTTATAACCGATCACAGAATTTCTCTTAATCATGACTTTAAGTGGGACAAAATAGAAATACTTGATAATGAACCACATTTACATAAGCGATTGATCTCCGAAGTATTACACATTAAGCGACAAAAAGACAGTTTAAATCTACAAACAGATACCGAATGTCTCCCAGAGGCATATTTAACAGTCTTGGACAAGCTCTCTAAAATTTAATTTTCTGTAGTTCTCCTTTTCACACTTTACATTTTATTTGTATTTTCGCGTTTTACCATATTTGACAGCGGTCATTGTTTTTTATTATCGTATATTTCATAGTAAATTTTATGTTTATTTTATAATTATCTTACTGTACTTGACAATCTTTTAAATGTTATTTATTATTTATCTATTTAATTTAACTCATTTGACAAACATCTTTTTAATAACGACAAATTTGTTTTTATTTTATTTTTGGATAGTGTGTCTGGACTGTTTTATATATATTTATTGACTTATTACTTTTTATACTACAGACAATGTCAGCGGTCATTGTTTTTTATTATCATATATTTCATAGTAATTTTTATGTTTATTTTATAATTATTTTACTGTACTTGACAATCCTTTAAATGTTATTTATTTATTTATCTATTTAATATAACTTTGACAAACATCTTTTTTACAACGACAAAATTTGTTTTTATTTTATTTTTTGGATAGTGTGTCTGGACTGTTTTATATATATATATTTATTTATTACTTTGATTTTATACTATAGACAATGCTGATATTGTTTTTCATTTTACTGTTTTGACAATTTTTAATTTTTTTCTATCGTTGTTTACCGCTACTGATAATATTTGTTTTTATCATCTCACCTTTTTCGCCGAACAATACTTCTCATTACTCTGTGGTTAGTTAGTGAGTTTGGTTAAGATTGTGCGATACTGAAAGATTTGTACTGTCGACTTGTGCGTTGCGTCTCTTTTATGTAAGTCTTACTACTGTAATTTCCGACACGGACCTCTCTCTCTTTTCGTTTTTTGACACAAACCATTCCGTTCATATTACAGACACAATTATTAACGTATCACCATGCTCGTGGATTCATGCTTAAAGAATCGAGGTTTCTGCCCCGAAAGAACATGGACTGCATGGAGAATGGTTTTTGCCCTTTGGAGCGACATGAGGGATTACGCCTTCTACCATCGGTTATCATGTAACTTTGTGCTTTAATTGTTTAAGACTCTTTTTGTATACCGTATTTAATGTTTATTTTATTATTGTTTGCGCTGATGATGGCCAAAAAAAGGGCCGAAACGTCCGCCTTTCGCGAATTTTGTAATTAAAGAAATTCTCTAATTTTTTAATTCAATTTTTGATTTAAATTATATATTTTTGCGCCCAAAAAACTGCGCGTGGCTCTTTTGCCATTTTACTTGGATTTTTGATTTTTATAATCGTTTAAGAGCCTTACTTTTATATCTTTCTAAAAATATAAATTTTACATTTGTTATCTTTAAGATTATATTAATATCAATTTAATTTTAAATGAAATATTTTATATATCGAATAGAATTTTATTAATTATTTAAATGATATACAGGGCATTGGATACTATGTAACCATACTATTAGCGTGGGTTTCGGATATATGTTCTTTTAATTAACAAACGACGCTGTTTGAGTAAATTTTATTTAATATTTCCTCTTTTTTGTTAAGCACTGCAGAAAAAATAATTCATAATTTTTCGATTTATTTTCATCAAAAAGAGTCGATATGTATTTAATGAATATGAATTAATTAACAACTTGTATATCATTTAATTCATTATAAAATTCTGTTATAATAATATAAAATATTTTATTCAATTAATACTGACATTATAATTAAAAAAAAGAATGCTGTAAAATTTATTAGGTGTACAAATAAGTTTCCGCCGTTTTTTATCAAAAATTGGGCATTTATTGTGAAAGAACGGAACCTAATGTTTTATTTGAAGTATTGTCCATCGCTTGCCACTACTTTTTCCCATCTTTCTGGCAGCATACGGATACCGCGTCGGAAGAATGCTTCATCTTTTGAGGCTATCCACGAATCGACCCAATTTTTGGTATCTTCATATGATGTGAAGTGTTGCTCAGACAGGCCATGCGCCATCGATCTAAACATGTGGAAATCAGAAGGAGCAATCTCTGGTGAATACGGCGGGTGGGGTAAAACTTCCCAATTGAGTGTTTCCAAATAGGTTTTGACCGGCGCCGCAACATGTGGACGAGCATTATCATGCAGGAGAATAACTTTGTCGTGTCTGGAGTAGTGGGCGCGCTTTTCCTTGAGTGCTCGACTCAATCTCATCAATTGTGTTCGGTAGACAGCCCCAGTAATGGTTTCGTTCGGTTTGAGCAACTCATAATACACGACACCAAGCTGATCCCACCAAATGCATAACAAGAGTTTTTTTCCATGAATATTTGGCTTAGCTGTAGATGTTGAAGCATGGCCAGGTGGTCCCCATGATTTCTTTCTTTTTGGATTATCATAGTGGATCCATTTTTCATCACCAGTGACTATACGGTGCAGAAAACCCTTTCGTTTATGCCTGGCAAGCAGCATTTCACATGTGAACAATCGGCGTTCAACGTTTCTCGGCGTCAGTTCATATGGAACCCAATTTCCTTGTTTTTGAATCAATCCCAATGATTTCAATCGATGTGAAATTGCTTGTTGAGTCACTCCCAATGTAAGTGCAAGTTCTTCTTGCGTTTGGCACGAATCTTGATCCAATAATGCTTCCAATTCCGCGTCTTCATACACTTTCGGCCTTCCGCTACGTTCTTTGTCTTCGATGTCAAATTCACCGTTCGTAAACTTTTGAAACCACCCACGACAACTTCTCTCACTTAAGGCAGCCTCACCATATGCTTCTACAAGCAATCGATACGCCTCAGCTGCAGATTTCTTCAAATTGAAAAAGTAAATCAAAAGTTCCCGTAAATGACGCTTATTCGGCTCAAAACTCGACATTTTCGCACACAAAAAAATATATTATACTGATAAAAAATCACTAATATTTTAAGGTTATGTTATTGACTGATGTCCAATCTTACGATAAGGACGTTTTACATCTGACAATTTTAACCATAACTTACTGGTGGCGCCAACTTTTGTCAAACGGCGGAAACTTATTTGTACACCTAATACATTTTGATTATAATCTACATTTCTTTAAGACAATATATTATAGTAAAGTTTAGGGGAAGTAACTTATTTTCTTTTCGTTTAAACAAATTTATGCGTGAAAAGTTGAAGTTACTTGCTTTGCGACGATTTAACGTAAACAGAAATAATTTAATTCTATGTGTCGACTTCACATGAAAAGTTTAAATGTATCTAACGATCTCATGTCACGCATATCGTACATTCATTTTAATTAATATACTATGTACGATATATTCTGATTTTTATTCAAAGGAGAAGAATACATTATACATATAAATTTTTAATCAACTATATAAGCTTATTTTCTATTCCTTCACGATTTCATATCCTATTTTACATTTAATATATAATGTTGGTTTGTTGTTCACGTGTATGCATGTTGTTTTATATAATTTTTGATTAGTAGGAATAAATTTACACTATTATTGTTTATCGTATTTACAATTTTATTTAAAATTTAATATGTTGATTTTTTGTTTACGAGTGTGTGCATGTTATTTTACACAATTTTCAATTAGTAGGAATAAATTAACATTATTATTATCATGCATTTTTTAGTTACATCTTTCATAAAAATGAGTATATTATTTATACAAACGTGTACATATACAGGGTGCGGCATTTATAGTGACGCGGGCATATTTTTCGGAAACGAAGTGAGATATCAAAAAATGTTTCAGACAAAAGTTGCATGGTTTCGAGGGGGCCACATGATAAAAATATGGATTTGACCTTAAGTGGTCTTTTCAAGGTGAGGTCAATGTGGTCGATGTTTTCTTAAATGGAACTCCCCATTTTTTATTACATATTCTTATAGCTTATCCCGAGATCTTTCCAAAACACTATAATAAAGTATTTTTTTATTAAGTACTTTTTGAGTTATTTTATATTTTAATCTGACATATTTTGATATAAAAAATAAAATATCTCGTAAAATATTTAGTTTTCGATAACCTTACCGTAATACTTTTATGTACAGAATAATGAGATAAATCAATTAGTGTAAAGAAAAAAACAAATAATTGTTTTAAAAAATACATTGTAAATAATTACATACTTTTTCTTAAAAACAATTATTTTTTTTTTGCTAATTGATTTGTGTTTTGGAAAGCTCTCGAGGTAAGCTACAAGAATATGTAATAAAAAATGGGGAGTTCTATTTAAGAAAACATCGACCACATTGACCTCACCTTGAAAAGATCACTTAAGGTCAAATCCATATTTTTATCATGTGGCACCCTCGAAACCATGCAACTTTTGTCTGAAACATTTTTTGATATCTCACTTCGTTTCCGAAAAATATGCCCGCGTCACTATAAATGCCGCACCCTGTATATATATATATATATATATATATATATAATATATATATATATATATATATATATATATATAATCCTGTCATTCCCGCAATACCCCTTCCCGATGGAAGACAGCTACCACCTTCTCGCGGTTTCCATTGAGTAATGATAACTTGTGTTCCATTTTTTATGCATATTTTTCACGAAACAATCCATAGATTACTTTCTTCTCAATCAAATATATATATATACCTATATATATACTATATGGATGGTTGAAAAGTCTGGAAACGGCCAATTATCTCCGAAAATAGTGGTCCTGTGGGAAAATGTTTCACACAAAAGTTGTAGGGTTTTAAGTGGTGCATTACATAACAATATTATTATGACCTTGAAGAGTGTTGTCAAAGTCACTTTTAATTTCTTAAATGGAACACCCTATTTTTTAGTACATATTCTTTTATAGCTTATCTCGAGAGCTTTCCACAAAACAACTATAATTAAGTTATTTTTTATTAAGTACTTTCCGAGTTATGAGACTTGAAGTTTACAGTATTTTGACATAAAATATAAAATATCTTGTGAAATATTCAGTTTTCAATAATCTTATCTAAATATTTTTATGCACAGAATAATGAGATCGATCAATTGGTGTAAAGAAAACACATGGTGGTATGGTCTTTATTGACTCCCCAATGGGGTTGCAATCTTATACACTTCCAAACTTACAATTTTCCAATACAATCAATCTTCCTTACATCTATACGCTTTTTCTTACCACTAACGCTTTTTATACATCGCTCTCCCCTTTACCCTCTCTCTCGCTTTCCCCTCTCGATCCTAACCCCTCCTTTTCTCTTTCTTCCTTCGCTCTTATTTCTAACGCTTATTTCTTACACACACACCTATCTTATCCCTATCTTTATCCCTCTTTTTCCTTCTCCTTTTCTCACTCCTCACCCTCGTTGTCTCCCCTCTCTATTCCCCTTTCTCCTTCTCCTTCCCCTTCCGCCACTCCTCCTTATCCTCCACAACGAGGTATATGGTGGGATGGGACCCGAGCGGAATCGAACCTGGGACCTGATACTTGTCAGCCCGCGACTCAACGCTCTAAGCCACTCATCGCCCCATAAAGAAAACACATAATTGCTTTAAAAAAAGTTACAAGAATAGTTTACAAGATATTTTGTACTTTAATTTGACATAATCTTACATAAATTATGAAATATCTCGTAAAATATTCATTTTCCGATTATCTTACCTCAAGAAAACACTTTAAAAAAAGTATGTAATTTGCAACTAGCAGCTATATATTTTTTCTTAAAAACAAATGTGTTTCTTTATACCAAATTATTCCTCTCATTATTTTGTACATAAAAATATTGAGGTGTAAATAAGTATCTCATAAAATTATTCACTTTTTGACCATCCTACTCTTATATCTTTTTATACAGAATATTACTTTATTAATTTATAAGAATATTAATTTATTAATAAGAATCACAATTAAAAAAAAATATGATATTCCATTTAAAAAGTTCAAGATGACTTTGCCCTTGGCAATGCCATTTCAAACTCGTACTGCCGTTGAATACGCCTATTTAAATATTATAACTTGTCTAAAAATTTTTTTTCTATAATGCATTGTTTATTTGACTGTTGGCCAGACTTTTGGCCCACCTTGTATATCAATGAAATAAGTGAACATTCGGCGAACGTGTACGACTCATTGTCAGCGAAGGCGGTCACCCATCCAAGTACTGATCATGCCCAACTTTGCTTAACTTCAGTGATCGGACTCGAGAATTGGTGTTTCGTGGTTTGACTGGTGGCCTCAGCGAAGGCAGCTAAACATTTTTGAGTGTTGCCATCTAACGGTGTGACTTGTAATTAATTTTCATGAACCCGCTTATGTACGGGATCTGTGCTTCTATACTCGTCTATATTCTTTGGTATGGATGCAAGCAGTAACATCACGAAGCGCCGTTAGCGCAATCTTTCGTCAAAGACGCCAACCGTACAAGAAAACATTGCCATTATTGCATGTGTGTGTGTACGTGTATATATACGTGTAGCATAATACCACTATATTCTATGCATGTGTTGTGTACATATATAGCGGTAAAGGGGCGATGATGGTGACGTTTCTTACATGAAAATTTCCACATTTCGACTTTGCTTCGTAATATCTCTGCTTTATAGAACATGCAGAGCGAAAATAAAGACACTTTCCTTATATAAATCGAACCCAAGCTATCGATTAAGCCTATCAAGAATTCGATCGGTTCAGCCGTTATTCAGATCTGGTAATCTAAGGTACTCTCAACTATCCGACTCGCGTATAGATACCCGGGGTGCCTCGCTCTTGTTACGCGCGGTCTTTGCTTCGCGTGACTTGGCGCGAGACACTACCGTGTCTCTTGATGACAACTAAGAAAAGACATATGTTACATTTGACTGTCACTATTTTTCTTTGTTTTTTTGTTACCAGTTTACCTGCTATGACGTGCATAGTTTGCTTATTTAAACGAGGTATACATAATTTTATATTTGTTTTAATCTAAATATGATTAATGAATGTTTATTTCGTTTTAAATTTTTTTAAATTGTGATGTTATTTTTATTCACGTCTCCGATGAGTTGCTTACCACTGTTACCTACCATGTTATATAGGTTTTTAGTATGTTTAATAATGTACTATACTTTGATAATTTATTTGTGTATTTTTTACTTCTGCAAACAATAAGTACACCAATACATAGTCTTGTTTTAAAATACATAATAAATATTATATAAAAAAATAAAAAGCTTATAATACAATTAATAACAAGTACAAAGGCCGTAGCCGGGTAAGCACGGTCAATCTGCCCCCGCAGGTATAGAGCTTAAATTTTTTTTGTAGGTTACTATCGATGGAACTTACAATTTCCTAAAATATTAGTCTCTCAACTACACGTGTTTAAGAGTAAAAAAATAATAACAATTTTTCGTAATTAATTTTTTTCTTGTAAGCGGTTCAATGAATCGCTTTAAAAAAAAAATATGATGTGGGCACAATTGCAACACACGAAACAAAAAATTAGGCTCCAAATTCGAGAAGAACAACATTGAAAAAAAAAATATTTCAACTTAAAAATTTTTTTTTCAATATCATAGGCGCTTGGTACAACTACCATTTTTTTATATGATATTTTTGAGCAATAAACAACAACATATATTTTTTTTAAATCGATCAAACGGGTAGACGATAGTTAAATTAATTAAAGTAATTTTTTATATTTTTTTCTCATAAAGGGTTTGATGGATCATTTTCGGAAAAAAGTATCTTGTAGATATAATTAAAGCACATTAAAAAAAAAATTGAGATCAAAGTTGGATAATAATAACATTATAAAAGAAAGATTTTAGGTTTTCATAATCTTTTTTTGACCTCATAGACTGTTTCAACACATATCAATTTTTTTTCCAAATATCTTTAGGTAGCAATCTATAACATATATTTTTTATAAACTGATCCAACGGGTAGATGTTAAAAAATTAAAGCAAGATATATATATATATTTTTTTTAACGTGATGACATTAATATAATATAGCTAAATAAATAGAACTATTCTTAATTACTTCTTTTCGTTGCTAATGTTTTTTAGTATGCAATTTACTGCTGACATTCGCAAAATCATCACCGTTTTCCCAAGATGTACCACGAGGAGATTGTCAATCAGGTTTACATCTCACCATTCACACTTGCATTCACCCACCCACACACTCACACACAAGCACACACAGTATATATATAATAAATAAAAAATTGCGTAATTTTTTAACAATCATCTACCCGTTGGATCAATTTATAAAAAATATATGTTATAGATTGCTATCTAAAGATATTTGAAAAAAAAACGGATATGTGTTGAAACAGTCTATGATGTAAAAAAAAATTATAAAAATCTAAAATATTTTTTTTACAATGTTATTATTATCCAACTTTGATCTCAATTTTTTTTTTAATGTTCTTTGATTGTATCTACAAGATACTTTTGTCCGAAAATAATCCATCAAACACTTTATGAGAAAAAAAATATAAAAAATTACTTTAATTAATTTAACTATTGTCTACCCGTTTGATCGATTAAAAAAAAATATATGTTGTTGTTTATTGCTCAAAAATATTATTTAAAAAAAATGGTAGTTGTACCAAGCGCCTATGATATTGAAAAAAAAATTTTTAAGTTGAAATATTTTTTTTTTCAATGTTGTTCTTCTCGAATTTGGACCCTAATTTTTTGTTTTGTGTGTTGCAATTGTGCCCACATAATATATATTTTTTAAAGCGATTCATTGAATCGCTTACGAGAAAAAATTAATTACGAAAAATTGTTATTATTTTTTTACTCTTAAACACGTGTAGTTGAAAGACTAATATTTTAGGAAATTGTAAGTTCCATCGATAGTAACTTACAAAAAAAATTTAAGCTCCATACCTGCGAGGGCAGATTGACCGTGCTTACCCGGCTATGGCCTTTAAAAAGCAAGCTACAATTCATAATAAATATGTTTATTGCAAAAATTTTTCCTTTATGCTGTTTTAAATTAAGGTTTTTTTGTTTCATCAATTAGGTGATTAGAAAGAATAATGCCCTTGAAAAATACAAAATTTTGACACTTCTTAAAATATCTATGTTCAAGAACAACAATGAATACTTTATTAGCGACTGGATTGATTAGAGGCTCGTATATCATTTTGTCCCCATAAGCTCACAATGATAATAAGATCTATAGCGTGTGTTTCTTAAAATTTGCAATTTTTGGATTGGTTTTTAGTATATTTCAGTTAATTATCTTATTAATTCTGTTGGAATAAGTTTCCGAATTATATTCGTGGCGTCATCCAACGGTAGTATTAAAGTAAACACAGAGAAGAGACGCCATTATGAGAGGCAGTCAATCGTGCTTGTGCGTTCCATGCGAATAGAAGTATACTTAAGAAAGAGACTATAATAAATTCAGTTTTATGATCCGCTATAAGTGAACTCTATTTCAACACCCAGGCTATGTCTATATATCCTTCTAAAAAATTCTATTATATAATAGATCATTTATATTTCAGAAATTTCAACTTAAGAGTATCTATATAGTTACGTCATAGTTTGTTCAAGAAGCATAATTTTGAGAATCTTAACCAAAAAAAGCTCACAGTAAAAAATGTTGTTTTCAACAATTTGCAATCAAAAAAATATTTTTGTAAACCGAAGTACTCGAACCTTCCAATTATATCGTATTTCTGCTTTATAAAATAAAATTAATTTCCATTTTTTTAAAAAGCGTTCAGGCTGATGCTATTTGCCTAGGAAAATAGCATTTGAACACAAGTAAACGGGCGAAAACCATTTGACCTGGTAGATAGCATTTGCCTAGTCAAAAGCTATTTTCCTAACATAACTATTTGCCTACGACATTTATACAGAATGTCCTAGACCACCCGTACACCCCTTTCCTTTCAAAAACTAAGCATTTTAGAGAAAAACATTTTGAACAAAAATTGTATGGTTTAGAGGGGAACATAAGATGGTATCATTGGTTTGACCTTGGATGGCATCGTTAAGGTCAAGTCAAGGACACCTTTAATTTCTTAAATGGAATCCCCTATTTTTTATTGCATATTCTTATAGCTTATGTCGAGAGCTTTTCAAAACACTATAATAAAGTATTTTTTCACTAAGTACTTTTTGAGTTATTTTATATTTTAATCTGACATATATTGATATAAAAAATAAAATATCTCGTAAAATATTTAGTTTTCGATAATCTTACCGTAATACTTTTATGTACAGAATAATGAGACAAATCAATTAGTATAAAAAAATAATTGTTTTTAAGAAAAAGTATGTAATTATTTACAATGTATTTTTTTAAACAATTACTTTTTTTTTTGCACTAATTGTCCACAAAACATATTTACATATTCTGTAAATTTTGATGAAGAACATTACGTTGCACGTGTCAAACAAACTTCCATTCTTTGTTTACATTTATTAAATGTTCTTTTCATTTGTAAAATATAAACTTTTCTTATATAAAAGCACTATTTTGCTATACGTTCAGCTTCCAATCTATTTTCGAACAACGACAACATTTTAAGAATTTTTGATATATTTCTAATACACTTTTCGGTAAAAGTGCATAATAACGGACCCAGCTCCAATGACCTTGACCTTGGCATATGTTGTCAAGGTCATGATCCTGAGTAACCTCCAAAAGGTTTTAGCCGTCGCTCGTTTTTTATTAAAAAGTTATTAACAAAAAAAGTTTGAAAAATATAGCAGTTATTTTGTGTATTGAAAAGCATAAATGACTAATATATATGTGAAAAAAGTATATGTATGAACGATTCCCCGCTTTTTCCCCCATAGGGGGGGGGGGGAGGGCGGGACCCGCTGCGTCCATGCATACACTTTTCCACCCACACAAGAATTGTAGGATAGACCTCGCTTCGTGTTGTAAAGCATATACGTGGACGCAGTGGGTTCTGCCCCCCCCCTTCGAGGGGGGGGGCACCACTTCCGAAAGATATAGTTTAACCCAAACCAAATTTTAGTTTTAAATCAGGGATAGGTTTGGGTTAGGTTATATCTTTTGGAAGTGGAGCCCCCCCGTTGGGGGCGGAACCCACTGTGTCCGCGCATATATTTTACAACGCGAAGCGAAGTCCATCCCACGATTGTTATGTGGATGGGAAAGTGTATGCGTGAACGCAGTGGGTTCCGCCCACCCTACGGGGAGGCTCCACTTCCGGAAGATATAACCTAACCCAAACCTATTTCTGATTTAAAACTAGACCTTGCTTCGTGTAGAAAGTTGCAAATTCATGTGAAATCATATAATTATAAATCTTGTTTAAGTAGTCAGAACTTTTTACTAACCTACAGAACTTTTTACTAACCTACCTAGTGACGGGAAAGGTCAATGACCTTGACCTTCTTAGAGGTCAAGGTCAATATCAAGGTCAAACGGAAGTAATATGGGATAGAGTGTGTAAAGGTAAACATTTACCCATTTACGTTTTATTTAGTAAACTTTTTTTGTTAATAACTTTTTAATAAACAACGAGCGACGCTTAAAACATTTTGGAGGATGCTCAGGACAGTGACCTTGACAACATATGTCAAGGTCAAGGTCATTGGGACTGGGTCCGTTATTATGCACTTTTACCCACTTTTCTTTATTGTATTTCATATCATTTATTTTTGTTGTTTTTTGTTATAATAATTTTTTAATTCTTTATTTATTTTGTTTTTATAGTAAATGTTTTTTTTAAATAGTATATTGTTTCTATATAATCTATAATATTTCTTCATCGATTTCTTCAAATAATTTCTGCGTTTTACATAATATTCCTTCATCGATTTCTTCAAATAATTTCTGCGTTTTTCATAATATTCCTTCATCGATTTCTTAAAATAATTTTTGCGTTTTTCATAATATTTCTTCATCCATTTCTTTAAATAATTTTTGCGTTTTTCATAATATTTTTTCATCGATTTCTTTAAATAATTTCTGTGTTTTTCATAATATTCCTTATTTGATTTTTTTATATCATTTCTGTGTTTTTCATTATAATTTTTCTTTTTTGTTAATAAATCATTTCTATCTGATTCATAATATTTTTTATTAAGAACGCTTTTTTTATTTTTACTAATAACATCTGTCTTACACGATAAAACATGTTCTGAATAAACTTTACAGTTCTTACTTCGCTTTTTACTATCTTCACAATTACAATTTACTTTTCTTTTTATACCATGTTGGTCTCTGGTTAAATCTTTAGTAACATTATTAATATCGACACTATCTTTTATATTAATCTCATTGAATCCATATTCATGATTAATTTGTTTTGAATCAATTAATTCTCTAATTTGAGGAAAATGTTCTATTCTATTTGATTGAAACATTTCCGCTAAAGGCTGACGCATTAAATTATGGTCATATATAATTCTATCCGGTTGAAGATCAAATAAAAGAGATATTGCAAAGGCTATTGCAAAAACTCCGCAATCATTACCATTAGGTTGCAATTGGGCTGTTGGAAACTGTACTGGTTGCTTATCAAAGGAATAGAATGGATATAATTTTTCAAGATAGATTTTATGATGTGCATGTAATCGTTTCATATTCAGTGAGTCATAGATATAAATCATTTTAGTATCGTAATAGCTGCAAATCCAATGACCGTCTAAATTAGTTGCTATATCGCTGCAACTATGCAATATTTGAATGTTTTTGATTTTTAGAAACAGGTTCAATTCTATCAGGACATTGAATTTTCCATGACTCACGTGGTTGATATTCTGAGCAACTTTTCAATAACAAACCAAAATAGTCAATATGAATATCTTCTAACCATTCACCTCTAAGAATAATCTGTATATACTGCATGCTTAGAGGTAAAATATTTGCAACAAAATTTGTATATTTGTGTTCGTTTATTTTTGTTATGCAAGAACTGACATTTGTTAACAACGTATTTTCCTGAATACATATAGAAAAATTATTTGTATAATTTTTTTACTATTTTGCGTTTTATCTGTAGAAATATGCAGTGATGAAAAGGAATTCTTAAAAGTGTCATGAGTAGAATGCTCAACATCATTACATTCATTTACAATATTATTATTTTTATTTATTATATTATAACAATCAAATGGATCTTTATCATGTTTCTTTACTACTTCCTGCATCGTCATTTCAGTTATATTATTTGTTAATTTTATTAAATCTACAGACTTTTCTTGCTCAGCTTTTTTTTTGTCGACGTTCTCGTTTTTTTCTAGCTAAGACTTTCTTTTTTTGTATTTCATCCAAACTAAATAATTTTTTTGGATCATTAGGTCTTATAATTCGAGGAAAATGTTCTATTTTTTCTAATTGGAAGATGTGTGCCAAATGTTGACGCATTAAAGTATGATCATACATAACTGTATCTGGTCAAAGACCAAATAAAAGTGATACTGCAAATGCAATTGCAAAAACACCACAATCATAAGCATTAGATTGATTTTGGACTGATGGAAATCGTATCGGTTTCTTATCAAAAGAATAAAATGGATATAACTTGTCAAGATATATCTTATGATGAGCGTGCAAGCGTTTTAAATTCAATGAATCGTAAATATAAATAGCTTTTGTATCATAATAGCTACAAACCCAATGCCCATTTTTACTAGTAATCATATCGCTACAGCTATGTAATATTTGAATATGTTTCTGATCCTTACAAACAGATTCGATTGTATCGGGACATGGTATTCTCCATGTTTCACGTGGTCGATACTCCGAACAAGATTTTAATAATAATCCAAAGTGATCAATATGAATGTCTTCTAACCATTTATCTTCAAATATTATCTGCATCGCATAGGTATTTGGCGATTGAGTATTATCAATTACTTTATTAGCAAACATAACAAATTGAACACAATAAAAATTAAAATATTATTTATTTAAAATTTATTATTGTTTAACACTTTAAAACAGACTATATAAATATTTAATAATTTAAAACAATTGAGCATTCAAATTTAACGCTCTTACAACAAATAATTCTTAATTATACAAACAAATATTCTCAATAATATCAAGCTGCTAAGACAAGGCAAGATTTAGCCTTATTGCAGCTAATTTTTTTATTCAGTGCTTATAGCAGCTGATTTTTTAGTACAGCGCTTATAGCAGCCGATTTTTTAATGCAGCGCTTATGGCAGCCGAAACCCAGCGCCAGAGAGCAGCCGTTATAACAATTGACAAAATTGTCAATCACGTTTAACCTGCAAATAAAAATGTTTTATTTATTATTATTAATTACAGTCCATGATAATATCACATATAAACATATTTAATTAATACATATAATTAATACCTTTTTATGTAATGGAAACTATATTTGAATATCTGCCACTGTCTAAAGCCAATGGCACTCCGTCCTTTTATAGTAGCTACAACAATAGTGGCTATAATAAAATAACTATAATAAAATAATATTGTGACGTACAATAAATTCTATTTTTTATCTATTACTCAGAATCGTCTTCGATTAATAATCGATTAGTGATGCATGTAACAGGTTACGATTGCAAGTAATCTAACCTATATAAAGCATGTAATTGTAATCAATACAACCGTAATCAAAGAATAAACTTTGCTATAGTAACGCAACATAATGAAGAATACGAAAAATTAATGGGCCGCCATCTTTAAAATAATACAGCCAATGAGAAACAATGTTTTCTTACTGTGTTAAAGTTACGAATCTATATGAATTATCGATCAATGATTCAATCGATAATTATAGTAAAGTCCGCCATCTTTAAAATAATATAGCCAATGAGAAACAATGTTTTCTCCCCTATGTTAGTTACGAATCTATATGAATTATCGATCATATTCAATCGATAATTGTAGCAAGTAGCAACAAGATCCGTGATCCGTCTCAATTGCGAAGAATCGAATGGAATCGAAGATGAGAGAAGAAGAAGAAGTAAGTACTGTTTTTGATATATCAATTTCTTTGATATATATATTGTTAAACAATTTTTTAGATGTTGATAGATGAAGAAGACTTCATGAGAGAATTTTCTCTCGACGATCCCGTCGCCGCCGCTCCCGTCGCCGCCGCTCCCCATACCGCCGTTCCCCATGCCGCTGCTGATCGCGTCGCCGGCCGCATCGCCAACGGCCAGAGCTACGTCGCCGGCCACATCGCTAACAACCATCACATTGCAACCGGTCCCATCGTTGGCCACATCGCCAGCGGCCAGGGCCACGTTGCCGGCCGCATCGCCACCGACCTCGTCGCCGGTCACATCGCTAACGACCGCATCGCCAACGGCCAGGGCCACGTTGCCGGCCGCATCGTTAACGACCGCATCGCCAACGGCCAGGGCCACGTTGCCGGCCGCATCGCCACCGGCCTCGTCGCCGGTCACATTGCTAACGACCGCATCGCCACTGATCCTGTCGCCGGTCCCGTTGCCGCCGATCCGATTGACGATATTAGACAAGGTAATATTTTAATTACATAATTTTAAACCATATATTTTGCTACTAACATAGTGTATGTTTCTCTTTGCACTATTTTATAAAATAATATATAATTAAATAATTTATTTTTAATAAATTTTATTTGTATTTTACAGTTCGAAGAGCAAGGGGTAGAGCTGCAGGGGCTCGGCGACAAGAAGAACGCTTCATGCGTTTTTTGATGCAGTTATCGTCAGCATCATATCATTACCATTGAGGTAGAAGGGGACGAGGAAGGAGCACTAAAAGGTTATAACTGTGAACATTACTTAAATAAAAACCAAAATCACTTAGCTATATTTGATGAATCATATTAAACATTTAAATTAAATATGTCATTTGTTTGATGTATGACTTTTTTATTTGCATTCATACATTTATTTAATTAAAATGTTTAATTTGGCTTACCAAATATAACTAAGTGATTTTTGTTTTTAAATAATGAACATCAAATGATGTATAAGACTTTTTTGATTTGCGTTCATGCATTTATTTAATTTAAATGTTTAATATCTCACCAAATATAGCTAAGTGATTTTTGTTTTTAAGTAATGTTCACAGTTTCACAGTATAGATTGAAATGTCGATTATGAAGACTGACATATGTGATAAGTTTTGATTTAATTTGCGAGAATTTTATTTTTATTTTTATCTTTTTAAAAATATTGTATTTAAAGTATAAAAGTTTATTTTGTTTTGTGTTTATATATTATATATTAACTTAGATTTTTAATATGATAAACTAAATATATTTAAGTGATAACAGTATTATAAATATAATATATTATATTATAATATTAGATTTATATTTCTGCATAATATGCATTATATTATATTATATGCATTGCATAATATGCATTGCATTATATTATAATATTAGATTTATATTTCTGCATAATATGCATTATATTATATTATATGCATTGCATAATATGCATTGCATTATATTATAATATTAGATTTATATTTCTGCATAATATGCATGTGATACGAGAATTCGTATTTTTATTTTTATCTTTTAAAAAATATTTTATTTAATTGTATCCAGTTTATATATAAAACAATGGATTTTTTAAATAAACTTTATTGTATACATTATAACTGTGAAAATTTGATTATCTCTATGCCTTCTATGATTAAATTTTTAATATGATAAATATGATTAAATTTTTAATATGATAAACCAAATATATTTAAGTGATTTTTTTTTAAGTAATGCTTATTAGTTTAACAGTATTCAAACTTCTACTCAAGATTATCGAAAACTAAATATTTTACGAGATATTTTAATTTTTATATCGAAATATGTTAGAATAAAATATAAAATAACTCAAAAAGTACTTAATGAAAAAACATTTTATCATAGTGTTTTGGAAAGCTCTCAAGATGGGCTACAAGAATATGCAATGAAAAATATAGTATCCCATTTAAAAAATTAAATGTGACCTTCATGTGACCTTCAAATAACTCTTCAAGGTCAAACCAATGGTATCATCTTATGGCCCCCTCAAAACCATACAATTTTTGTTGAAAACGTTTTTCTCTAAAATGCTTAGTTTTTGAAAGAAAAGGGGTGTATGGGTGGTCTAGGACACCCTGTATATTATATTTATATAATATATAGTAATTAATATATACGTTATAACTTTTACATATCAAAAATACAGTTTTTTCAAATATTATATTTATATAATACATAGTAATTAATATATACGTTATAACTTTTACATATCAAAAATACAGTTTTTTTTCAAATATCTTTAAAAATTACAGCCTTTGTAAATGGGTATAGGCAATAGATAACAAAATTTGAACGTGAATGTTGCCGTTGGAGAAGAGTCTCAGCTCTAAACAAGGGCCAAAGTCGCATTCGTCTGCGGCTATCGTCGCTGATCTTACAATGGATATATATTGGATATTATGTCAAATTGTGAAACGTTCTGTCAGCCAAATGTCAGATCTATATACTGGATATTATGTCAAATCGTGAAACGTTCTCTCAGCCAAACTGAAACAATGTAATTGAAGCATAATATACAGGGTGTAACTAAACAAACGCATATGGACAACACTATCAGATACAGAACAACAATTCAAATCGAAAAGTCCTGAACCATTTTTTGATCTGAGCTTTCTTTTCGTTGTTATGTGATGTTAAAGTTAGCTAATCAGCGCCTGTCTATACACCAGAAAGCCGTTTCGCTACTCCGACCCCCGTCGTACCTTCTCTGTTTTCCGTTGTAGACAGGCGCTGATTAGTTAACTTTAACATCATATAACAACGAAAAGAAAGCTCAGATCAAAAAATGGTTCAAGACTTTTCGATTTGAATTGTTGTTCTGTATCTGATAGTATTGTCCATATGCGTTTATTTAGTTACACCCAGTATATAATATATATATAAATATATGTATACTGATATTGATAATATTATATTATCTGTATATTGATAATATGATGATAGAGCATTTTGGATTCTAAAATAATTACCACTTGTCGCAATAATCTTTCTTTGCCCTCGCATGGTCTGCAAGACCAGAAACTTTTTGTGTCAGATCTATATATTGGATATATACTGGATATTGTATCAAATCGTGAAACGTTCTGTGAGCCAAATGTCAGATCTATATACTGGCTATTGTGTCAAATCGTGGAACGTTCTGTCAGCCAAACTGAAACAATGTAATCGAAGCATAATATATATAATATATATATAAATATATATTGCCTCTCTTTGTATATACATATTGATAATATGATGATAGAGCATTTTGGATTCTAAAATAATTACCACTTGTCGCAATAATCTTTTCTTGCCCTTGCATGGTATGCAAGACCAGAAACTTTTTGTGTCAGATCTATATACTGAATATATACTGGATATTGTGTCAAATCGTGAAACGTTCTGTGAGCCAAATCAGATCTATATACTGGCTATTGTGTCAAATCGTGGAACGTTCTGTCAGCCAAACTGAAACAATGTAATCGAAGCATAATATATATAATATATATAAATATATATTGCTCTCTTTGTATATACATGTTGATAATATGATGATAGAGCATTTTGGATTCTAAATAATTACCACTTGTCGCAATAATCTTTCCTTGCCCTTGTATGGTATGCAAGACCAGAAATTTTTGTGTCAGATCTATATACTGATATATACTGGATATTGTGTCAAATCGTGAAACGTTCTGTGAGCCAAATCAGATCTATATACTGGCTATTGTGTCAAATCGTAGAACGTTCTGTCAGCCAAACTGAAACAATGTAATCGAAGCATAATATATATAATATATATAAATATATTGCCTCTCTTTGTATATACATATTGATAATATGATGATAGAGCATTTTGGATTCTAAAATAATTACCACTTGTCACAATAATCTTTTCTTGCCCTTGCATGGTATGCAAGACCAGAAAATTTTTGTGTCAGATCTATATACTGAATATATACTGGATATTGTGTCAAATCGTGAAACGTTCTGTGAGCCAAATCAGATCTATATACTGGCTATTGTGTCGAATCGTGGAACGTTCTGTCAGCCAAACTGAAACAATGTAATCGAAGAATAATATATACATAATAATACATATATAATACATAATAATACATATATAACACATATATATATATATACATACACATACAGGGTGTCCCGCAACGTGATGTCCACACTGAAACTGTGTATTCTTTGTATCATTCTAAGTCAAAAAGTCTTAATACACATATACCCTAAAGTCGCTTGTTTCGAAGTTATAGCGAAAAAATGCAAAAGTAGTTATTTCTCACACTAATGCGAGAAAAGCACCTTTATGACTTACCTTACCGCACTAGTAGTGCGGAAATAACAGGCATTACGAAGCTACTTTTACGAGAGACGGCATTACAAATAATAGAAACTCACACGTTTGGTCACCACGAGAAGAAAATCCTCATGCTATTACTGAAACACATTTTCAAAATCGATTTTCAGTGAATATCTGGTGCGGTATAATCGGTAATCGTCTAATAGGGCCTATCATTATTGAAGATCATTTAAATGTTGAACGATACTTGCATTTATTACAAGAACAGTTGCCCGAACTTCTTGAAGATCTGCCTTTAAACATCAGAACATAAATGTGGTTTCAACAAGATGGAGCACCACCTCACTTTAGCAGAATTGTTACGAGATATCTAAATGAAAAATTTCCTGAGCGCTGGATTGGCCGGGGAGGTCCAATAAATTGGCCTGCAAGATCTCTCAATCTATCTCCTCTGGATTATTTTTTGTGGAGGCACATGAAATCTCTAGTCTATGCGGATAAGCCAGTCAATCGGCAGCAGTTATTAAATAAAATAACAGACGCTTGTAATAATATACGTAACGATGCGGAACTTCTTTTGCGTTCTACAACATCAATAATTCAAAGAGCAGAAGTGTGTGTAGACCAAAATGGTGGTCACATTGAACAATTTATAAAGTAGTTTATAAAATAAATTATTGTTTAATTATTGTTTAATTATCAATAAATAATATTATCTTTAATAAATAATATTGTTCTTATTTTATGCAATTTTGTTTTTTCGCTATAACTTTGAAACAATCGACTTTAGGGCATATGTGTATTAAGACTTTTTGACTTAGAATGACAAAAAGAATACACAGTTTCAGTGTGAACATCACGTTGCGGGACACCCTGTATATAAATACATATTGATAAAAAAACATTTATAGTATAATAAGAGACGATAATTACCTGAACCATATTATTATAAAATAAAATTGGAGATTCCGCGACACATATACAAAATTGTCTCTTAATCAATATAATGTTCTTCATACATTACTCTGCGATTATTATATTATAACCTTATTACATCTTATACCATACATTATTTCGCGATTATAACCTTATTATACGTATCATATACGTATGCACGCACATACACAAAATTGTCTCTCATGGCGTATTTGCACACTCAAGCGAATAATCCTACATGAGCGCTGCAAACGCGCCTTGAGGGACAAACTCGCTTTGCGTGTGTGCGTGCGAGCATACGTACGTGAGAGTCTGAAACTTATGATGATTATTATGATAATGATAGAGAACGAAAAATGTCACATTTCTGGTATACGATTATCATTCCTCAGGACTGACTGCACCAATCTTATTCAAACTGGTCGCAATCGAAAGCTTGCATCCGCTCTGGAGACGTGCTGGGGGTGTCGTCTCTCCGTGGCAATCGGCTCTGCATCCATGGAGCGAGATTCCAACATCGCTCTGGAGTCGTATGTACTGTGTTAAAGCGGCGTAAGGTGTGAGGTCTGAATAGCTCAGTGGTAAGAGCAGTTGCCCGGAAAGCGAAAGACTCGGGTATAAGAAAACGACTTGTATAAGAAAAGTGCCGTTAGATTTTTGATTAATGGCTTGGTTCCTGAGGAATTTTAATAGAAAGTTTATTAGACGTAAAACTCCGGATAAGCTACTTGGTAGCGTCGCGGCCCCTGTACATAGGCAACATAGGCAAACCGTTGACAAGCCGAAACGTTTTTTTTATATACTTGGCATCGCGACGCTACCGCGTTGCTTGATAGACAATAATGAGGAACATGAAGAAATTAAAATATTATACTTGCATAGCTTGGATATAGAATCAAACTTGGATGTACAAGTAAAAGAAACAAGTGAGAAAATTATTATTGTTTTTTGTATATAGCAGGCTTATTAAGTATATAACAGATTTTATCAATGCTTTTAAATTATTACAAATTTTTCTCTATTTTTATTTATTTTATTTTCTACTCATTTTTCTTTTATAATTTTGTTAATATTGCAAAATATTTGTTAAATATATTGTATAAAGTTAGTTGTTAATGTTTAAAAATAAAATATTACAATTTTTTTTTAAATTGTAGGATATGGAAAATATTCTACATTTATTTTAGTATTATTTATTTAGATAAATACTGCAAGTCAAATTATATACAATTTGTAGATTAAAGTTAAATAGCAATGAATAAAATTTTAAATTTTATCTATTATAGATTATAATAAATAAAATGATTATAAATAAAATGTTTGTATTTGTTCGGGAGTCGACCTCGACGAGATCGCCCGAATCTTAGAGAAACGCTCAGAGATGAGCGAGAAGCGGTGTGTAACGCGAATCCGTAGATCCGCTGGAGGATAAGGAGATGTTCAGAAAATACTCGATTGCAGATTGTTTCAAGATTCGTTTAATTTTGAATCATAGGAGCGAGCGACGGCACGTATTCCGCGACTCCGACGGAAATCTTCGAAATGTCTTGTGAATGACTGCTTTCGACGCGTATCGGAAATCTTGTAGAGCTTCTTGCTAGAGGCTCTCGCGAGAACGGATATCTTGCACGCGGACGCCGGATGTTTCTTGGCGTGAGGCAGAGGACATTCGCGGAACGGTTTACGCGCGTCGACTCTCGTACTCCAAACAATTAACAATCACAAACTCAATAAGTATAGAGCGTGTAGTAATACAGACAATGAGGCGTCTTTCGCACTGAGTTCGATGCTCGATCGTATACTAGAATGTCGGTTGAGAATTTACAACGAGAATGACAAAAGCGCATACGACACGCTGTTAAACAACAGCAGCGCGAATGGTCTATGAGTACCGCGACACAACACGAGCGAGAATACGACACGAGATAATATCATACGAGAAATTATGATACGAGAAATTACGATCGATTGCTATCGACCATCTCGAATCGTCGTCAGCGGCAGACTGAATAACGACGGAACAGAGTCGCGGTCGACCGATTTCCATAATAGGAGATTTTCGGCACCGAATGTTCGAGAATCGAGGTGTTTGTCACACTTTTTCTTTGTTTTGATCACGCAATCACGCGCCGATCGGCTGATCGCGACGATGTTTATTCTCGCTCGGGTTTTGATTGCAGCTCTGGTTCGATTCCCGATTCAGCCACTCGTACCTCGCATATTTTTTCAGACCCGCAAATGTTGTTTTCTAACAATTATTTGTCGGGCTGAGGAAGTGTGTAAACGCCCTACACAGACACGACAGTGCCGCTGCCACGGAAGAGATGGATGCTTGGTTCGTGCCTCCTCCCGCCTTAAATCCCCCCCTCGCTTCACTCTGCGGTATACATCTGCGCCAGCGTAAATGCTGGTAATCTGTCCACTAGATCCACCACGTGGTGACGGTGGAAGATCGTATTATTAATTGGGAGCAGAAGAGGGGGCTGCTTAGGCGTAATGGTTTAGGATGGACTACTCGAGGAGGCTTCCATTCATACTGGTGACGAGTCAAGACTCATCGCTGAGCGGCTACGGGCGCCAATTTTCAATCGTTATGATTTGGACCGCTCTGGAGACGTGCTGGGGATTTCGTCTCTCCGTGGCAATCGGCACTGCATCCATGGAGCGAGATTCCAACATCGCTCTGGAGTCGTATGTACTGTGTTAAAGTGGCGTAAGGTGTGGGGTCTGAATAGCTCAGTGGTAAGAGCAGTTGCCCGGAAAACGAAAGACTCGGGTTCGATTCCCGATTCAGCCACTCGTACCTCGCATATTTTTTCAGACCCGCAAATGTTGTTTTCTAACAATTATTTGTCGGGCTGAGGAAGTGTGTAAACGCCCTACACAGACACGACAGTGCCGCTGCCACGGAAGAGATGGATGCTTGGTTCGTGCCTCCTCCCGCCTTAAATCCCCCCCTCGCTTCACTCATTCAGATTTGTCGGTTGAATTTACAGTTTAATTTTATCGACTAAATTAAACGTTTCAATCTTGAACATACCGCCCGCCTTGGAACGATAGTTCCGAAATAATTGATACGACAGTAGCATTGAACGACAAGAGCGCACGCCACAATTAACGATATAAGGCAGAATGACCTTTTTTTCGATATGATTTAATACTGTGAATCAGCCGCCCGCCTTGGCGGAATGACGCTCGCGTCTTGACAATTTTATGCTTAAGTCTAATGAATTACAATAAATGAAACGCAACGCAGCGAAGGTGCCTAATTGCTCGTTGCCTCACTATTGATAGGTAGAACGCATAATTTTACGATCGGTCTTTTGAATTCCGAGGTGGCCGTCTTGGCGGTGACGACCCGTACGAAGCCGTCGGAACCGGGATGACATTGCGTAACTCGGCCCAGTTCACCCTTACAGGGAGGTAACATAGGATTACGCAGGAGGTCGAGTTGCCCGGTATCAATCGGCGGTTCTACCTTTCGCCATTTTGCTCGTTGTTGCAACGTGTTTAAATAATCGTTGCTCCATAATTTCCAAAATCGTTCAGTGACATGTCGGACTAATTGCCACCTCGACAAGCGATTTTCGTTGAGATCGAGCAATGATGGTTCCGGGTTTACAGTAAGCGCTGATCCGATTAAGAAATGACCGGGAGTGAGGCACTCGTAGGCCTCAAGAGTGTCGGAGAGAGGCGCAATCGGCCTGGAATTAAGACACGCTTCGATTCGACATAGTAAAGTCGAGAATTCCTCGAATGTTAGCATATGATTCCCTAACACGCGGCGCAGATGCGTTTTTACGCTACGGACGCCCGCCTCCCACAATCCGCCGAAATGCGGAGCAGACGGGGGAATAAAATTCCATGTCACATTATCGGAGGCGGTCAGGTTCAAGAAATTCGGATCTCGTACTGCTGACCGGCACGCGACGGTCAGTTCTCGGTCCGCCCCGACGAATGTTGTCCCGTTATCCGAATATATATATTGTGGTAGACCGCGGCGAGCACAAAATCGAGAGTAAGCATTTAAGAAAGCTTGAGTGGAGTAGTCGCTTACTAACTCCAAATGTATTGCTTTGTCGCAAGGCAGATAAAGAGCGCGATGTATGCTTTACGCGACGTAATCCCTCGTCCAGCGGAGGCCCGAATTTGCACGGGTCCTGCGTAATCGAGGCCGCAATGCAAAAAACGTCGGACTGCCGCTGTCACGCGTTGTTCGGGAAGATCTCCCATGATTTGTGTGGGAATCGCGGCGCGTTCGCGAGTACACACAACACATTTGTGAATTACAGATTTGACGATATGACGAGCGCGAATTATCCAGAAATCGCGGCGCAGAACATTTAGCGTGAGTTGCGGTCCGGCATGTAACGCTCGTAAATGAGTTTGATTCACGATAAGTGTGACTAACGGGTGTGACGCAAGAAGGATCGGATGTCGAACGGACAATGGCAAAGGAGCTTTATTAAGCCGTCCTCCTACGCGCACAACTCCGTCCCGGTCAAGGAACGGTCGAAGAGAGAGAAGCGAGCTTCTCGACGAGAGGCTCTGATTTTTTGATAGCGCGTTTATTTCCGTCGGAAATAAGTCGGCTTGAATTTTCTTAATCCAGAAAGTTCTGGCATTGTTACAGTCGTATGCAGAGAGCGCAATATTTTGTGATGCCGGATAATGAGATGACAAAGGCGAGAACGACAATGAGCTTGTGTCACGGCAAGAGCGATTACTCCGACATTTATTTACGAATTTATGGATATACGCGGTGACGCGAATTAACTTTGGCCACGATGAATATTTAAAGCGAGGTCCCATTTAAAGAGCGGTTGAGAGCATTGTAGCGAACTAACCTTTTCTTCGAGAGGCGCTTCCTCGGGAAGACGCTCATTGTTACATGGCCATTTATCGGAATCGAAGAGCAGCCATGAAGGTCTATGCCACAATAGCTCGCGATTAATAATTTCATCGCCAAATATTCCGCGCGAAGCGCAATTCGCGGGGTTGTCCTCCGTTGGCACATGCCGCCATTCGACGTCTGGAAGACGAGTTTGAATGTCATTAACGCGATTGGCGACAAAAGTCTTCCATCGCGAAGGAGGTTGACTTACCCACGCGAGCACGATCGTGGAATCTGTGCAGCAATGGCACGGAATATCCTTGTAACCGTTCGATCCGCGAACGAACTCGATAAGTCGTGCGAGTAATAATGCTGCGGATAATTCGAGTCGTGGTATGCTCAGAGATTTTAATGGCGCGACCTTTGATTTACCGACGAGCAACGTTGTCGTGATTTGACCTGATGACGAAATGATTTTGATATAAACACATGCGGCATATGCATGTGTAGATGCGTCCGCAAATCCGTGGATTTCGGCGTGACTTGTATCCGATCCGCGTCCGATCCAGCGTATTATTCGCAAATTATTGAGATATGAGAGCCGAGAATAGATCTCTCTCCACTTTACGATGTGTAGCTCGCGAATCGCATCATCCCAACCGCTTTTAAGTCGCTAGAGTTGCTGCATAAATATTTTAGCGGTGATCGTGACCGGAGTGACCCACCCAAGCGGATCGTAGAATTTTGCGATCGCGGATAAGATCGTACGCTTTGTTTCCGGGGCGTTATCAGCCAGCGACACGCGAAACTCGAAAATATCGTTTGTCGGATTCCACCCGATTCCGAGGATTTTGATTTGTTCGTCTTCAGCCAGAGGTTTGTTTGTGGCTAGACCGTGATCTGCTATTTCGATGTCCTCGAGAAGAGAGGACGAGTTACTCGCCCATTTCCGTAATACGAATCCGCCGCGCTTTAACATGGAGTTTAATTGATCGCGCGCTTGCCGAATTCGAATGGTGTCGTCAGCTCCGAAAAGTAAGTCGTCGACATAAATATTATCGCTTAGAATATGAACTGCGAGCTGAAAGTGCTGACCTTCGTCGATGACGAGTTGTTTTAATACCCGAAGAGCTAGAAACGGAGCACACGACATTCCATACGTAACCGTTAGTAATTGATAATCGATGAGCGGCTCCGACAGCGATGACTTCCACAAGATCCGTTGATAATCTATATCACGCGCATCGATGTGAATCTGGCGATACATTTTCGCGATATCGGATGAATAGACGTATTTGTATCTACGCCATTGTAGGATGACCGACATGAGATCGGTTTGTAATTTCGGCCCGGCGTTTAAATAATCATTTAACGATGTGCCGTTAGAAGTAACGCTCGATGCGTTAAAAACAACGCGAAGACGCGTAGTAGAGCTACTTTCCCGGATAACTCCGTGATGTGGGAGATAAACAGATTGTTCGATTTGACTTTGAGCTGCCGGCGCGGGCTTCATATGCCCAAGTCGTTGATAATCGGACATGAATTCGCCATATTCTTTCGCGACTTCCAGTTTATCGCGAAATTTGCGAAGTGATGAATTTAACAATTTTTCCGCGTGAGGCCTTGAACTTCCGATTTCAATCGGAACCTTCTTGAACGGTAGCCGCACGATATACCGTCCGTCAGACTCGCGAGAATGCGTTAAGCGAAAATGCTCTTCACACTACTGTTCTTGCGGTGTGAGATGAGTTTGTCGTGGGAGTTCTTCGATCTCCCAGAAGCGACGAAGTTCCTCTTCGAGAGAAGGAGAGCCGACAATATGATGAGTCGAAACGCGACTGAGAGCGCAGTTTCCGGAAAGAATTGTCGGTGACGAGGAATTATTCGTCGTTGATGACGTGATAGGTCCCGAAATTATCCATCCGAGGACGGAATTTTGAGCGATGGGTTGTCCGACGCCTCCCTTGCGAACACTGTCGAGAATTATATCGTTGTAAAGGTCCGCTCCGATAATGATATTGATAGGATCGGGACTCGTCGGATCCGCGTCTGCTCGCGGCAAATCAGCAAGATAAGAGAGTGACGAGATATCCACGTTCTGTTTCGGAGTATAAGAAGTTAACGATTTCATAATGAGCGCGGTGGTCGAAAGCGACGGAACGAGAGAATTGCGAGGAGAAATGAATATGTGAATCGCGTGTTGAAATGTCCCCGCGTGAATCCCACCGACGGCGGAAACGGAGATCGGCATGCGAATGCGTTTCACGCGCAGAGTTGCGCTAAACTTTCCGAAATGAATGTCATTTCCGAGCCCTGATCGAGGAGCGCTCGAACGACAGCGGTACAACCGGACGGACAGCGCACCGTTACCCAGGCCGTCGCTAATAAGACGAGTGATCGCTTCCTCGTTGAGGCGATCATAGAATTTACTTCCGGTGTCGAACCGGACGATTGAGGCGACGAGCAATCCGGCATAATAGTTCTCGAGGAACTTGAGCCAGAATCCGAGTCAACGTGTAGCATCGAATGATGCTTTTTGTGGCAAACCCGACATGAATATTTACTCCGACATTCCTGTGCGGAATGCTTCGCGCTTAAGCAATTGAAGCAACGTTTATGCTGCTTAACGAGCTCTCGCCGTTGACTCGCATTCTTACTCACGAACGAAGGGCACACATTAAGAAAATGTCGAGCTTTGCACACCGGACACAGAATCTGGGTAGCGTATGCGGTGGCGGAATGTACGCGCGAGGCTGCAACGGGTTTGGTAGTGTTCTTGGAACTTGCGGTTGTCGCATATTCTTCGAGCGCGCGAGTACGAGATTGTAGAAAACGAAGAAAATCTTCGTACGCCGGCGGAGCGTCGGTATCGCTTGCTTTCACGTTCCATGCTTTTCGCGTTACCGGATCTAATTTTTGCACAATAAGGTGAACGAGAATATCGTTCCAGAGTTCCTCCGGCTTTCGATTCAGATTTTTTAAAGACGCTACCGCGATATTAACTTTGTCACATAATGTTTGCAACTCGGAAGCCGACTCGCGTGTTATCGGTGAGAAATTAAGCAATGTCGAAAGATGTGTGTTTATCGACCGTTGTTTGCTTTCGTACCGCGAAGTCAAAGCCTTCCATGCGATTTCAAAATTAGCGGCGGTTACAGAAATATTTGCTATACATTCCAACGCACGACCCTTTAGACAGGATGTTAAAAAATGCATGCGAGCGATATCGTTTAGATCCGAATTTTCACGAATTAGCATCGTAAAGCGATCGCGAAATTGTTCCCAATCGTCATAATTACCGTCGAATGGAGGTAATTTAATGGGCGGAAGATGCGATAAAGAGAACGCGGACGCTTCCGCGTGCAGCCTCGTCGAGGAAAGAGACGGATTTGGACTCACGGCCGGCTCCATTTCCTCCAAGATTTCCGATATGTGGTCCAAAGCGTTCTCATAGGCAGCGAAGGTTGAGTCGAAATGATTCTCCTTGTAGTAGCTAAGCGATGACCGGCTTGCTTCCGGGACCTTCCGCGACACCTCTGCATGTCCATTGGAGAATTGAATCCAGATGTCCTTAAGCGTAGAGATCCTCGCGCGTACTTTAGCCGGAGTTAAGTTGCTCCGGCCGACCTTTTTGAAATTGTCAAGAGAGCGTTCAATCGTACGCTGCAGCTGCTGCTGATGTGCGATGTGCTCCGACATCGTGGATGTGTCAGAATATCACTCACTCGCGAACGTATCCTCCACACACGCTCCTATCCGGCTCGAAGGACCAATATGTTCGGGAGTCGACCTCGACGAGATCGCCCGAATCTTAGAGAAACGCTCAGAGATGAGCGAGAAGCGGTGTGTAACGCAAATCCGTAGATCCGCTGGAGCATAAGGAGATGTTCAGAAAATACTCGATTGCAGATTGTTTCAAGATTCGTTTAATTTTGAATCATAGGAGCGAGCGACGGCACGTTTTCCGCGACTCCGACGGAAATCTTCGAAATGTCTTGTGAATGACTGCTTTCGACGCGTATCGGAAATCTTGTAGAGCTTCTTGCTAGAGGCTCTCGCGAGAACGGATATCTTGCACGCGGACGCCGGATGTTTCTTGGCGTGAGGCAGAGGACATTCGCGGAACGGTTTACGCGCGTCGACTCTCGTACTCCAAACAATTAACAATCACAAACTCAATAAGTATAGAGCGTGTAGTAATACAGACAATGAGGCGTCTTTCGCACTGAGTTCGATGCTCGATCGTATACTAGAATGTCGGTTGAGAATTTACAACAAGAATGACGAAAGCGCATACGACACGAGCGAATTAAACAACAGCAGCGCGAATGGTCTATGAGTACCGCGACACAACACGAGCGAGAATACGACACGAGATAATATCATACGAGAAATTATGATACGAGAAATTATGATCGATTGCTATCGACCAGCTCGAATCGTCGTTAGCGGCAGACTGAATAACGACGGAACAGAATCGCGGTCGACCGATTTCCATAATAGGAGATTTTCGGCACCGAATGTTCGAGAATCTAGGTGTTTGTCACACTTTTTCTTTGTTTTGATCACGCAATCACGCGCCGATCGGCTGATCGCGACGATGTTTATTCTCGCTCGGGTTTTGATTGCAGCTCTTACCGTTCAGATTTGTCGGTTGAATTTACAGTTTAATTTTATCGACTAAATTAAACGTTTCAATCTTGAACAGTATTTTATAATATTTATATAATTTTCATTATAATTTTTGTGTCTTTTAATAGATGGACAACCAATCAATTATTCACAATCAATATTTCATCTAACCGATCGACAAAAACCAATTATTATCTACGAAGGGAATGCAGAAAATATAAACAGAGAGGAAAAAAAAGAATTGCATGAATTGTGTTGCAGTAAGTGTAGAGATAATTGTTTTATAATTAATATTTTAATAAAGATATGATTTAATATTATAATAAATATGATTTAAAATGTATTTAGTGTTTTTGTTCAATAAATTTTTGTGTTAGACAACTTTTCTTCATATTTTTTACTTTTGAAAATATATACCATAAATAGATTTATTTTATTATTTCTTTGTGCATATTAGTTGATTCTCTCTCTCTCTCTCTCTCTCTCTCTCTCTCTCTCTCTCTCTCTCGGCCCGCTCGAGATTTTCCTTCACCCAATCGTGCAAAGATTGAATTTTTCGCATTCTCTCGGACCATTCCGCCGGATCGCGTTGTTCGACCTCACCGACGTTCGCGCATCGCTCGCGTATCGAGTTTATCGGCGTTGGCTCCCGTCCGAGATTTAAAAGTGCCGGTGACGTGCCGATAGATGAATGGTGAGCGGTGTTATACGCGAATCGAAAATCTCGCAAATGCTCATCCCATTCCCTATGATCTCTCTCTAAAAAGGCAACTATCATGGTCTTCAAAACCCGATTGACGCGCTCTACTGGATTAGCCTGCGGATGGTATGGCGGAATCATCGTGTGGGTTATCCCGTGTTCTTCCGAGAACGCTCGCAACGTCTGATTTGCGAATTCCGTGCCGTTATCCGTCAGTAAAAATTTTGGCGTACCCCAACGCGAGATGACTTCTCTCAAAGCCTCACAAATTTTCTTGCCGTTAGCGGCCCTTAACGCAAAACATCCCATCCACTTTGTGAATAGATCTTGCACTACTAAAACGTACGCAAAACCAGCCTTGCTTTTCGGAAACGGACCCATTATGTCGGCAGCCAACATGGTCCATGGGCCTTCCACGACGCGGTGACCCATGAGACCCGCCGGGTTGGCTTGCTCGACCTTGGTACGCTGGCAAACGTCGCATTACCTCACGTACTTCGCGGTATCCCGAAACATATTCGGCCAGTAATACGCGACTGCCAGTCGGTGGAGCGTCTTCTCCACCCCTAAATGTCCCGACTGCGGTGTGTCGTGTGCCTCTCTAAGCGTTGTTTCCCTCTATTCTTCGGTAATACCAGTTTCCATCGGTCTAAGTCCTCCACAATATCCGACACAATAGCTTTGGGCCTGCAATAATATAATTGATTATCTACTATCCGCCAATCTGTAAAGCGTCGAGGTCCATTCGCGACCTCTCCGCAACGCTTAAGATACCAAGCGTCGGTCGTATTCGCGATAATGTCCGCCTCTACGGCAACCATTATTTTCACCTCGGTGTCACTCTCATACATACGTGATAACGCATCCGGTACGTGATGCAATGCACCTTTACAATGGACTATTTCGTAATCGTACTCTAGGAGTTCTAGAGCCCATCTCGCGAGTCTGCCCGTCGGATTTTTAAGATTATGTAGCCAACGTAAGCTACTGTGGTCTGTCACGACCGTAAATTTATATCCCTCTAAATACGGCCTAAACTTCTTAATGGCCCACACGACCGCTAAACACTTTTGTTCAGTAACTGAGTACTTTTTCTCGGGATCGGCTAGGGCTCGACTCGCGAAAGCTACGACATGTTCGGTCCCATCTATCTTTTGGGTCAACATGGCTCCTATTCCTACCGAACTTGCGTCTGTCTGCAGAACAAACGGAACGTTAAAATCCGGATACGATAACATAGGTGCGGTAACTAAGTGCGAACGAACTTGCTCAAAAGCGCGACACTGTGCATCCCCCCACTCCCAGCGCTGACCCTTTTAAAAGCCGGGTTATCGGTTCGCTAATTGTTGCAAACTGTGATATAAACCGACGATACCAAGACGACATGCCCAAAAATCTACGTACTTGCTTGATATTGCGCGGAGCTGGATAGTCTAATTTTGGCTGAACTTTGTCCGTATCTATGGTAAGCCCGTCTCGTTGTACGATAAATCCAAGATATCGAACCTGCGAGCGACAAAACTCACATTTCTCCGGATTTATCGTGAGATCGGCCGCAAAGATTTTCGTTAGCACGCGCTCGAGCCATTCTAAATGTTCTTCAAAAGTTGGCGTTACTATCACGATATCGTCGAGATATGCGAACGCATGAGGCTCCATTTCCGGCCCGATTATTTTATCTAATAAGCGCTGGAAGTTCGCGGGCGCTCCCGTTAATCCGTATGGCATCCGCGTGAAGTGATATAAGCCTTTTCCTGGGACGCTAAAAGCTGTGATTTCCCGACTTCCTTTTGCCAGGGGTATTTGAAAGTACGCCTGACTCAGGTCGATCGTGGAAATATACCGAGCTGATCTTAGCTTGTCTAATATATCATTCATATTTGGCAATGTCCTTTTTCGAAACGTTATTTACTTTTCGGAAGTCTAAACAAAATCTATATTTTCCGTTCGGCTTTTTCACCATCACGATCGGATTCGACCACTCACTATACGAAGGTTCTATAATACCGGCACCTAACATCTTATCGACTTCATTACGAATCGCTTCCTGTACTTTAGGCGAAACTAAATAACACCTTTGTTTTATAGGGCGGTTCGAACCGACATCTATTTCATGTTCTGTTAGAGAAGTGACACCGGGGTTAGCGACCATTTCCGGGATTCTACCCTTTAAAAATTTTTCCTATTGGTCGGTCTGTGAGGGCGTTAAATCAGGGAGTCCACTGCACACTGTCGGTGTTTCGCTCTGTGATTCAAAATTATATCTCACCGCGAGCTCCTTCGCAAAGTACCATTCGGTCATCGCGAAATCTAGTCCAATACCGAACTTGCACAAAAAATCTATCCCCACGATACACGAGACTGCTAAATCCGGCAACAAACAATCGAGATGAGGCGACTTTGATTTTCCAACGTGAACGGGACCTCCGCCTCCTCCCGTACCTCCGCTAGTTGTCCGTTGGCCGTGCGAATCCGCGTAACATAATTTTTACGCGTCGGCATCCCTAACTGCCGTATTATTCGTATACCGTCGGCCCCAAGGATCGTTTGATTCGATCCTGAATCGACTAATGCTCGTAACGGTTCTCCGTGTATAAAGATCTCGAAATAACAAAGTGACGGCAACTCTAAAGACTATACGGGATTAAGCGCAGTATACGAGAGACTGGAGGCTTCCCGGCCTTCGGGTGCAACGGGGCCCCCCCTTAAGATTTCCGGAGTCGTTGGGGCCCGTTTTATCGACTCCCCTCCTCGTCTCCCGCACACGCGGGACACGTCCTTACGGTAACGCTCGGTTTGCCACACCGATAACAATGAACGCGTTTTCTTTCTTCGCATTCTCTCGCGAAATGCCCGATATTTCCGCAGTTCCAGCACTTGGTGTTCGAACCAGAACCGGGGGTGGAGGAATTGGCGGATTTGACCGTAGTTGAAGAGTGGAATCGCAGCGGCAACTGAAGCGGTGGCGGGTGCGTTGGTTCTTCCCCGCGCTCGATTTTTCGCGCCATTCCCTATTTTCGGCGTCGTCTCGTCAAATCCCGCGGCTGCTATAGCGATCGGGTTTTTGTGGGTCTTACACGGCGGGCGATACGCGAGATCCGGAAAAATCGACTGTTCCGGCGGTGGCGGCGCTCGATATTGGTTTACCGCTTCATAACTACGTTCCACTCATGAGGCTAAGTTCTCTAAAGAATGGAAATTGTATATATCGCGTCGGTGTACAGCGATTTGTAAACGTGGTAGCATATTTCAATGTGCGTAATTTAACTGCTCGTCCAGACTTCACGGGGGTCTCAATCGCGCAAACAAAGCTCTCATACAGGTTAAAAAGTCCGCAATAGGTTCGTGATCCCCCTGCGTGCGGCGCATGATCTCATCCCGCAGCGCGAATTGGAAGTCCGGATTACCGAATTGCGTTCGCCATGCCGATCAAAACCCCGCCAATTACGCCACTGTCCGCGCTCGTTACGGTACCAATACAGTGCGATGCCCGATAAGAAGAACGGGATGCACTTGAATATTTCGTTGTCGTTCACGGAAACTAACGCGCGTCCCTCCTCTATTCGTGTGAGCAACGCTTCCGCGTCGCTACCGCGCGCACCCGAAAATTGTAAATCCCACCGACGCATCAGCTGATACGCGTCGAGGGCCGACGAAGTAGAGCGCGCGGGGCCTCGCGCCTCGGCCCCGCGGGGCGGTAGATCTACCCGCGGCGGTCGGAGGCGCGCCCCCTTAAAACCGGCCTCTCCATCGTCAACTAACCTAAAGCCCATCTCGACTGGGCTATCGGGTCGCGCCGACGCTTCCTCGCCCGGGCCCGGTAGCTCGATTGGGCCCTTCTTAGGCGTAGGGGCACAGGGAAGATCACCCCCCTGCAACGCGTCACTCTCGAATCTAATTAGGCGCGACCGTAACGCGGAGACGGTACCCTCCGGGCCTTGACCACGCTTTTTCAACTCTCGCTGGAGTTGCTCCATCGAAAGTTTATAGACCCATTCGATTGTGAGCGTATCTACCGAATCCATTTTGGAAATCGTTATGGTTTAATTATTCAATACGGAAAACCGTGCAGCGAACTCCCTAAGCCTATTACGCGGCAGCCAGAAATTCTATCTGGGTATACGCTAATCCCCGAGGGCGCGAACCGCTTAGGCACTCGACACACACGACAACTACGCAATAGTTGGCCGAACCAAAAAAAAAGGAACAAAAACGTACGTCAACTATACGCGGTCACCCAACACGATTCCCGAGCGAACGAATTTCAGAAGCAGCCCAATAACGGAAATTTTCCGTTCCGATATTATTCGATAGTTACACGAAAGCCCAATGTCCGAAATTTCACGGATTTCCCCTATTACTAATTTACTCGATGGTAATTATTATATTAGGTGTACAAATAAGTTTCCGCCGTTTTTTATCAAAAATTGGGCATTTATTGTGAAAGAACGGAACCTAATGTTTTATTTGAAGTATTGTCCATCGCTTGCCACTACTTTTTCCCATCTTTCTGGCAGCATACGGATACCGCGTCGGAAGAATGCTTCATCTTTTGAGGCTATCCACGAATCGACCCAATTTTTGGTATCTTCATATGATGTGAAGTGTTGCTCAGACAGGCCATGCGCCATCGATCTAAACATGTGGAAATCAGAAGGAGCAATGTCTGGTGAATACGGCGGGTGGGGTAAAACTTCCCAATTGAGTGTTTCCAAATAGGTTTTGACCGGCGCCGCAACATGTGGACGAGCATTATCATGCAGGAGAATAACTTTGTCGTGTCTGGAGTAGTGGGCGCGCTTTTCCTTGAGTGCTCGACTCAATCTCATCAATTGTATTCGGTAGACAGCCCCAGTAATGGTTTCGTTCGGTTTGAGCAACTCATAATACACGACACCAAGCTGATCACACCAAATGCATAACAAGAGTTTTGAAGCATGGCCAGGTGGTCCCCATGATTTCTTCCTTTTTGGATTATCATAGTGGATCCATTTTTCATCACCAGTGACTATACGGTGCAGAAAACCCTTTCGTTTATGCCTGGCAAGCAGCATTTCACATGTGAACAATCGGCGTTCAACGTTTCTCGGCGTCAGTTCATATGGAACCCAATTTCCTTGTTTTTGAATCAATCCCAATGATTTCAACCGATGTGAAATTGCTTGTTGAATCACTCCCAATGTAAGTGCAAGTTCTTCTTGCGTTTGGCACAAATCTTGATCGAATAATGCTTCCAATTCCGCGTCTTCATACACTTTCGGCCTTCTGCTACGTTCTTTGTCTTCGATGTCAAATTCACCGTTCTTAAACTTTTGAAACCACTCACGACAACTTCTCTCACTTAAGGCAGCCTCACCATATGCTTCTACAAGCAATCGATACGCCTCAGCTGCAGATTTCTTCAAATTGAAGAAGTATAATAAATCAAAAGTTCCCGCAAATGACGCTTATTCGGCTCAAAACTCGACATTTTCGCACACAAAAGAATATATTATACTGATAAAAAATCACTAATATTTTAAGGTTATGTTATTGACTGATGTCCAATCTGACGATAAGGACGTTTTACATCTGACAATTTTAACCATAACTTACTGGTGGCGCCAACTTTTGTCAAACGGCGGAAACTTATTTGTACACCTAATAATTAATAGCTAAATTTGGCGACTCGCAACAAAACTGAAAAAATATGGTTAGCACAAATATACAAAAGGAAACTTTCCAACATTCATAATAAATAACATTTCAATATCGATAAATAGCGAGACACATCGTATAAATATTAAACATAATAAAATAAGAAAGATAAATGTGATCAGGCAATGTCGAGCAAAGACAGTCAATTTCGATTCAAAAGATTATTATCTGTATTATTCTTAGGCACGGGCACACTGATCTCAAAACATCAACACCGCGAATCGTATAAGGTGAATATTCTTTTCAAAAGAAAACTGCCACGTAGCAAGGGAACAAAAGAAATGAGATACGAAAGCCAGAAATAATATTTTTCCTCAAACAATTCAAATAAATATTCCATATACTTGTTACTAAAATATTCTAAGGGAATAATGCAAATTATTACGCTAAACGTCGTGAAAAATTATTCAGGCTTCGGTAACTACAAGAAAATGCTCGACATGCCGTCAATCATATAATCGTCGCTTTAAATAATCGTAGGAGCTGTTCTCCTTACAGACAAAAAAATTCCTTTTCACACACAAATATAATAATGCTCAATATTATTTCAAAAGCTCCGTCGTTCTCGACCTCTTATTTCCCGTTTTCGCGGGCCCCATGTTGGGCGCCAATTTGTAACCGTAATTGCTTTTAAATTATTTAAATAATAATTATTTATTCGGCGGGCGGTTCTTCGATGCCCACGGTACACCTTCGGCGCGTACTTCGAATATCGATCTCGCGATCCACAAAAATTCCCTGTATCTCGAAATAAACCGAGTTGGGCGCCAGGTACGGCAGGCCGCACCATTCACGATAAACGCAACACCGAAAGACAATTGCGAGACCGATAATTAACGCGACGGCAAAATTCCGCGACTACTCAGTATACCCGAAATGGTAGAGGGGGAGGTTTGGGGGAGACGGGAGAAATCGTGAGAGTCGAGAACACGGTAACAATAACGAGTATTCGATAGTTAAAATAGAGATAACAATAATATATTAAAAAGAAACAAGAGTATAGAGCCGTTCGCATAAAGAATAGCCGTTGATGACAGTAGCTATTTTACAGGCGAATAAGATATATTATTTCCGCGGAGATCGGCACGACCGTGCGCAACGGTATTAAATTACCGGGCATCTTACGCGCTTTAACTCGACTTTTCGGCCGCGAGGATTTCCGCCGTACGAGACATAATTAGGCCGCGACAACTAAAGAAATCTCTCGAATGCGCCGGTAACTACTGTACGCCCGCCCGTGAATCCGCTTCAATACAATATAAATTTCCCGGTGATACGACTCGAATCGGTCTTCTAACACAGCTCGTGGTGCTGGAATGTGCCTCAATAATAATAACGACGACCTTTGCTTGAAATACGCCACGTATATTACTCGGATGACTCGCGAAAACTAACAACGGGGTCACAAACACCCGATAGATACTCTGCCCGATATCGGAGAATTACGCTTTCTCCTCACTCTAATTACGCTTAGCGTGTACATGATTATTGCTAACAATACACAAAAAGAATGCGGAAACTATCGATAACGACTGTGGTGTACGAGCCGTGCGACGCAATACTTTGCGCGATACGGAATATCGATCGCGCGAGCGTGAAAATCCCGATACTTTACAACATGTAATAATTACGAACGTGAAACTAACATTAATGACTGTCGGCGGTGGCGAAATGAATAGAGAGAGCCTATTTTACATAATTCGGATGAGCGACGTGTGCCCGTCGGCCGTGCGACTTAATCTACCAAAAATATTCACAAAGTTAATTCACCAAAACGCGTGGCTCGACAACTATTAAGGGCGCGACTCATCCGAATTAATTACCTACAATTATTCGGCAACAAAATCGGTCGACGACGCTCGTCCCACCGGCTGGAAGCTCTCGATTTTCCTTCCTGTTCGATAATTAGGCTGCGCTCTACGAGGCCTGCGTCCTTCTCGCTATCTCGCCGAACAGTGCCGAGCGAGAGTCCTGCAGGAGACACGCCGGCGTGATAAATCGCTATCGTGCCACTTGTGGCGCTTTCGCGTTACACAGGGCCGTCCTGCGGTCCTCGCGATCCTTGTTGTTATCACGGCCGTGTTGGTGGGTTCATCGCCCCGGAGTTTCCAAGATTTTCTGTTGTTCGGCTTAAAGGTGCGGGCTTACGGCTGCGCCCGATCGGCTCTCTTTCCTATTTGGTCGAATAGGCTCCGGATTGAGAGTCCGCTTGCCGCTCCGTCCTCGAGACTCCCTCGCTTCGTGCGGGTGGAGTGGCCGCCCCTTTGGCTGGATTATTCCGGCCCTCCGCGCTCCTTTCCTGCCATAAAAATTTACCGACAGCGATGTTTATCAGCCCTTAAAAAATGTTTTTAATATTAGACAATTACGACCTGACGTCTCCTGTTTCCGGGTTGTCCTGGACTCCCGCTCTTGGCCATCGCTCTTCTCTCTTCCTTTTCTTCCGCCAGATAGGATCCCGCCGTTCGATCTCGTGCCGACAACCAACTCGCGGGCTCATCTCGAGCTTATATTTTCGATAACTATTACTAACAAAAGTCAGATCGCGTCGATCTGACGATTGGGCCGCTCTCTCCCTAAATAGAGAGGACGCAGGCCCCCGAAAAACCGCCCCCGATCGGGTCATTCGACCCTTGTAACGGACGTCCCAAAAACGTCACGTCACAATACATATATACAGGGTGAGGAAAAAATACTGGGACCCCGAAATATTTCGAAAAATACAATTTTTATGAAAAAATGTTTGAGACAAAAGTTGTAGGACTTCGCATTACATAGCAATATCATAGTATGACCTTGAATAGCGTTGTCAAGATCACGTGAAGGTCATCTTAAATTTCTTAAATGGAACCCCCTATTTTTCATTACATATTCTTGTAGCTTACCTCGAGAGCTTTCCAAAACACTATAATAAAATATTTTTCTCTTAAGTACTTTTCGAGTTATAAGGCTTGAAAGTTAACAATTTTTTGACATAAAATGTAAAATATCTCTAACGTAAAATATTCATTTTTTGATAGTCTTGCTTCAATACTTTTATGCATAGAATAATTAAACAAATCAATTGATGTTAAGAAAACACATAGTTGCCTTTAAAAAATAATATGAATTAACGAGTAATAACACATTTTTCCTTAAAGGCAACTATATGTTTTCTTAACATTAATTGATTTGTTTCATTATTCTATGCATAAAAGTATTGAGGCAGGACTATCAAAAAATGAATATTTTACGAGATATTTTGAATTCTATGTCAAAATATTGGAAAATTTAAATTTTATAACTCAAAAAGTACTTTATAAAAAAATATTTTATTATAGTGTTTTGGAAAGCTCTCGAGATAAGCTACAAGAATATATAATAAAAAATAATGGGTTCCATTTAAAAAATGTAAGGCAACCTTTACGTGACCTTCAGACTATCCAAGGTCAAACCATTGCCACCATCTTATGTCCCCCTTCGAGCCAAACAACTTTTGTCTGAAACATTTTTGTCTACCGGGTTTAGTTTTTGAGATATAGTCTGAATCATTTAAAAGGAGACACCCTGTATATATATATATATATATATACAGGGTGTCCCATAATTCGCGGATCACCCGCCATGTGCAGGTAAAGCAGATGAAACCGAGAAGAAAAGTCCTTTACCATTTTGCGATTTTCGTAATAATTATTAAGAAATTAATTTAAAAAGATGGGCCAATCCATGCCTTACACAAGCGCGCGGCGAGAAGAGCCTTCCTACTCAGGCGTTGCTGGGTGCGCGGCGAAGCAGTGGGAGGGGCGTTCTATACGGCTATGTACGAGCGAACGCTGAAGCCACGCATCTCGAACTATTCTCTCTCTCTCTCTCTCTCTCTCTCTCTCTTTCTGACTCTCTGTCTCTCTCTTTCTCTCTCTCGCGCGCGCGGCATAGGAAGTATTACGCTATCGTTTCCACACCACCTTGCGGTAGATAACACGGTGCATTTTTTTTTAAAGTGGTATCCCCAATTGGTCTAATCCACTCTCATATTTTAATGTAAAAATTGTTCGAAGTGCCTTCCTCGTTCTCGTAAACAGAGTTCGGCTCTTCGAGTAATATTGCGCGTCGCGCGATACGCCATTTCCGGCGTGATGGTATTAAAAGCTGCGAGAATAGCTTCTCGTACTTCAACTTCTGTACCATCACGCCTGTGTTCAATTAAATTTTTAATGTGACCCCATACAAAATAATCTAGTACATTAAAGTCTGGCGATCGCGCCGGCCAAATGATTGGGCCACCTCGACCCATCCATCTGTCCGGATAATGCGCGTTTAAATATTCGCGAACCCGGCGAGCGAAATGCGCAGGAGCCCCGTCATGCTAGAAGATGAGTTTATTTCTTATATTGAGAGGAACATCTGCGAGGAGAATGGGTAACTCATTTTGGAGGAAGTTTACATATATTTCCCCATTTAAATGTGGCGGTAGGAAATAAGGACCAATCTGAAAATCACGAAAGAAAATGATATATTAAAGCTGCGAAATAAAATTCCTTGATTTACTAAAATTTACTACTTACGACTCAGTTCGCTGTTATTCCTGCTCATACATTTATCGCCCATCGATATTGGAACGGGCATTCCCGAACGGCGTGCGGATTGTTTTCCGCCCAAAATAAATAATTACGACTATTAAATACGCCGTTCGGGGTGAAGGTTGCTTCATCCGTCCATAGAATTCGGTCGGGGAAAAAATCGTTTTGCCGATACTGAGCGAGAAACCCTGTGTATGTTTCGCTGACTGTTAATATATTTTTTTTTTTTGATAACACAAAGATATTAATTGAAGATAATAAGAATATCTTCAGAAAAATAGATGCGCTGTTCTGCATCTCTCGCCAAAAGTTGTTGTACTCGTTGATAATGATACGGGTGCAATCCGTTTCGGCGTAAAGTACGGTGTACCATTTGTCGAGATAGACCGAGCATATGAACTACATGGCACACGCTATTTCCGGGTTCACCTCAAACTCTCTTAAAATTCTTTCTTCTTCGTTTACACCGTAATGCATTGGTGCACCAGCGTTTCGACGATTTGGAATAAGAATCCCCGATTCTTTAGCGCGTTGAACACATCTCAAAATTACATTCGAGTTGGGATGTCGCTCACGGTCGGGAAAACCACACGCGCTCGATACCGAAAAACATCTTGATCGGCGAATATTACAAGTAAAAAAGTGACAATTTGTAATATTCGCCGATCAAGTGTGGTTGCGACTGAGTACAAAGATATCAAATTACATGATCAACGCGCGAACTAGAGAATCGTTCCGCGTAAAGACAAGCCGCGGCACAAGCGTTTGAAAAAAATAAACGTTCGTAAGAAGTCAACAGCGTTCATTTGTTATCGGTCATTTCTTTTCGATCGTTCTTTATTGCTCCACCACAGTAGGCGCCCAACATTCGACGTGTACGTCTCGTAAAAAAAGTAAAAAATGACGGAATATACTGTAGAAAAATATACCAATATGATTATCGTATATGGAGCAGCCGACGAAAATGCTCGTGCCACGGCTCGTCTCTACGCGGAGCGATTTCCCGACCGTGAGCAACATCCCAATTCGAATGTTATTTTGAGATGTGTTCAACGCGCTAAAGAATCGGGAATTCTTATTCCAAATCGTCGAAACGCTGGTGCACCAATGCATTACGGTGTAAACGATGAAGAAAGGATTTTAAGAGAGTTTGAGGAGAACCCCGGAAATACTCGGTCTATCTCGACAAATGGTACACCGTACTCTACGCCGAAACGGGTTGCAACCGTATCACTATCAACGAGTACAACAACTTTTGGCGAGAGATGCAGAACAGCGCATCTATTTTTCTGAAGGTATTCTTATTATCTTCAATTAATATTTTTGTATTATTAAAAAAAAAAATATATTAACAGTCAACATACACAGGATTTCTCGCTCAGTGTCGGCAAAACGATTTTTTCCCCGACCGAATTTTATGGACGGATGAAGCAACTTTCACCCCGAACGGCGTACTTAATAATCGTAATTATTTATATTGGGCGGAAGACAATCCGCACGCCGTTCGTGAATGCTCGTTCCAATATCGATGGGCGATAAATGTATGGGCAGGAATAACAGCGAACCGAGTCGTAAGCAGTAAATTTTAGTAAATCAAGGAATTTTCTTTCGCAGCTTTAATATATCATTTTCTTTCGTGATTTTCAGATTGATCCTTATTTCCTACCGCCACATTTAAATGGGGAAATATATCTAAACTTCCTCCAAAACGAGTTACCCATTCTCCTCGAAGATGTTCCTCTTAATGTAAGAAATCAACTCATCTTCCAACATGACGGGGCTCCTGCGCATTTCGCTCGCCGGGTTCGCGAATATTTAAACGCGCATTATCCGGACAGATGGATGGGTCGAGGTGGCCCAATCATTTGGCCGGCGCGATCGCCAGACTTTAATGTATTAGATTATTTTGTATGGGGTCACATTAAAAATTTAGTCGAACACAGGCGTGATGATACAGAAGCTGAAGTACGAGAAGCAATTCTCGCAGCTTTTAATATCATCACGCTGGAAATGACGTATCGCGCGACGCGCTATATTACTCGAAGAGTCGAACTCTGTTTACGCACACAGAAAAATATTATTCTATTGCTAAGTAAAATGATTACTCAGTTTACTTTACTTTTTTTAAGTAACAGTTATATTTAACAAAGAATATTTTCTTAATAATAGTCTTAAAATAGACTTGTCACAAATTTTAGAAAAACTCATTATCATGTACTCAAAAAAAGTAAATATTTTCTTTTGAAGAATATTTTAAAATTTTATCGAAGAAAAGTCAGATATGGTTAATTTAATGTAAGAAAATTTATTAGATCAGAAAAATTTAGTGTATTTCTTTCAAGTATAATTTAATATTCTTGATTGAAGTATTAAATTTACTAGGATTCAGAATACATTTTGAATAAATTTGATGCTTATGATGAACTTATGATAGATTTGCGGATATATGAACTTTTGAAATACTTGAAACAAGTAATATTTACTTGTATATAGTATGTATTTTTCTGTGTGCGAGAACGAGGAAGGCACTTCGAACAATTTTTACATTAAAATATGAGACTGGATTAGACCTATTGGGTATACCACTTCAAAAGAAATGCACTGTGTTATCTACCGCAAGGTAGTGTGGAAACGATAGCATAATACTTTCTATGCCGCGCGCGCGAGAAAGAGAAAGAGAGAGAGTGAGAAAGAGAGAGAGAGAGAGAGAATAGTTCGAGATGCGTGGCTTCAGCGTTCGCTCGTACGTAGCCGTATAGAGCGCCCCTCCCACCGCTTCGCCGCGCACCTGAGTAGGAAGCCTCTTCTCGCCGCGCGCTTGGGCAAGGCATAGATTGGCCCATCTTTTCAAATTAATTTCTTAATAATTATTACGAAAATCGCAAAATGGTAAGGAACTTTTCTTCTCGGTTTCATCTGCTCTACCTGCACATGGCGGGTGATCCGCGAATTATGGGACACCCTGTATATACAGGGTGTCCTAGCCCGTGCACCCCTTTTCTTTCAAAAACTAAGCATTTTAGAGAAAAACGTTTTGAACAAAAATTGTATGGTTTTGAGGGGAACATAAGATGGTGTCATTGGTTTGACCTTGGATGGCATTGTTAAGGTCAAGTCAAGGACACTTTTAATTTCTTAAATGGAATCCCCTATTTTTTATTGCATATTCTTATAGCTTATGTCGATAGCTTTCCAAAACACTATAATAAAGTATTTTTTCATTAAGTACTTTTTGAGTTATTTTATATTTTAATCTTACATATTTTGATATAAAAAATAAAATATCTCGTAAAATATTTAGTTTTCGATAATCTTACCGTAATACTTTTATGTACAGAATAATGAGATAAATCAATTAGTGTAAAGAAAAAAACAAATAATTATTTAAAAAAATACATTATAAATAATTACATACTTTTTCTTAAAAACAATTATTTTTTTTTACTAATTGATTTGTCTTATTATTCTGTACATAAAAGTATTACGGTAAGATTATAGAAAACTAAATATTTTACGAGATATTTTATCTTTTATATCAAAATATGTCAAATTAAGATATAAAATAACTCAAAAAGTACTAAATGAAAAAATACTTTATTATAGTGTTTTGAAAAGCTTTTGAGATAAGTTACAAGAATAAGTAATAAAAAAGGGAGGTTCCATTTAAGAAAACGTCGATCACATTGATCTCACCTTGAAAAGATCACTCAAGGTCAAATCCATATTTTTATCATGTGGCCCCCTCCGAACCCTACAACTTTTGTTTGAAACATTTTTTTCGATAAAGCTTACTTTCCGAGATATTTTACAGTTTCAAGTTAAGAACTCACCCTGTGTATATATATATATATATATATATATATTATATATATATATATATATATATATATGTCCAGGGGCAGTTTCTATGACACTTTCGTATATAAAGTGGCAGTTTCGGCTACATTTGGCATTTTTGACGACCGTCGTCAAAACTATTGCGGTATTAAGACAGCTATGACGACAGTCGCGAAACCTATATACTACTAAAATATTGGAAATTTAATTTCGCTTATATAATTGTATATATATCTAATATTATTATCTGTATACTATTATTTTCGTTGTTATATAACAGAATGTATCTTTTGATGATTAATATAGAGGGGTTTATTGTCAATAGCAATATATTTGTTACTTTGTCGCCAAAACTACCAATCTGCGAAAATCATTGTGATATAAAGGTAATTATGGCGATAGTCATGATATCTACCTTTACATGACGGTAGATCTAGAATACAGGGAATATATATAATTTTGCTTATATAATTATATATACAGGGTGTCCTAGACCACCCGTACATCCCTCTTCTTTCAAAAACTAAACATTTTAGAGAAAAACGTTTCGAACAAAAATTGTATGGTTTTGAGGGGAACATAAGATAGTGTCATTGGTTTGACCTTGGATGGCATCGTTAAGGTCAAGTCAAGGACACCTTTAATTTCTTAAATGGAATTCCCTATTTTTATTGCATATTCTTATAGCTTATGTCAAGAGCTTTCCAAAACACTGTAATAAAATATTTTTTCATTAAGTACTTTTTGAGTTATTTTATATTTTAATCTGACATATTTTGATATAAAAAATAAAATATCTCGTAACATATTTAGGTCTCGATAATCTTACCGTAATACTTTTATGTACAGAATAATGAGACAAATCAATTAGTAAAAAAAAATAATTGCTTTTAAGAAAAAGTATGTAATTATTTACAATGTATTTTTTAAAACAATTATTTGTTTTTTTCTTTACACTAGTGGGACGAGCGTCGTCGACCGATTTTGTTGCTGAATAATTGTAGGTAATTAATTCGGATGAGTCGCGACCTTAATAGTTGTCGAGCCACGCGTTTTGATGAATTAACTTTGTGAATATTTTTGGTAGATTAAGTCGCACGGCCGACGGGCACACGTCGCTCATCCGAATTATGTAAAATAGGCTCTCTCTATTCATTTCGCCGCCGCCGACAGTCATTAGTGTTAGTCTCGCGTTCGTAATTATTACATGTTGTAAAGTATCGGGATTTTCACCTTCGCGCGATCGATATTCCAGATCGCGCAGTGTATTGCGTCGCACGGCTCGTACACCACAGTCGTTATCGATAGTTTACGCAGTCTTTTTGTGTATTGTTAGCAATAATCTTGTACACGCTAAGCGTAATTAGAGTGAGGAGAAAGCGTAATTCTCCGATATCGGGCAGAGTATCTATCGGGTGTTTGTGACCCCGTTGTTAGTTTTCGCGAGTCATCCGAGTAATATACGTGGCGTATTTCAAGCAAAGGTCGTCGTTATTATTATTGAGGCACATTCCAGCACCACGAGCTATGTTAAAAGACCGATTCGAGTCGTATCACCGGGTAATTTATATTGTATTGAAGCGGATTCACTGGCGTGCGTAAAGTAGTTACCGGCGCATTCGAGAAATTTCTTTAGTTGTCGCGGCCTAATTAAGTCTCGTACGGAGGAAATCCTCGTGGCCGAAAAGTCGAGTTAAAAGCGTGTAAGACGCCTGGTAATTTGATACTGTTGCGCACGGTCGTGTTGATCTCCGCGGAAATGAGATAATATGACATTTTATTCGCCTGTAGAATAACCATTGTCGTCCATGATTATTACTTCTGTGAACTGCTCTATACTCTTGTTTCATTTAAAATATTATTATTGTTATCTTTACTTTTAACTTATCGAATGCTCATTTTTGCTCCCGTGTTCTCGATTCTCAAAATCTCTTTCGTTTCCCCCCGAACCACCCCCTCTACCATTTCGAGTATATTGAGTAGCCGCGGAATTTTGCCGTCGCGTTAATTATCGGTCTCGAAATTGTCTCTCAGCGTTACTATTATCGTGAATGGTGCGGCCTGCCGTACCTGGCGCCCAACTCGGTTATTTGGTGATATATGGACTTTTTCAGGCTATCGGGATCGATATTCGAGATACGCGCCGAAGGGGTGGCGTGGGCACCGAAAACCGCCCGCCGAATAAATAATTATTATTTAAATAATTCAAAAGAAATAACGGTTACAATGTATATATATCTTTATTACTTTGTTTCCAAAACTACTGCTTTATAAATTCTGACAAAATTTATGACTACTGTCGCTAAAAAAGTACGGAAATTAACGCAGAAAGTTATACATTTATTAATGTTTTAAGTAACTATGTATGTATATGTCGTAGGCAAATAGTTATTTTAGGAAAATAGCTTTTGACTAGGCAAATGCTATCTGCCTGAGTAGTGTAGTAAGACCGGTTCTAACGCAGGTCCTCTGAGGGGGGTGGGGCGAGGGGAAACCAGCGCGGGGGGTATGACGTCACGCGGGGGAACCGCGGCAAAACCGGTAGGTGAGAGGTCCGCGGAGAGGGGGAGGGGGACCGCGGCGAATTCGGTAGGCGAGGGGCCCGCGGAGAGAGGGAGGGGGAACCGCGGCGAAACCGGTTGGCGAGGGGTCCGCGGAGAGGGGGAGGGGGACCCGCGGCGAAACCGATTGGCGAGAGGTCCGCGGGGAAGAGGGAACGCACGCGAGTAGGTGTGAGAGAGAGATAGCGCTAATGGTATTCTATGGGCGTGGGAGAAGGATAGCGCGTGGCGTCCATATGAGCGTAAGACAAGGATAGCGTTTGCATGCACGTTGGAAAATGATGGCGTTTGCAATGTGTGGGAGAGGGATAGCGTTTGCATGCATGTGGGAGAAGGATGGCGCGAGGCATGCACTTAAAAGAAGAGAGAGAGAAAGAGATAGCGTTCGCATGCACTTGGGAGAGAAAGAGATATAGCGTTCGCATGCTAAGTTCTGCAGACTGTGCACATCTATTACACCGTTTTTATTCATACATAAAGGATGGGATAAATAATTAAATTCACAGATAAATAGTAAAATAACTTATTTATTACAAGCATCGTAAAGAATATCATTTACAGCACATGTCAATAACTCGCAATCTATGAGTGATTCGCCGTTAAACATATCACTTTCATGTATCGCTTTTGCAGCGTCACATACATTAGCGATATTATTACGTTGTAAAACTGTTACAAATTGTTTGAATTTTTCATTAACAATATGAGTATTTACGCATAGCCAGTAATACATATGATCTATGCATTTTTCAAAATTAAATAAATATAATAGAGTTGGCGGTTTCATATATAAAGAATTATTGGATAATGCCAATTTTATAATATTCGGATCAGATATTTTAATCACTTCGTATGTCAAATCTCGAATCCGCAATTGGGTTTCAGTCAATTGTAGAAGCCGTTCAATGTCTGCACGTTTTTGCATCAACGATTTCCACGTTTCAAATGGCAATATTATTTGATTGCCTCGATTATCGCCGAGAACCAATTCCACGCAAGATACAGCTCCAACGTTTATTCCAATGTCCAAATATTTGTATGACGTCGGGGTTAAGGCGTATCGTCTCCCAACGAACCGCACGAAGAGGCTCGGATGAAATGCTAGGGAGTAATAAAATATTATTTATAAAAATATTTAAAAAGTATAAAAATATTTAAAAGTATAAAATTCTTTAAGTTAATTAAAATTTACTTGTTACATTTCTTCTTCTTACACGGTGAAGTTTCATCAACATCTTGAATCGGAACGTAATAATTCATGCAGCTTCCTTCAGTGGGATATATTTTTTATATGAACCTTTCACACAAGTGGTCGATGCAATACTGAACATATTAAACATATTTAAAATATGTATTAGCGTTGCAAAATTGCAATATGGTGGGGATTATTGCCGACGCGATATTTTTTTCAATTTTTCTATTCAAGCGCCGATGTACGCCTGCTTCGCGATGACATCACCCCCAGGTGGAGATTTAGCTGAATGCACAAAAAATGCAATTATAAATTTTTCAAGCGCCGATGTGCGGCTGCTTAGCGATATCATCCTCAAATATCCAAACGCGCGTGTCGAAACATAACAAAATCGTGAAATATAAGAATAATTATCAAGGCTAATTTGTGTCAATATACAAGTTGTTTAAAACTTTTGCGATGCATCTGGGCTGAGATGACATCATCACCAGATGTGAGATTTAGCCGAATGCACAAAAAATGCAATTATAAAATTTTCGAGCGCCGATGTGCAGCTGCTTCGCGATGACATCACTCCTAGATATCAGAATCCAAACGCGCGTGTCAAAACATGACAAAATCGTGAAATATAAAAATAATCCTCATGATTAAATTGCGCTAACATACTTGGACAGCTGCATGTAATTTGAAACTTTTGCGATGCACCTGGGATTTGACATCATCTCTAGACGACAAAAATGCAATAATCGACATTAGTCAAAATGTACGTGACAAACCGTGAAATAAAGATTTAGTTGAAATATGATACACATAATAGAAAGAGACATCAAGATAGAATATAAAATCATGGTAAAGAGGTACACCCTGTCAGTATTTTCGCCATGGGTTTCGAGACAAGAGCTATTAATAAGCGCATCTTATTAGCAAAAAGTTTTGGTATAAATTTAGAAATATGGCGGAAAACAATGCCGAACAAAATCTGCGTGAGCAATCTGCAAGGGTGAATTCAATAGAGGAGTACGTTGCGTGGGAGCAACGATGCGACGAATATATCGAATCGTTGGAAGAGCAAAGTCGAATCAAACGTCCACGATTATCAATCGGGATTCGACAATCGCTGATTGCCCGAATCGCACGACTCGAGGGATTGAAGAACTCGTTACGCAGGCGTTTTGTACATGCGGGTGCAGGATGCAGCACGCGGCAACACGGATTGATTTGGCGAGAGATCGATACGGCGTTCGAGAGCCGCATATTGACTGGTGCGGTTATAAATCATAATCACATCGAGCCTCGTCAATTTTTCGAGGATGCCAAAGACATTGTGCTCGAACATGTGCAAACCGTACTGAAAAAACACTTTAATGTGAAAATTAATACAGTGTTCAATGGTGAATTTGTGACGGGTGATAAACGCGCAAATAAAAGTATCAATACGAGAAACTATGAACTCTTTCGCACATCCGATTTACGCGAGTGGTACGAGCGGCGCGTTGTCGAGCCCACTCTAGCATCGCTCGAAGGATTTCAGGAACGCGACAGCGGGTGGGCATTGTCGCGAATACTCGATTTAATCGTAAATATAAATAAATATAATCCTATGCGCGCGGGATGTCACATAAAATTACCGCGGGTGATAATAATAAAGAGAGCGGTAATCAACGTGCAATCTGAAGACAATGCGTGTTTCGCGTGGTCTGTGGTCGCCGCTCTACATCCAGCTGAAAGGGACGTAGGTCGGGAATCTTCGTATCCTCATTATACAACAGTGCTGCATCTCCAGGACATTGAGTTTCCAATGACTGTGAACCAAATTAAAAAATTCGAGCTTGCCAACGATATCTCAGCCAATGTATATAGTATCGAGGAAAAGAACATTGTCCCGATACGTCTGAGTGAGCTAAAAGGGGACAAACACGTCAACTTGCTGTACGTGGAAGACAACAACGTTTCGGACATTTCGCGTGGATCAAGAAACTATCCAGGCTCGTGAGCTCGCAATTGAGCAAAAAAGAACACAAGAAATATATCTGTGATCGGTACGTATATATTTAATAAAATACATTGCAGAAATAATTGAACAAAAAATAAAAAATAATTTCTTTTACAGATGTTTGCACTACTTTAGCTCGAGCGACAAATTACAGTCACATATGGTGGATTGTCGAGAGATGAACGAGTGCGCTATCCGATTACCGAGCGATAAGGACAAGTGTTTCACATTCAACAATTATAATCGGAAAGAGCGGCTTCCTTTCGTCGTGTACGCCGACATGGAGTGCGTTTTGGAGAAGACGGAGGAAGAGAGAAACTACCAACATCATAAAGTATTCAGTATTGCTTATTATGTACATTGCTCGTACGACGATTCGTTATCCGCGTATCATTCTCGTCGCGGTATCGATTGCATGTCATGGTTCGTCGAAGAACTTAAAAATTTAGCGCAACGTGTAAAAAGTATTTTATCAGCTAATGTCCCCATGGTAAATTAACAACTGATGAATGGGAAAAATTTCATAGAGCGGCACAATGTCACATTTGCGAGAAGCCATTCGAACAAGACGATACATGCGTACGCGATCATTGCCATCTGACTGGGCCATACAGAGGTCCCACGCATTCAAATTGCAATTTAAATTATAAAGATTCTTTTTGCATTCCAATAGTTTTTCATAATTTATCCGGTTACGATGCACATTTTATTATAAAGGAAATAGCTATAGCGTTCGAAGGGAGAATCGAGTTACTTCCAATAACAAAAGCAAAATATGTATCATTTACGAAAAATGTTAAACTTGGCGAAGAGGAATCGAAAAATCATATTAAATTGCGTTTTATCGATTCGTATAAATTTCTCACAGCCAGTCCCGATAAATTAGCATCATTCTTGAATAAAGACAAACTGAAAATTTTAAAATCTGAATTTCAAAATTTACCGATTGACAATTTCAATTTATTAACACGGAAGGGCGTCTTTCCGTACGAATATATTGACTGCGTCGACAGGTTGCAAGATACGTGCTTACCACCGCGCGACTCATTTTACAGTTCCTTGACCGGCGACACAGTATCCGAGAGCGATTACGCGCACGCCGAGAACATCTGGAAGCGATTCTTCATTCGAACGCTGGGCGAATATAGCGACTTGTATCTCAAAATTGATGTCTTGTTATTAGCAGATATTTTTGAAAATTTTCGCGAAAGTTGTGTTAAAAGTTATGGGCTCGACCCCGCGTATTACTATACTCTTCCCGGATACACATGGGACGCCATGTTGAAACATACGAATATTACATTCGAACTGCTTACAGATATCGACATGGTTTTATTTATCGAACGCGGAATACGCGGTGGTTTGAGTCAATGTTCCAACAGATACGCACACGCTAATAACAAGTATATGCAGTCGTACGACCCATCGAAACCTTCAACGTATCTCACGTACTTTGATGTAAATAATTTGTACGGATGGGCAATGTGTCAACCCTTGCCCTATGCAGATTTTCGATGGGTCGACGACGTATCCGATTTTGATACATCATCGATCGCGCTCGATTCGCCTATAGGCTACATCCTTGAAGTCGATATCGAATATCCGCAACGTGTTCACGATGCGCACACTGACCTACCGTTTTGTCCGACACGCGACAAACCACCTGGTAAGAGGCAGGATAAGCTGCTCGCAACCTTATATGATAAAAAACGTTACGTAATACACTATCGCAATCTGCAGCAATGCACACGGACTTCGCGTTACAAAAATACATCGAATATTACAGTTTTCGCAATCTCCATGGCTTTGCAGTTATATCAAACTCAATACACAATTCCGAACACTCGCAAAAAATGATTTTGAAAAAAATTTATATAAATTAATGAATAATGCGGTATTTGGCAAAACGATGGAAAATGTGCGCAATCATGTTAATATTAAGCTCGTGACACATTGGGATGGAAGATATGGCGCAGAGGCGATGATCGCGAAACCAAATTTTCACAGCAGAAGCGTTTTTTCGGAGAATCTGATCGCTGTTGAATTGCGCAATCTCGAAGTTAAATTTAATAAACCAATCTACGTGGGTATGTGTATACTCGACATATCCAAGACATGTTTGTACGAATTTCACCACGATTATATGGTACCTATGTATCGAGAGAAATGTAAAGTCATGTACACCGACACCGACAGTCTCATATATCACATCGAGTGTGAAGATGTATATGAGAATATAAAGCGCAACGTCGACAGATTCGATACCAGCGATTATGCGGTGGACAATGTGTACGGTATACCGCTCGCGAATAAAAAGATACCGGGTTTAATGAAAGATTAAAATAATGGCGCCATCATGACCGAATTCGTCGGGCTTAGGGCAAAAATGTACGCGTTGCGAGTAGATGGTAAGAAAGACACGAAAAAAGTAAAAGGCGTCAAGAGTAACGTTGTCGCGAGAACGATAACATTCGACGATTACACGCGGTGTTTGAACGAAGAGATTGAAATGACGCGTCAGCAGTCTTGTATAAAATCTAAATTACACGAAGTATACACTATTCGCGAGACAAAAATTGCTCTAAGTCCGTACGATGACAAGCTGTATATTGTACCCGAAACCACCGACACGCTACCGTGGGGACATTATAAAATACCATTGTAAATAAAAATCATGTATATTTATTGTAAATAAAAATTACGTATATTTATTGTAAATTAAAATTATATGTATATTTAATTGTAAATTATATGTATATTTTATAAAGTTTACAATTTTGTTTATATTTGTAAAATATCTTTAATATTATGTATTATTGTTAACATATTTATAATATATTATTTTTATGTATCCAATAATTGTGCGTTGCATCAAATCCCAGCCATTTCACATAAACCTCGCCGCCCTTTTTGCGTATCACCTTTTCCACGAGACGTACGTCGGGATTAGCAACGCGTTGTAACTCGTATTCGTAAAATCCGCCGGCGACGGGATTTCCACATGAATCTTTGAGTACATAGGTCACGGGATTAGTTTTCTGCACTTTAACAATCTTAAACACTTCGGTCGACCAATTTGGCGTGTAACCTTTCTTAAAGATGGTCTTGACTTTACTCACGCGTACCGGATCGCCTACTTTGAATCTTGTCGGTGCCGCAATCTTTACGTTGTTGTATACCGTATTTAAAAGTTTATCGGCGATCGCGGGGGTAACATCGATAGGTTTCATACCGATAGTGCGATGTTTTCGCGCATTGTACTCTCCGGGACAATGCGTCGATCCACTTGTAATTTCCATTAAGCGTAAACATTTTCCACATATTGTTCTTTAACGTTCGGTTGAATCGTTCCACGACCGAGGCTTTCATGATAGAGTACGTCGAATAATGATTATGGCTGTGTTTCTTCAGGAGTTTCTGTACATTTGCGTTGTAAAATTCTTTTGCTCTGCCGGTTTGAAAATTTTTCGGACATCTTCCATCGTCTCGAATTATCTTTGTGATAGCGTCAGCCGTCTCGCTTCCGCCTTTACTCTTGAGCGGTACAGCCCACGCATACTTGCTCAACACATTGATAACTGTGAGTATGTAGTTGTAGCCTTTGTTGAATCGTGCATATGGACGCATCTCGACCACGTCCGCCTGCCACAGATCATCGTATCCGCGTACTATGACACGTCTACATGGGAAATTTTTTCCCGCTGGAGCATGCAATTCTTCCAAGAGGAGCTGTTTTTCAGAGGTCTTTTGCGACATATTTGATCGAGGCATAATTTGCAATAATGAGATAATTCCTCCACGTATATTCTTTATATATCTTTCTTCTCCTGCGCTGAATTAGATGTAGTCTGCGCGTGAGTTGCATACCGAAGCATTTTCTGCCTCTCATCCATCATTATTTGCAGCGTTTGCACATTCGTCTCGAGCGTGATTATTTTTTTCTCAAGTTCTTCCAGTCTATCTTCTAAAGGCTTGACACGTATTTTCACGTACTGTTTGTTTGCGGCATCAGTATCATCTTCCGGTTGCGCTACCCGTCGTATCTTGCGCGACCTTGCGCCAAAGCCGGAGGCTGTCTGACACAGAGCGTTATCGCGCACGTAATTTCTTAGTAATCCATTCCATTGATAGTATGAGTTGTTCGGTGTTCCCAACGATAATCCAAATTTATTAATCGACATTTCGATACAAACAATAATGACAGACTGACTCGTTTCGCCGACGCATAAATTAATTTATAATAAGGCCAGCTTCGTAAAGTTCCTCGATAATTGATAATATTTCATTGTCGTGGGCATTGTTGCCGGATTGACGCGAAGCTTCCAGCAATCGCAAGCGATCTACCAACTCGTTGGGATCATTCCAATGCACATAATCGATCTTATTATCGTTTAACGTCATAGCGCGCGGTATGTTTATACCTCTTCCAGCTTTTTTTCCAGGCGCTATTATATTCTTAATAGATATTAATGGCGCTATTATATTTTTATACTTGTATCCCTTGTTACTTAACACTGGATTACGCATATCATTGCCACGTCTATGCGCATTTGTCGCCAGTAATATATTTTTGTATTTAACTTTATCATCGTCATTGTATATGTCACCGTCGGGCATTTTCTTGAAAATCAACTCGTAGAGACCTAGTGTTCCCACGTATCTTATTCCATCGATAATTATATTGTCATCTTTATCCACATCAAAAATTTTATCACCAAGCATCATTCCTTCGTTGCAAAATTTAGCACCGTAAACATAATCCATACAGTTATTTTTATCTTGACTCAAAATAGCACCCACATATTTTTGCCCTAGTGGGCCCAAGTGTGCGCGCAATGTATTTTGACCCTCGGACGTTTGTAATACATGTTGAACCGACGTAACAAGCGTTTCAGGCATGGTTTTGAAAGTTTCTTCCACAGATGGAGACGGTGTTTCGTGCAATATTTGACTTGATTGTACATCTTTTATCGGAGTAGAAGTAACCACATTCGATAATTGTTTCATTACTTGCTTACGTTTTGATTGATTTAGAGTAGAAGTTATTAGCGAATCGTTTAATGATATATTTGATCTTGTTCGCTTTGTTCCATACTTTGACTCTTTTTTCAGATGTCTTCGAGCATACTCGATGGTTCGATTTTCGCTTCATTAGATTCCACATTGATTGTATTTTCGACAAGTTGTTTTAGAGGTTCGATAATTGTTTTAAAGTGCCTCTGCAATGCGACGTCTTCCTCCATTTGACCAGTTTTTAAAGAACAATATTTTTTGCGGATTGATTCGCTCGTTTTTACAATCTCTCTCGCAATCTTCTCACGATCGTCACTGTCAATCGTTGTCGTCATGTTGCGCTCGGACATAAATTTTTAGACGTTGCTCGATCGATGTATCAATAGCGACTAACCACTGTACGGTATTGCAAAATCGTTAAATCCTTTTCGATATCGTCCATTAGTCTGTAAACTGTCTTTATCAATCACTACAAATCCATACTCGTGTTGCCAACATTTCTGACAGAATATGCGAAAATCGTCGTAAGACATGTCAGTATTTACATGATCGTTGTATACATGTTTTAAGTTTGTACCATCTTGTTTAAATAAAATCAGTAAATTTGCATTGTCCCGTATGAGATGCTTGGGTATCTTGCCATACGTTTGACAAAGATAGAAACAGTCGACGCTCGAGTGTCGACCCATTGCAAAGTACTCTCTTAACGTATCTTGCTTATCGCATGCCACGTCGTCAAAGATAAAAATGGAATTCGGAAGCGCCTCGCTCGATGGAATAACGTCACTATTATTAGAGAATGTAAAATAACCAATTTCATCGATCGATAATAGCAAATTTTCCAAGTATCGATATTTCGGTTGTTAAAGTGATTTCGAGTATACGTACACATTCCCGAAACGTACACCGTGTGGACTTCCTATCAAACTTATCAACATGTTAGTCTTACCGCAATTCGAAGGACCGCAAATGATACCGCGTATAGTAGTCGGTAGCATGTTTCCATGCTTGCGTATTTCTTTCTCGGACATTACTCGTGTTTTATCGTCAAAATTTATCACTTTGATTATCGTCGCTTGTCGCGCGAACCGCATGTTTGTTCTCGCGAATCTCAAATCAGATTTTGAAAAATGAGTCATCGGGCCCCTATTTATAGAGGTGCACCGAATCGAAACCGTTCAGTCTCAAAAATGTTTCTTCTTCTATCGGTTAACAGCGATATTCTCGAGCTTACCACCGAGCAGTTACAGATTATCCCCAAGATTGTTTTACTGCGAGACTTTGGTAGCTACGTGGAACAATTGTGGGACAAGCTTGCCGAACATATAAAAGCTGACTCAAACATTCAACAGTATTGTCGATGCACGCGACATTATAATTTGTCGTGGCAGCAAACACATTTTGACGGTCCAACACCGTTAATTAAAAATTGTAACAAATGCCACCAAAAATTATAAGAGGTAGCGGTTTGTTAAATCGTGCGATAAACGCACTTCCTATCGAATTACATATTCCAGGCTATCAATTTTGCGGACCGGGAACTCATTTAGAAACACGATTGGCTAGAGGCGATCGGGGTATCAATCCATTGGATGCCGTGTGTCGCGAGCACGACATAGCTTGTTCCCGAAGCAACGATCTCGGTCAACGACACGTTGCGGATAATATACTCGCCACGAAAGCACGAACGCGTATTACCACGAAAGATTCAACTCTTGGCGAAAGAGCAGCCGCTACAGCTGGTTGGGCGGCTATGAAAGCAAAGACAAAATTCGGTATGGGGATGAAGACAAAAAAATCATCGATAAAGAAAAAGTCTGTGAAAAAACGAATACTTCCTATAGCGAAGCGCGGTGGTATCTTACCCATTTTACCATTATTGGGAGTTCTCGGTTCGTTGGCTGGTGGAGCAGCGGGAATCGCGAAGGCGGGTGAACGATAGCAAGGCGGCGCAACGTCAGCTCGAAGAAACGCAACGTCATTATCGCGTCATGGAAGGTCACGGACTTTATCTCGCTCCATACAAGCGTGGACGAGGGTTTTCAACAGCGGCTAAGAAAAAAAAACGTCAAAATAACGATAAAAATTCCTGCCGGTGTAACGACCAATGTACAATTGGAACAACTTGCAAGACGTATGCTAATACAATTCTTAGAGGCGTTTTCATGCGCGATAATTTACCGATAAACGGTGTACGGCGAAATGAGAGCGGTATCGTCATTTGAATGACGTCGATGGTTCTGGTACTCATTGGGTTGCGTATGCAAAGAGGGGAGATCGTGTAGTATATTTCGATGGTTTTGGAAATCTTCGACCGCCCAAGGAATTAGTGCGATATTTTGGACAGAATGTTGCGAATATAGAATACAATCACACGGCTTATCAAAATTATAATCAAAGTATTTGTAGACAATTGTGTCTTCGATTTCTTCAAACGGTCGATGATCGATATGAATTTAAAGCCTAACAATTCACCGTCGCGACTCAGTATTCGTTCGACAGTTTTCCAGCATGTCACTCACACTTACGTTGACCGGCAAGAGTAGCGCTCTTGCTGTAAGCTTTCCGGCTATAGATTTAAACGATGGCGATTACGACCTTGATTTAATGGACTTTGAAACTTATCATACGATATCGAACGTGAATTCTTGGAATAATAAATTTTATTTTGATGACGATAAGGAAATTACGATTCCCGAGGGATCGTACGAATTACACGCTATAAACGAATATCTCCGACGTGCAATTTTACGACATCGACGCGTAGTTAATTCCAACGATATTGTTGATGACAAAGATAATATCGAAGAACACGATGAATATCCAATAATGCTTCGCGCTAATCATAATACGCTAAAAAGTGAAGTCAAATGTGTCTATAGAATAAATTTTAGTAAACCGGGCAACGTTGGATCGTTGTTGGGATTCTCGTCGAATCGTATATTACAGCCTCGGAAATGGCACGAATCGGATGTACCGATAAATATTATTAGCGTAAATATTATTCGTATAGAATGCAGCGTAACCACTGGCGCGTACAGCAATGACAAGCGCGTACACACGATACATGAATTTTCGCCGAGCGTGCCGCCAGGATATAAGATATCGGAAACGCCAGCACAGATCATTTATCTACCGATCGTCGCACGGAGCATTACTGATTTAACGATTCGCATTGTTGATCAAGAAGGACATTTGCTCGATTTTCGAGGAGAGGAAATTACCGTAAGATTGCATATACGGCGGCGGCAAAAATAAAGCGTTTGACAAATGAAATGCTTGTGTTGAACGGAAGCACGGAGCACGCGAGAGACAATATCTTTGCGAGGGACAATATTTTTGCGAAAAGGCGAGTGACTGCGGTATCGGGTGATACCGATACCGGACAATAATCAGATATCTGGTTACGCTAAAAAGAAGCTCAGCGCGTTGAATCGCGAGTTTTTAAAATCATTGGGATTCGTCGTACGAAATACTTGAACAATATGATTGACATCTTGAATATCGGAGGCGAGCCGATCTTTGACGATCGTATCGTCAAGATTGAGACTCATACGTACAATCCACACGCCAACACAACGCTTGGATATAGCGACGAGATACGGATACCGATACAACATCAAGATTTGTACACGTTATCATGTGAAAGTTTTCTATACATCGAGGGAAAGTTGATGGTGCGTAAAGAATGCTGCGTGGAATATATCACATAATGCTGCTGAAGCTTACTTCAATTTTTGCGTGCCGCTAAACATACTACTGGGTTTTTGCGAAGATTATAAGTGAGTTGTGATTAACGCTCGTCACGAATTAATTCTGATACGTTCGCGCAACGACAACAATTGCATATTTGGACATGCTTCAGCTTCAGCTGATATCGAATTATTCAAGATACAATGGCGTATGCCTCATGTAATATTGAGCGAGGTCAATAAACTATCCTTGCTACGCGCGTTGGAAAGCGGGCGATACTTGAATATGAGTTTTCGCTCATGGGATCTATACGAATTTCCTCTATTGCATAATACGACCAAGCATTCGTGGACCGTGAAAGCCGCCTCTCAGCTGAAGAAACCGCGATACGTGATCTTTGCGCTGCAGACTGGCAGAAAAAATGCTGTGTCAAAAGATATTACAGCATTCGACGACTGTAAATTGACCAACGTTAAACTCTATCTAAACTCGGAATTTTATCCCTACGATGATTTGAATTTAGATTTCGATAAAAATAGATTCGCCCTCTTGTTCGATATGTACTCTCGTTTTCGCAAATCTTATTACGGATGTGATAATGATGATGTGCTATTAAACATTTCAAAATTTTTATATTTCGGTCCTCTCGCGGTTATTGATTACTCGCGACAAAACGAGTCTGTCAAAAATTCCACCGTGGACGTGAGATTAGAGTTTGAGTGCAAAGAGGATATACCAGCAAATACTACCGCCTATTGTCTCATCTTGCACGATCGCGTTGTCGAATATTGCCCATTGACCAATGTAGTTCGTAAAATTACCTAAATCAGCAAATATCCCCTCCATTTGCACGATCGCGTTGTCGAATATTGCCCATTGACCAACGTAGTTCGTAAAATTACCTAAATCAGCAAAAATCCCCTCCAATATCAAGGAGGGGAATAAATTTTGTAACATAAATTTTTATTAGTTGGCGCAATATTTTTATCATATATCACATTATTTTTGTAGAAAATTAAAACAACTATTTTGTGAAACAGTTTTTTAGTTTGAATGTGAAAGTGTTTTTGTATTAAAATAATTAAAATAACACTATTTTGTATAAGAATTCTTCATAATAAATTGAAATAACATTATTTTGTATAAGAGTTTTTTATAGCAAAAGACGCTTATGCGCGTGCACTTGGCGCTTTTTTTCACTTTTTATTAAAAAGGGTAATTTTTTAGCAGATATATCATTTCTTTTGTCCTTTTTTAATGTGTCATATACATGTTTTGCTACTATACACATGTTTACGAGCAGTCAGATAAAATTAATATATCTATTATATTTCTGAATTATAAAAAGCAACCCTTTTATTTCTTTGATTTCTATTGAACAATATCTATTTGTACATTCTTTCTTTAAAAAAAAATTATTATCATTAAAATTAAAATATATTATTATATGCTTGTGCTATGCTATAAATTGTTTGATTAATCCGTCTTGTATCTTGATTATATATCAAAAACGAAAGATGTAAAAAGAAATCCAGTGTATTCAAATGCATTTGTCAAAGGATTGTCATTAGTTATTTGTCATGCATCATATGCGATTATAGGTATAGATAACATTGGTGAAACACAGTCTGCGATTAAGTCTTATAAATTTCTATTTATATTTTATTTCTATTTCTATCTATTTTTTTTAATAATTTATAAATTTTTATAATAACTTTATAAATACATTTATTTTTCGATAGAACTAGAAAAATTTTTCAAACTGTTCAGATTGTGACAAAGTCTGCGACAACATGTCTATTGTAAACCAATCCTTGTATTGATACTAAAAAGAACAAAATAATGAATAATATCAGTTTTAATATAAATTTCTTCTGTCAAATATATATACCAAATAGCATTCTGACAGATGGAAAAATACAATATAACAGATCTATTATATTCATTAACAATACTGAAACAATACTCATCTATTTCAAGCAATGCATTCGCATCGAAACAAGAATTAACTACAATATGTTGATTTGCAATAAACATGATGCCACAGGCTTTGTCAAAATCTTATCAACAGCTTGAAAAATTCTTCTACTTCGACTGAAAAATAAATGTATATTTATAAATTATTCATAAGACATGCATTAACTTTACACACAGACTGCATTTCACCAATGTTATTTATACTTGTCTGTAGTTACATATGATGCATGACGAATAACTATATTTATCTATTTTTTTTAATAATTTATAAATTTTTATATTAAATTTATAAATACATTTATTTTTCAATAGAACTAGAAAAATTTTTCAAGCTGTTAAGATTTTGATAAAGTCTGCAGCAACACGTCTATTGCAAACCAACATATTGCAACCAATCCTTGTCTCAATACTAAAAAGAACAAAATAATCAATAATATCAGTTTTAATAATAAATTTCTTCTGTCAAATATATATACCAAATAGCATTCCGATAGATGGAAAAATACAACGTAACAAATCTATTATATTCATTAACAATACTAGAACATGCTTCATCTATTTCAAGCAATGCATTCGCATCAAAATAAGAATTAACTATAATATGTTGATTTGCAATAAACATGATTCCGCAGACTTTTTCAAAATCTTATCAACAGCTTGAAAAATTCTTCTACTTCCACTGAAAAATAAATGTATATTTATAAATTATTCATAAGACATGCATTAACTTTATAGACTGCATTTCACCGATGTTATTTATACTTATCTGTAGTCATATGATGCATGACGAATAACTATATGATGACACTCCTTTGACAAATGCATTCAAATATACTAGATTCTTGTGTGCGTATGCCTATATTACTGTTTGCAGTTATCCATACTAGTTTTTGACAGGTATTTGACGTTAAATTTTCCAGAGTGCAACATTATATAGTGTAGCACTCTTTCATTTATAAAAAAGTAAAGCTGCAAAATTCTTCCTGATACTTCTGGATAGTTGAATCTATAGAATACATACACACACATATATCATATAATAAACATATTATAGAATACACACATCTCTTTCTTATAAATATATGTATTGCGATGCTTTGTTCTGATTTTACACGTAGCATAAATTACTTTTGTAATGTTTTAGTTTTCTCTAATATAAATGAAATATACCTGATCCAACTATGAAATATACCTGATCCAACTATCCACAAGTATTACGAAGAATTTTGCATCTTCACTTTTTTATAAATGAAAGCATACGAACACTGCACTCGGCATTTTGCAAATTTAACCTATACCTGTCAGAAGCAAGTATGGACAAAGAATATAGACGAGTATAGAAGCACAGTTCTCGGGGTACCGAGGTTCCATGAGCTGGGGTACTTGCGTAATAATAAGTACCCCAGCCACTTGATGGCGCTAGCGGTGTAACATACACACACATAATAAATATGATGTTACACATACAAACATACAAACCGACGAAGCTCCGCCTCCTTTTTTTCTCTCTGTCACACTCAAGTTGGGGTACACTGATTGACTCTCTCACTCTTAAATGCTGGAGTACTAGCTCTTTCTTCGTCTCTCTTTCTTCAAGCTAACTTTTGTTTTTTAACTGTTAATTGTCTTATGCGATATACGATTATTATGCTGAATGCATTTAAAGAGGCAACATACTCTCAAGAGAGTTACAGAGAATTAAAGTGATTGCTGAAAAGTATAAGAACGTATATTAATAAATAATACGGAAAATATATGGAATATACAAAAAGTAAGAGAATAATAATTCTTTTTTGATTTTTGCATGCGTCTGTTGTGTAATATTGTAACGCGGTCACCTCGCTCGACGCTCGGATCAGCTCGTCGGTGTCTGGGTTCGAGAGGAGGGGAGACTCAAGCTTACGAGTCACAGTATAGGTAGAAAAAGATAGTTTATTGAAAGCGAAATATGTACAGAATAGCATGCAGGGCCGTGCAGTGTTAGGCGGCGGTCGTTTGGCGGCAAACAGGTGCTAGGGCGCGAGCGCAGCGCGACGCGCCAGCGCGAAGCGGTCGGCGTGAAGCGGCGTGAAGAGGCGTGCAGCGCGAAGCGTATTCGCCTTACGAAGACGTTATTTACATGCGCGTTAGCTTAGTATCTACGGTGACGTTATTTACACGCGGGTCGATCGCGACGTGGTTATCCCGGTCGGGCTTATTCCTAATGGCTTATAATTACGGCGCGATTCGCAGACGCGGACTTATAGCTAACCGGACTTATTTCTAGCAGGCTTATAATTACGGCGCGATTCGCAGGCACGGTCTTATAGCTAACCGGACTTATTTCTAGCAGGCTTATAATTACGACGCGGTATCTACAGGTACTTATTACTACGGTTAGGGTAGGCGGCTGGGTATTGCCGGCAGGCCCGAGTGTCACGTCGAGCTCCGCCTGCAACGGAAACCGGAAAACCCGGCGGGGCTGAGAAAACCTCAGCCCGGGTTGGTGCGAGGAACCGGAAAACCCGGCAGGGCTGAGAAAACCTCAGCCCGTAAGGTAGAGAGAGCCAGAAAACCTGGCAGAGCTAAGAAAACCTTAGCCCCAAGAGGTAGTGGTCAGGTCGGTGTCAGGAGCAGGATGTCGGGACAGGATCTGGTCTCGATGTCTCGGCCGGCCGGGCTTATATACCCGGCCGGCGCCTCCACTACGCGTTGTCGGTCCGTCGGTGGGAGTCGGTTCGCCGTGGGGCAAGCGAGATAGCACGAGCGGCGTGCGTGCGAACGAGATAGCACGTGTGGCGTACGTGCAAGCGAGATAGCACATGTGGCGTACGTGCAAGCGAGATAGCACGAGCGGCGTGCGTGCGAGCGAGATAGCACGTGTGGCGTACGTGCAAGCGAGATAGCACGAGCGGCGTGCGTGCGAGCGAGATAGCACGTGTGGCGTACGTGCAAGCGAGATAGTCCGAGTAGCGCATGCGCAAGCAGGATAGGTATAGCAGGAAGAGACAGTGAGGCATGCGAGGTTATACATATCTATATTATTAACATATTTACAGTATATACATTCTTAGTGACGACTCTGTCGTTACAATATTAATATTAAAATATTGATATCTTTTTCATTAGCTTTCTTAGCAAAATGCCAAGAAATATTTGTGCGTATAAGGGCTGCTCAGATTCGAAGGCGAGAAATCCTGAATTAAGTTTTCACCGTTTCCCTAGAGATGAGCAACTTTAAGAAAATTCTATTCTTTATTCTATTATATTTAATTTATTTCTATTATATTTCTTTATTCTATTATATTTTATTATACGACACGTATCACGTACAATGTGTGCGTGCGTGCGTGCGGTGCGGGCGTGCGGGCGTGCGGGCGTGCGGGCGTGCGGGCGTGCGGGCGTGCGGGCGTGCGGGCGTGCGGGCGTGCGGGCGTGCGGGCGTGCGGGCGTGCGGGCGTGCGGGCGTGCGGGCGTGCGGGCGTGCGGCGTGCGGTGCGTGCGTGCGTGCGTGCGTGTCCTAGTTAAATGAAGGAACTTGAACTGATTGCTTATTTTGTTTACATACCTGTCATTGGCGGAGGTTTTGGAAGGATGCTATCAGATTCTTCAGAGTCTTCACTAGAATATATGTCTGCTATTCTTTTCTTTTTTTTTACCATGTCATCTTCTGAGAAAATAATTTAAATATAAATTACATTTGATAAATTAATATATTCTTTATCGAATACACTACAATATTATATAATAGTTAATATTTATACAATAACTGTAGAAATAATATTTGTTTATACTGAAACAAACCTTTCATTTGTTTTTGTTTTGTCGGGGGGTTGTTATATTCATCACAATCGTCGTCGGTGTCGCTCACATATAGACGATTTCTTATCTTTTTTCTTTTTGTGCTTCCCTCAACCTCTGAATTTAGATCGGATGTGCATTCGGCTTTTCTGGATTTCAATCTTGCCACATTATGGTCATCTACAATTATGCAAATTAATGTTTACATTATAACAAACAATAGCAATAATATATATTACTTCACTTCTAAAAATAATATTAATTTTAAAATTAAAAAAAAATAAGATACTACTAACCATATGTGCTGTTTCGAACCGTAATAATGTCGTAACATGGCCAGCATGTATTTCGTTCCGTGTTTTTCCGAATTGCTGTAATAATTTGTTCGTATTTAAATGGAGGCCAGTAACATTTGTTGTGTTCTGTCCAGCCAGGTGGTACCGCTTCAACAGTGTTATCTGCCGAAAACTTAACTATTGTCCACGTTCGTTTCTCCATTCCTAAATAAATATAAAAACAAAAGCGCAATGTTTTTTCCTGAATTGTTAAATCATTAACCATTAAAAATATTATTGACATTTGCAGCAACAAAAAAAAACAAAAAAGCTAAGAATTGCCAATATTATGTGTAAATATATGTACATAGATTATAAAGATAAAGATTTAAATATAATATTACTCAAGTATTTTACCTAAGATAAATAATATTAAAGCAAATCAATTGGAAAGTTTATCACCCTAGTAACACAAACTACATTTTTTTTCTAACGTACAGAAAGTAAGATGATTTAAGCAGATAATTAGACAATATTGATTAAAGTAATAAAAATAGATGAGGATAAATACAGATTATATTTATGTTCAATTTGTTTAATTATGTACAAGTTAAGTACAAATGTGTTTTGTTATCTATGATTCTGTATGTAACAGAGGAAAAATAACAAGTATATTTTTGTATTCTAATCTAATACGTTTATTTGCAACTTGATCCAAATTCCAAGTCTGTAAATTGCCCAGATTACAGATTAAAAATATTTAGTTTCGAAGATTTGCAGGGTTTGGTATACAAATCTTGAAGAGTCTTGTATTTATTTCCAATTACAAAATAGTATTTTCGTTATTAGAAGCAAAATTTAGAATAACTATAATACTTCCATCCAGTAAACAACAACAATTATCAGGTTCTTTATTTGTTAATATAAATTTTTGAAACACTACTTTACTAAATTGATTATAATTGTGACAATTGATAAGCGGACCATTGAAATGCGGATTTAAAAGATGTGGTTTATTATGTTGTTTTATTGTCAAATTAGGATTCATATAATTATTTTGTTCGCTTATCCGGCAAACAATTTGCTCCAAAGGCTTATCATTTTTACGATTCATTTTAAGAATTGATTGCATATAATTCTCGAATGGAAAAGCACTGAATTTTTGCAATGATCCGAATTTTTTCACATCATCACAAAGATGTAATAAATGATGTGTATTATGCGATGCATTTTCTTTACCGTACAGAATAATAAATGTTTCAACGTAGTATTGTAATAATAATTTAGCATAATTTAGATACAATTCAATATATTTTGAACTAGATAAAATAGTAACAGCTACGTGTAAAGTTACAAAATTTAAATATTTATCGTTACTTAATACAGATTTTAATATGACCGGCCCTATATATAACAAAAATGTTCTATATTCAGTAGCTTTCCACCTTTTACTTTCTAATAATGATCTTGGTTTTCTATTAAAATCACATGGTATATTGTATCTTTGTTTTTCTAAAAATGTTGATATTATCGATTGTTGTTGTGATGATAATTTAGCAGGAGATTTTCCATGGCACCATAAAAAGACAACTATTTTTTTAACTTCTCCCAAATAAAGTAAGTGCATTGGATCTGATGGGAAATCAAACACCATATCTATATCTGGAATTAATTCTAATATCGATGTACCTGTATGATGATCTGGCCGTGATTTTAATCTAAATTTCTTGTTTGTTCTTATATTGGAAATCTCTAAGTAGGGAAAGCATACTCTATTCAAATAATATTCGCCTTTGGTTTCACATTTTGTACACGATTAATAACCTGAATGACCCTTCGTATATTTTACAAAAAATTGAGCTAGCACATCACAAACAAAAGCTCTAATTTTAAAGGGATATATTATTCCATTAATTGTTATACCATTAGTAATCAAATCTTGAGCTTCCTTTACAAAAGATTGTAAGAATTTATTAGCATCTGCAGGCTTTTCATATCCATGATAAATTCCAATAATACCAACATTGCTATAATTATTAACTAAACTGCATAAAATAGGATAGACTTGACTCCCTAAACTTTTGGACAAAGGTAAGCCATCGATATTTATAATAATTTCGATTATCTGCAAATTTTCAAAAGAATATGTTTCTACAAGTTTTTCCACACAATAATTTATTCCAAAATGATAATAGCGTCTCGCTTCAATATCATCTTCATGTACTTTTCTCACAGTGCCTAATAAAGTACAAGCATCTCGAGGAAGTTCTGGATATTTAGGTTTTATATATGCCATCAATTCATTTAATGCGACATGAGTTATTCGATTTCTAATAGCCCATCCTTGCAATTGTGATGTAAAACTTACATTATTATCTTTACGACGTTCAAAATTATCTAAAAAATTGCGATTAATTGAACCATCCTCATTAATATCATCTGCATCATTATTATTTTCACTTTCAAGAGCCTCTTCATTATTATTTATTAATTCATAATTAATGGTATGTGTTAGCGACACATTTTTATCCAACTTTTTATTTAAATCATATTTATGAGCATCTCTCAAGCACTAATGATGATACATCATTAGTACTTGATGATACATCATTAGTACTTAAAATTGAAGATGATGTATTACTATTTAATGAAAGAAAATCACAATTAGATTTCGATACGTTATCTATAGATGCATTAGTTATCTCTTTTGCACGTACATAATATTTTCTATTTATTTTAGGCATTTTTAACTAATATATATATGATTATTATATTAATGATACTCACTTAACTGGACCAGTACAGCTTGTGTTGTATTTACTGTAAGATATCCGCAACTGGATAGGTCAGATTTTCCGTAAAAACTAGTAACGGCGAACGGTTATAGGATATATAACAGTCAGTTTTTTTCATATATATATATATATATAAAATTGCGTGAAACTTTGATGTCCAAGGCCGGACATCCTATGGACGTCCAAATATTGGCTACTAACGGATGTCTCAAATCGGATGTACAATGGACGTACATTTCATGTCCATGGACGTGCGGACGTAAAATGGACATAAAATGAACGTCCATAGGACGTCCTGTGCTATCCTGTGCATAATTAATTATGCATATTAAAACTCCACCCCCGCAGGATAGTGATGTTGACATATGTTGTCAAGGTCATGACCCTGATCAACATTCCGAAGGTTTTAGCCGGCGGTCGTTGTTTATTCAAAAGTTATTAACAAATAAAGTTTGAGAAGTATACCACGTAATTTTTGAACATGTATAAAAAAATAGTGACCTTGATATAACAAAAGTCGTGTTGTAAAGTACATGCGTAGACGCAGTGGTTTACGCTCCCCCTAGGGGGGGGCTCCACTTCCGGAAGATATAACCTAACCCAAACCAAATTTTATTTTTAAATCAGAAATAGGTTTGGGTTAGGTTATATCTTCCGGAAGTGGAGCCTCCCCGTAAATGGGGTGGAACCCCCTGCGCCAACGCATACACTTTCCCATTCACACAACAATTGTGGGGTGGACCTCGCTTTGCTTTGTAAAGTATATGCATGGACGCAGTGGGTTCCGCCTCCCCTACGGGGGGGCTCCACTTCCAGAAGATATAACCTAACCCAAACCAAATTTTAGTTTTAAATCAAATAGGTTTGAGTTAGGTTATATCTTCCGAAAGTGGTGCTCCCCCGTAGGGGAGGGGGCGGAACCCACTGCGTCCACGCATATACTTTACAACACGACTTTCGTTATGTCAAGGTCACTATTCTTTTATACATGTTTAAAAATTACGTTGTATACTTCTCAAATTTTATTTGTTAATAACTTTTGAATAAACAACGACCGCCGGCTAAAATCTTCGGAATGTTGATCAGGGTCATGACCTTGACAACATATGTCAACATCACTATCCTGCGGGGGTGGGGTCTTAATATGCATAATTACCCCTAAAATTACCACTGCCCACATGGAACATGACATCCATTGGACGTCCATATACCCTCCATAACTCCATGCGACATCTATCTCCACAGTGGATATTGTATAGATTTCTAATAGAAATCCATATTATCTCCATGGTAGATGTCGTATATAAATCCATCATGGATGTCCATTAGACATCTGTTATGGATGTATGATAGATTTATACAAGTATGTTTCTAATAAAACAAAATTTAATTTTTATTTAAGTATTATTTAAAATTCTCAGCTAATGTTTTGAGAGTATACTTAAAAATGTGTAACATTATATATTCTATTTTTAATTTATATACAATTTAAATTTTTATTAAAATTGTTTACTAAACTCTAAAATATAATTAACAAAATTTTAATGCAAAATAAAGAATTTTTTTTCATACCAAATTTTTTGAACAGTCCATAATATATAATGTCATCAATTTATTATTAAACAAAGAGAATTCTTAATTTATAGATTAAAATTAGAGATAACTGTAATTATTCATATATTATATTCCTCACAGCACATCAACATCCCAATGAAATTACACCTTAAATTGTAAGATGGTAACATTCTACGGAAATTAATAAACCTGCCATTAACTTTTAGTAACTTTGTAACAAGCCGCTTTCGCGAGGCGGGCGACGGATAACTCGGTCGGGATCCTGGGTTCGAGAAAGCGGTATCGAGACACGAATGCGTTGTGATGTTTGGTAAAATGTAATTTATTTCGTGTAAATGTATGGTGGTACAGCGTGAGTGTATGTGTAGGGATGAGTGTAGGTGTAACGAGACGAGTGGCGAGTGTGAGTATTTACAATGTATGTGTGTGCGGTTACGCAATGTCGGTGTGCGAGTACGGATAATGTATATCTGTGAGTATGTAATGCCGGGTGGTGCATGCAATGCACCGCGATTGCGCGCAGCGCGATTTGCGTTTTCGGGTGTTCGATCGCATATCGATTCTTAATCGCGCCGCGTAAATCCGGCAGGAGCCGTTAGCTGTCGGATGGTCCTTTTCGGCCGCGTCGGTGGGCGGTGGGCGGTCCTTTGACGCGGTGATTGATTTCGGCTGTCGATCGGTGTCGCGGTAGGGCGCAGGTCGGCCCTCGGCGCGGGACTTAGCGCTCCCGTATTAATGGTGCGTCCCGATGTCGTAATGGCGGTCGGACGTATTAGATACGCATGTTTAGTGCGGTCGGTCGTAAGTCGGGATGGTCTGTCCCTGTGTAATTCAGGAGTGCAACGGCCGACGAGAACACCCGTCGATGGCAGGGAACTCCCCACCACTAGAAGGTCGCCGTTGCATGCAGGTGGTCGGATTTTATGCGAGGTGTCGAGTACTCTCGACGGAGACGAGTACGCCCGTTCCCGTTTGCCTCTTTTAATCGGAATCGGAAGGATCGCTCTCGGAGATGCCGCAAACTCTCGGCGGAGGCTGGGTACACCCAACCCCGTTTTCTCTCTCTCTGAGCGGTTCAGGATCTAGGCGGTTTCCAGGCGTCTTACAGACTCTGGCGGTGCGGAAGATCTGGTCCCGATAATTAGAAACGCGCTCTATTTATACTAATTCTCCGGCGCGCGCGTCTGCGTAATTCGCGTATTGTTCTACCGGTAATATCTCGAAGCGGCGCGCGCGGCTCGGGTATTTTCGGTACAGGTCGGGTCGGTTACCCGAGCGCGTCGTCGATTCGAGATGTTTACGCGCGCCTAACGGCGGTTTAATAAGCGCGTGTTTCTATTATCGTTTAAAAATGGGCGCTCGGCGCCTCCGCATTTGCCCGACCGGTGTTTGTCGGGCGGCGGACTTCCGGCGGATCGGCTGCCGGGTACGGTGCAGTAACGATGGGGGGATGCATCGTTACAACTTGAAAATTCGTCTAAATTTATTCCATTAACATCCCAGGGACCTTGCGCGTAACGTTTTATTAATATTCATACAACATGCCAGAAAAAAAACAATCTCCTAATATTATTTTTAATAAGAAACCCTATCGGTTTTCAACAGCTTTCAATCGTTTTTTCACCAATCATTGAATAGTTCAAACTCTTTTTTTTTCTTTAATATGGAATTCCGCAAAAAATCCATAAAACTAAAACAAAACAAGCTCCTTACTATTATTTCTGAAAATATAAGATATGTATCTATATATATATATATATATATATACATAATTTCTTTTTATTTTATTTTACATCTTAAAAAGATAATAAATGGATAATTGTATTACTGGTATATATCACTAACCTACAATAAAATCTTACTTTATAATATTATATGTATGAAGATTAATGGAATCTTATTTCAATATTTCAACAATCTTACGCGCAATCATTTCACTTTTCGCGTATGCTGAAAATATTACAAAATTATGAGATATCGTTTAATATTAATAATTGAATTTGATGTGCATGTTTATCTATATCCAAAATTATTATTTATTTAATATTTCATGAAAAATGTTACTGCGTGCAACATTTCAAAACTTTACAAAAAGATAGTTCATACTTCAGCCGCTAGTTCGTTTATTTACCGCTATGCGACGCGCCCCATCTCGTATTTGAGTTTCAGTCATGAGAAGTATATAAAGCTTGCAAAGAGCAACTGGCAGAAGATTAAAAATGTAATTACTTCTATCAGTTTAATTTCTGATACAATCCCAACATAGGGAATTCAGATATTGGACTGATTTTTTCTTAAAAATCGGGCGGATAAATGTCCGAAGAAGTTAAAATTATCCATTTACTGTCTACTTAAGATGTAAAATAATATATATATATATATATATATATATATATATATATATATATATATATATATATATACACATATCTTATATTTCCAGAAACACACTAATAAAAAGCTCCTTTTATTTAATTTTTCGGATTTTCTGCGGGATTCTATATAAAAAGAAAAAGTTTGAACTATTCAATTATTAGTGAAAAAATGGTTGAAAGCTATTGAAAAAATAAGTGTTTAATCAATTTTTGGCAACATATTTTTTTTGCAAAAGTTCCTTATGAAAAATAATATTAGGAGTTTTGTGGCATGTTGTATGAATATTAATACAATGTTACGCGCAAAGTCTCTGGGATATTAATGGAATGAGTTTGGAGTGTTTGGACGAACATTTTCATGTCGCTCGGAAGTTGATGGCAGGTTTATTAATCTCCGTGGAATGTTACCGTCTTACAATTTGTAACGTCCCGCTTTCGCGAGACGGAGACGGATAACTCGGTCGGGATCCTGGGCTCGTGAAAGGGGTATCGAGACACGAATGACACTATGTATTGGTAAAATATAATTTATTGTCTGAGTGTGTGTGTGTTATATAGCGAGAGTTGTGTAGGTGTACGAGGTGTGTGTATGTGTGTGTGTGCGCGCGCGCGAATGTACAATATGAGTCTGTGTGCGTGTCGCGGTACAATGCACGGACGACTGTGAGAGCGTATAATGTACGTGTGCGGATGTGTGTACGATGTGTATGTGTGCGAGTATGCAATGCCGGGGTTGGATCCAATGTACCGCGATTGCGCGCAGCGCGATTCGCGCTTTTGGGTGTTCGGTCGAATATCGATTATAAATCGCGTCGCGTAAATCCGGCAGGAGCCGTTAGCTGTCGGATCGTGAGTTTCGGGTGCGCCGGTTGGTGGTCCTTATCCGCGCTTATCGATCCGGTACGTCGATCGGTGTCGCGGCAGGGCGCGGGTCGTCCTTCGGCGCGGGACTTATCGTTCCCGTAATAATGGCGCGTCGGCCTTAATTATGGCGGCTAACAGTCGGTCCGTCGAGATGTATAACGGTCAGATTTTATTCGCGTATCGAGATCGCGGGTGCGGATTTCGGGATGCGTCGGCCGACGAGAACTCCCGTCCGTGGTAGGGAACTCCCTTGCCACGAGAATGCTGCCGATGCACAAGGTGGACGGAAAGCTAGCGAGGGGCCGAGAACTCTCGGCTGGGTCGAGTACGCCCGATCCCGTAAACCTCTTAATTCGTGTTTGTGTAAGGATCGCTCTCAGAGATGCCGTAAATTCCCGGCGGAGGCTGGGTACTCCCAACCCCGTGGTTCTTTCTCTGGTGAGCGGTTAAGGATCTCCGAATTGCTCAAGCGTCGTGCTGACTCTGGCGGATCGGAGGATCTGGTCCCGATAACCGAAAACGCGCTCTATTTATACTAATTTTCCGGCGCGCGCGTCTGCGTAATTCGCCTAATTGTTCTAACGGTAACATCGTCGAACCGGCGCGCGCGACTCGGATATTTTCGGTAACGGTCGGGTCGGTTACCCAAGCGCGTCGTCGATTCGGGATGTTTACGCGCGCCTAAACAGCGATTTGATAAACGCGTGTTTCGGTTACGTTTAAAAATGGGCGCTCGGCACCTCCGCATTTGCCCGACCGGTGTTCGTCGGGCGGCGGACTTCCGGCGGATCGGCGGCCGGGTAACGGTGGAGGGATGCATCGTTACAAATTTAAGATGTGACTTTATTGGGATATTGGTGTGCCTTGAAGGCTATTATTCATCCATCAAAGCTCCATGAAATATCCATGATTATACCATATGACGTCCATGTGACATCTATGAATACGTCTAATGGATGTCGAATGGAAAGTAAGAAATGCGGAATTGTGGATGTCTAGTAGATATCTATAGGAGATTACATGGACATTTGATAGAGGTTTCGAATCTCCATGATGGACGTCTACTGGACATCCATTAGAGGTTTTTGTTCCGTGTGGGTGCTTATCGTTTACATAATTTTATGAACATAAAAATGGATAGTTTGTTTTTTAGAATTTTAGATTTCATAAAAATTTTATTAATTTAAGAACAAATATAATTAATCTTTACTTATTTAGAAATAATCAGATTATTTACTTACTTTTGATTACGTAGCACGTTAAATTCTATGCATATGCCAAAGCTTGTGCGTTGTTTAGAAACAATTAGGTTATTATGTATATACTTACTTTCGATTATGTAGCACGTCAAATTTACGACATACGCCAAAGCTTGTGCGTTGCTTAGGCCCATTCTACAATACATCGTATGTCGTTAGTTGTAAGCAAATTGACCAATTACAGTCGTATATTCTCGGAATAATCGACTGTGGTTGGTCAATTTGTTAGCGATTAACGACTAACGACTCATTGTAGACCGAGCATTACGTCTACGACTTAAGGTGGAAGCATATAAAATTGCAGGAGCCATGGGCAAAATGCAGAAGCCATAGCGCATGCGCTATATAGTATCTCACGGCAGAATGTAAATATCATAGCGCATGCGCTATGGCTTCTGCATTCTGCCCATGGCTTCTGGGTTTCCAATCTACATAAAAATACATAATGCATAGTCACGGGCATAACTCATTGTAACCGGTCTCTCTAAAAGTGAATCGCGTTTTCAAAAAGAAAATAATTAAGAACAAAGGACGAATTTATATTGATTAACATGTAAGTATTCTTACTATTTAATTATCAATGTAATAAAAATACCATCTGACAATGACCATATATAATTATTCGTGTGAATTGCTCAGTTTCGTAAACATAGTATTTTGAGGTTAATTTGATCTTGTATGCAGATTCTGAAATTGTAATTTATTGCAAAATAAACACATCTTCTCATAATTTTCGGTACGTTTCATGTTTAATGCTTTAAATTTATAGAATCGATCCTCATGTCCTACGATCACATGGATTACTGTCACAATAATAATAATATAAACATGTCCGATAAAGAAGTAAATGAAAACCTGAATCCTGAAGTAACATTACAGGATGGCGAAGATAGAAATTTTGATGATGTTTTAATAAATATTGTGAAAGGCTATCCGCACCTATATGACTGTAGTTGCAAAGATTATCGCGATGTGATAAAAAAAGAGAACTCTTGGGTAGAGATATCTAAAATTATGAATACGTCTCGTAAGTTTTATTTTTTAATGTTTAACAATGTTAACATTGAGCTATTCAATTCGTTAACATGCATTTGTACTAAAGCTGAATTCAATCAATTAGTCGATTATTAAATATGTATATTTAACATATATTTCAGCGGATGTTTGTTGCAATCGGTGGGCTCGTCTGAGAGAATCTCTCTCTAAAGAAAAAAAGAAAAGACAAAATGAAATGACAAGTGGAAGTGGAGCCTCTAAAAGACGAGGATTTGTATACTTCGAGTCAATGAAATTTATTGACAAATTTGTCAAAACTAGACAGCAAGAATTCATTACTTTTGATTCTGTGATCTTATTAGCGAGATAGTATACAGTAGAACATTATAATTTTAAAGAAATTGAGATTTCACGGAAATTTATGATAGAATCAGAATTCGTAATTTTTAGAAGTAGATTTATTATATTTATATTTCAATTTTTCTCGATTACCTGTGTTTGTCAAGGAGAATAAATTGACATGTTTTACTACACTGTTATTAATTCGCGAATTTTATCAAATATAACATGGTTTCAGTTCGATGACCAACATCAAGTTCCAAAAAAAGTATAATATTTCTGATTGTTCGAGAGACAAAAGCCCAAGTAAAGAAATTTCGAATTGGGTGCAGCATGGCAAACGGACTCTGGAAAAAGAAAGAACTCCATTGCAACAAATTGATGGGAATATATTTTCACCAATAAAAAAATGCCCACTGCCGGAAACATCACCCACTATCAGTAATTTTGATGATGCGTCATGCGCATCTTTTTCTTCGACGTCAGAAAGTAATACAAACGATTTCGTAGATCAATCATTGTCAGCTCGGTCATCACCAGTCACGATTAACTCTTCACTCGTTTCTCCAACAAACGTAAGATCTACTAGCACTTTCAAAAGGCCATCATATATGAAGGGCAAATTTAATCCAAATATATCAATTAAAAAAGACGGTCAAAATAACGAATCTGAAAACAATAATTTCGGAGTGTCTTTTATTAATTTGAATAAAGCAGTTGCAGAGCATTTGAATTCTAAAAAAAAAGATGCACAAATGCAGAATGATCCAGACACTTTATTTTGCAATCTGGTTGTGGCGGGATTGAAGCAATTGGATGATCGTGTAAAACAGGTCAAAAAACAAGAAATAATGCAAATTTTGTGGAGAAAGGAAAACCTGTGACTAAAATGATTTTAGTGATAAAATCAATAATTAGTATTCATACGTAGATATTATATACTTATGCTTTAAGAATACTTTGTGATATTAAGTTTTGTAATAAAATATATGAGCCCTAACAACACACCTTCTCCAGAGGACATCCGGAGAGTATCCAGAGGACATTAAACATCCTCTGGATAATCTCTGGATGGTCTCTGGATGTCCTCTGGACATCTGTGCTGTTAGTGAGTGCTGGTATATAATAATAATAATAATAATAATATAAAGAAATCTTGTACTATTTATTTTATATTCACATAATATACATATACATATTAGCATTACATTTAACAATATGATACACGTGTGTAATCAATGGTAAAATGATTACAATAATTACAAATGGTTACAAATTATTACAATGATAAAATGTTTACGTTTAGATTTAGTCTTGATTTTGTCCTCTCGTTACATAGTCATGCTGCCAATCGACCATTCCATTCGGAATCATAAAATAATTGCAAAGACTGTCCCTAATGTGCGTCGCAAATGCTGCATCATTTTCGTTATTTTCAATAATTTCATCATTGTTCTCAAATTGTATAATATTACCTTCTTCATTTCTTAAGAAATTGTGCAAACATACAGTTGTCATAATATATTTATTAATATTTTCAGGATTCGCAGCGATCGGTCTGTTATAAATACCCCACTTTTTTGCCAAAATTCCAAATGTATTTTCTATTATACGCCGGGTATTATATCGCGAAAGTCTATAATTGAATATGTTTTTGCGTTCCCCCAGATACCGTCCAGAATATGGCCGCATCAAATGCTTTCCAATGGGAAATGCTTCATACCCAATAAAAAAATAAGGCACTTGTACATCGGTTCCGCTTAAGCAACTGGTTCCTTCTGGAATATCCAGCATCCCATTCGCCACATTCAAGTCGCTGTTTCCATAAATTCCCGCATCACTGTTCTTCCCCATAGATCCAATATCGACCAAAGTGAATTTATAGTTGTGATCACACACAGCCAAAAGTACGATGCTGTATCGTTTGTGATGATTGAAGTACAGCGTACCAGAATTCGGGGGGCATTGAGCATCGACATGTTTTTCATCAATTGCCCCCAAGCAATGCGGAAAATTCCATAATTCCCAAAAACCCTGAGCAATTTCTAAATATTCTTGTTTCGAAGGAGCTCGTACATGGATAGGACCAAGAAGTCTTCCAAATACGTCACACGTCTCTTTAATTATTTTATGTACGGTTGATAGACCAACATGATAGGCAAAAGCAATTTCTGGAATTTTGTCTCCAATCAGAAATCTGTAACATCATGATCAATATTATATTAATTACCAAATTGTTGTTACACATATGTATTGTCAGACTATGAGTGATCCAAACATATACCGCAATGTCAAAGCAACTCGTTGCTCTGGTTCAAGTGCCCGTGGATTTCATTTCATTAAGCTTGGATTAACAATGTCCATCAAGTGCTGAAATGTTGGCAGTGTCATACGTGTATACTTATGGAATATTTGCTGATCCGTTTTTATCTCCTGAAAAAGATTGTAAAAAGCTCCTTGCTGTCTTCTCCTTGTGTTAATTGCTCGTACCCAGACACGCCGACGGCGACGACGTTCACGGTTAATCCTGTCTTTACGACGTTGCACCAAAAGTGCTCCCATGTTGACCAGAGCAATTAACAACAAATCGAAATCATCCATTTCTGTGAAAAGATTAATGTAATTCAATCCAATGCAGTCTTCTCGAATTAAAATCACATTCAGAATTGTATGAAGTATTTAATTGCAAAAACGTTATTCATCAAAATGAGTGAAGAATATTCAATGAGATATAAAATAAAAATAATGAAATATTATTCAGGAAAATTAACCAAATCAAGAGAATGTTTCAATAATGAATTTTTTACATCTAAACTGTACATGAATCGTACCGAAAATTATGAGAAGATGCGTTTATTTTGCAATAAATTACAATTTCAGAAATCTGCATACAAGATCAAATTAACCTCAAAATACTATGTTTACGAAACTGAGACAATTCACACGAATAATTATATATGGTCATTGTCAGATGGTATTTTTATTACATTGATAATTAAATAGTAAGAATACTTACATGTTAATCAATATAAATTCGTCCTTTGTTCTTAATTATTTTCTTTTTGAAAACGCGATTCACTTTTAGAGAGACCGGTTACAATGAGTTATGCCCGTGACTATGCATTATGTATTTTTATGTAGATTGGAAACCCAGAAGCCATGGCCAGAATGCAGAAGCAATAGCGCATGCGCTATGATATTTACATTCTGCCGTGAGATACCATATAGCGCATGCGCTATGGCTTCTGCATTCTGCCCATGGCTCCTGCAATTTTATGTGCTTCCACCTTTACTGTTACGTTGCTATGTGCTCAGAGCCATAGGCTGACAACGCACATTAAAGCTGGCCGAGCATCGAGCAGAGCTGCCAGATCGTAGGATGTGGGAGCCCCCACCACTTACCGCGGTACTTACTAACATAGAGTACGTTTACACGGCAACATTAATCTGTTTTAGTAACAATCGTAGTTATAAATTCTTAAAAGTGATATCCGTTTACACGCAAGGATTTATTTCATCAGTTTCCCTTAGTGAAGTGAGTTATAATTTGTAGCACTATTGCCAATTTAAAGCAATGAAAATTAGTTGAATCGAGGTCCGGATTTAAAAATAAAGCACAAAATGACAACAATGTTATAGCCCAAAACGGCTATAACCAAATTAGCATAATTATTAATTATTAAATATTATTTAACGTCTTCCGACTATAACTCGAAGCCGAGGAAGACGTATAAAGTTACGAGCGCAATCGCTGACAAAGCAAGCCACGCGCGGAGGACACGCGTTCGCGAGACTCGAAGAACGATACGCCGGAAATGCAAGCAAAGAATATACGTAGCTTGCATCTGGGGTTTTTCCACCCAAAATCGAGCAACACGACCACCTATGGTCCTGTCGCTAAGCGATCCCCTCCACAAAACTAATCGAACAGGAGGTGATAAAACTACCCACCTCGAATGAGCGCTAGGCAGTCCTAATCACAAAATCACACGAACCAGTTATAATCATACAATTACGTAGTGCGAATAAATTAATAATAGCAACCACGAGACAGACTAACGTAAACGATTTAATAATAAAGAACGTCCCAGCTGATCTCGCGACGGCAGCTCGCGATATCAGGCACGCGAAGCAATTCTATACCACGATAAGCCGAGTTGAAGTGCGAGAAAGACAAGAAGATTTAAAGCCGATGTATAAGAATAAATGACTTTATTTCTACAACGACTACAAAATTGTTGACACGGCGAGACGACCCTGCCCGATCCTGAGCTCCCTAGCTCCTAGTGGCCAACGATCCCAGAACAAACCCCGTGCCTCCACCGAGGGGCACAACAACAACAAAGCACAAAGTGACGTAAAGAAATATATATAGAAATATATATAGACAAAATTTCAAATTACGTGAAAGTGAAAAGACAAATATAATAAATACTTGTGTTGCAACATATTCTACAAACATAAAATATATGTTGATGCAATCTATAACACATTTTTTACATATATTAGATAAGCGACGAAGATATTTAGAAGAGGTTATATTGCTGTACTTATTAAATGAAACTCGACCTAATCAATTGCTCGATATTGAACCCGTTTTGCGACTATCACAAGAAAGTACCATATGGATGAAAAAAAGAAGTAAAGATTGGTGGGAACAAATTGTTAATAATCATTTTAAAGAGTAAAATTGGTTGGAATTCTTTCGTATGAGAAAATGTACATTTTTGTGGTTATACGATCAATTAAAAAATGAACTTGCACCATCTGTATATCAATTAGGCTTTAGAGAACCGATGTCAGTAGAAAAACAAGTTGCTGTATGTCTATATTTTTTATCGAGTTGTTGTGAACATCGTGTGGTAGGTAATGTTTTTGGGATCCATAAGTCCACTGTTTGGAAATGTGTACATAAGGTAGTTGATGCAATTAATACAAAACAAATGCATCAATGGATATTTATACCCGATAATGATGAGTGTCAACAAATAGCTGCATTATTTGAATAAAAGACTAATATATTATACAATTAATTGGAGCAATCGACGGATCTCATATTCCAATTTTATCTCCTAGCGATGGATATAAAGGTTATATTAATCGCAAAGGATGGCCTTCAGTGATACTACAAGCAGTTATTGATAATACTTATAAGTATGTATAAAAGAACAATACAACATATAAGAATTATTCCTATTCATATAATTGTTACTTTGCATAAATATGCAACACGAAATTAATAGAAATTTTTTTTCAAATTCCGTAATATTTTTTGTGGAGCACCAGGAGCTTGTCATGATGCTGCTGTTCTTAAAAATTCAAAATTATATAAAAATTATGATTCTTTGATACCTCATGTATGTATAATTTCTTCTATCATTTTTTTCTATTACTATTTTTTCTATCATTTTTAAAGATGTATACATGTATAATACATCCATACTATCCACACGGAACAAAAACCTCTAATGGATGTCCAGTAGACGTCCATCATGGAGATTCGAAATCTCTATTAGATGTCCATGTAATCTCCTATAGACATCTACTAGACATCCACAATTCCGCATTTCTTACTTCCATTCGACATCCATTAGACGTATTCATGGATGTCACATGGACGTCATATGGTATAATCATGGATATTTCATGGAGCTTTGATGGATGAATAATAGTCTTCAAGGCACACCAATATCCCAATAAAGTCACATCTTAAATTGTAAGACGATAACATTCCACGGAGATTAATAAACCTGCCATCAACTTCCCAGCGACTTGAAAATGTTCGTCCAAACACTCCAAACTCATTCCATTAACATCCCAGAGACTTTGCGCGTAACGTTGTATTAATATTCATACAACATGCCACAAAACTCCTAATATTATTTTTCATAAGGAACTTTTGCAAAAAAAATATGTTGCCAAAAATTGATTAAACACTTATTTTTTCAATAGCTTTCAATCATTTTTTCACTAATAATTGAATAGTTCAAACTTTTTTCTTTTTATATAGAATCCCGCAGAAAATCCGAAAAATTAAATAAAAGAAGCTTTTTATTAGTGTGTTTCTGGAAATATAAGACATATGTATATATATATATATATATATATATATATATATATATATATATATTATTTTACATCTTAAGTAGACGGTAAATGGATAATTTTAACTTTTTCGGACATTTATCCGCCCGATTTTTAAGAAAAAATCAGTCCAATATCTGAATTCCCTATGTTGGGATTGTATCAGAAATTAAACTGATAGAAGTAATTACATTTTTAATCTTCTGCCAGTTGCTCTTTGCAAGCTTTATATACTTCTCATGACTGAAACTCAAATACGAGATGCGGCGCATCGCGCGTCGCATAGCGGTAAATAAACGAACTAGCGGCTGAAATATGAACTATCTTTTTGTAAAGTTTTGAAATGTTGCACGCAGTAACATTTTTCATGAAATATTAAATAAATAATAATTTTGGATATAGATAAACATGCACATCAAATTCAATTATTAATATTAAACGATATCTCATAATTTTGTGATATTTTCAGCATACGCGAAAAGTGAAATGATTACGCGTAAGGTTGTTGAAATATTGAAATAAGATTCCATTAATCTGCATACATATAATATTATAAAGTAAGATTTTATTGTAGGTTAGTGATATATACCAGTAATACAATTATCCATTTATTATCTATTTAAGATGTAAAATAAAATAAAAAGAAAATATGTATATATATATATATATATATATATATATATATATACATATCTTATATTTTCAGAAATAATAGTAAGGAGCTTGTTTTGTTTTAGTTTTATGGATTTTTTGCGGAATTCCATATTAAAGAAAAAAAAGAGTTTAAACTATTCAATGATTGGTGAAAAAACGATTGAAAGCTGTTGAAAACCGATAGGGTTTCTTATTAAAAATAATATTAGGAGATTAAGTTTTTTTCTGGCATGTTGTATGAATATTAATAAAACGTTACGCGCAAGGTCCCTGGGATGTTAATGGAATAAATTTAGACGAATTTTCAAGTTACTAAAAGTTAATGGCAGGTTTATTAATTTCCGTAGAATGTTACCATCTTACAATTTAAGGTGTAATTTCATTGGGATGTTGATGTGCTGTGAGGAATATAATATATGAATAATTACAGTTATCTCTAATTTTAATCTATAAATTAAGAATTTTCTTTGTTTAATAATAAATTGATGACATTATATATTATGGACTGTTTAAAAAATTTGGTATGAAAAAAAATCTTTACTTTGCATTAAAATTTTGTTAATTATATTTTAGAGTTTAGTAAACAATTTTAATAAAAATTTAAGTTGTATATAAATTAAAAATAGAATATATAATATTACACATTTTTAAATATACTCTCAAAACATTAGCTGAGAATTTTAAATAATACTTAAATAAAAATTAAATTTTGTTTTATTAGAAACATACTTGTATAAATCTATCATACATCCATAACAGATGTCTAATGGACATCCATGATGGATTTATATACGACATCTACCATGGAGATAATATGGATTTCTATTAGAAATCGATACAATATCCATTGTGGAGATAGATGTCGCATGGAGTTATGGAGGTTATATGGACGTCCAATGGATGTCATGTTCCGTGTGGGTACATTGTTTCTATTATAATATATAATAATTATCTAACGTCTATTATAGCAAACTAAAATGATTTTCAATACACCTGTTACGTCCAGACTCGAATGAAAGGAAAGTCAGCTGGAAGGCGTAACCTAGTTTTCTCTTAGACACACGCTAGACGATGCGTGTCCTAGAGTCGAGTGAACAGACCAGGGCCCCAGATAGGTCAACGACCTTAAGGGTCGCTCTTACTCTATCGAAAAGGGCCGTTCGCTCGGCGGTCCCTTTTCTGGTAAAGGAACTGAATCCTTATTATCCGGGACGGGACCTCGTGCGATTTCGTGCGACAGGAAGGAGGTCGGGTTAAAAAGAAACGTTCACGATGTTAATTATTAAAACTCTAATTTATTCATAAAAAGAAAATGTTGAATTTAAAAGGAAAGTTAACTTTAATAGATTATAAATTTTTTTTTCTTTCTTTACCTCATATTATTTCTTATTGTTAATCATTATAATTGATATATATATATATATATATATATATATATATATATATATATATATTCTTATATACTAACTTATTTTTTCTTAAGATGTATGTATGTGTATGTGTATGTGTATGTGTGTGTCGCGTTACATAAGTACGGGGATCATCAATCAGAGCGGTGCGGGAACAGTCTAATTTTAATCTTATAGCTCTGATCGGATCTACAAAAATTTTCTGGTAGTAATAATAATAATCTGTATTTATGGCGGAATAAAGGGAAGTTAGGGAATTTCTTCGAGATGGACGGTGTTAGGGGGAAATCTTCTTTCAGGATTTCTATGGGAACGGCGACAGGGAATAATCGCCCTGGGACGAACCACGGGATGATAGCGTCTGGAAGACCTCTCTCCAACGCTTCTCGTAACTCCGCGTTGTCTACCTGGTCCGGCCCTATGCAGAATACTCTTTCAGGTAGCGGTTGAGTCAGGGGAGGAAATCGGTCCAGAACCCAAAGGCGAAATTGCTCCTCGGTCAGTCCTTGCTCGTAAGCTCTAGACCCCTCTCCAAGGTGAGATGGTCCGTTTCTGGAGTCGCGGGGTTCTCTCTCCGAATTGCTCTGGTTATCGGAGAAATCGGCAAAATCCTGTTCTCGGGGTCCACCCTCAATTTCGCTGTCGGGTGGTTGTTCAAAAGAGCTTCCAGGTTCGGCCGGATGGAAGGATTCTGGATGAACAGGGGCGAGAGGGGGGAATCACTAAGGATGATAGTTGAGGGTGCTGGGGATCCTGACGGGCCAGGTTCGGGAGAAGGGGTTGGTTCTGATACGTGGGGAGGACTGTCTGGTGTGCGTGTGTTGTGTGTGATTTTTATTTTAATATTAGTTTTTTCTACGCCCTTAACAGTAATATTAATAGTAATATTAACAGTAATATTAATAGGTTGCGCTTGAGCCCGAGCCAATTCTTTCCGTAACCGCCTATTCCGACGATTCCGCGAAAATTTGATAGCAGCTCGCGATGACCGTTTTTGTCTTTCCACTAAGGAAAGAATAATGATGAATAATAATATATTGTAGAAGCTATGTCGCTATATAGTCGCTAGAAAATCTCTAATTTGAGAAATAATTCTTGGAGTTTTTTCTTTATTTGATTAAAAAACTCTTAAATCCAGAAAGAAAGGAGAGAAAGTTTATATATTTATCCTTGTAACAAGAATATATATACATATATATATATATATATATATATATATATATATATATATATATATGTATATATATATATATATTAAAAATAATAAAAATAAAAGAAGGAAAGGTTTGACTGGATGTGACAAATGAAATCACGGATCGCTCTGCTGAATGCAGGTGATCCCTGGTGACAAACAAGAAATCGCGAATCGCTCTGTAAGGTACAGGTGGCCCTTGGCGACGAAAGAATATCACGAGTCGCTCTGTTAAATACAGGTGACCCTAGATGACAGGTAGGAAGTTTGCGAGTCGCTCTGTAAAATACAGGTGACCCTTAACAATAGATAGGAAACCGCGAGTCGCGCTGTAAATTACAGGTGACCCTTGGCGACGGAAGAATATCACGAGTCGCTCTGTTAGATACAGGTGACCCTTGATGACAGGTAGGAAGTTGCGAGTCGCTCTGTAAAATACAGGTGACCCTTAACAATAGATAGGAAACCGCGAGTCGCGCTGTAAAGTACAGGTTAGGTTAGGTTAGGTTAGGTGCAATGAAGTCATGTGTGCAATGTGTATGTGCGCAATAATGTCATGTGTGCAAACGTATGTTCGTATTTTTAATTTTTACATGTGCGCAATAATGCTTGTAGGCAATCACTCTGCAGGCAATCGAAGCTGTCGGCAAAACGTTGTAGGCAAACGAAGCTGTTGGCAATCGGGAATGTAGGCAAACGGAGCCTCCCCACATAAACACAAAAAAAAATTTAAAAAAACATAAATTATTTTCATTACTTTTAAAATTATTGTATCATTACTTTCTAACTTATATTAATTCATAGTTTACTTCCTTCATAATCTTAATTATTTCTTCGTATGAATTTTATCTCGCTTAACATTTTTCTTTTTTTTTACTGTATTTTGTCATCTATATTTGTACTTGTAATTGTATCTTTTGGTTGATCCCTCTTTTCTACTGTTAATATTACTGAAATTATTCAATTTTTGAATCTTTACCATTTGAATCTTTTCATCTGCATTTACTGGACGTTTCAAATTTATTAAGACTTTAGATAGAGTAACAGAAGATTGAAAATGTAACTCGTCTTTTGGATATAAATATGGTACTGCTTCATTAAAAGATGGCACAATGGATGGAACATTTAAGAAGTATTAACGGTTCGAATAGAAGTAGCTACACCAAATATATTTTGTAATTCATATAAAAGTTGGTTAGTTGTTTCTTTTAGTATTATTCTATTATTGTCCAATATTTTGTCTATCATTTCTTTTTCCATTAATTTTGACACATATTCTTTTGTTTGTGTCATATCTTTTTCTTAGCTTTTCTCATAAGCTTTTTGAACTTTGTCAGCATATTTCATTACTATGGTTTCGTATGATCTACTTTTATATTTTTGACATTTAACGTGCGTCTTGTTCGAGGATGATGAGTCGGTTGAAGAATTATCAATTTCAGTAGTATTTAACATACGATTGCTTTGTGAGCATCCAGGAACAGCTCCATCTCTGGGATCCGGAGCATCTTCATAAATGTGGTTATTAAAATCCAAAACAACAATATATAATAGTTTGAGGTAATTATGCATATTAGGGGCGATCTTACTGTTTTCAATGACTTTGGCATATGCTGTTGTTACGTCCAGACTTGGGGAAGGATGAGTCGACGGAAGGGCGCAACAACTATCTTTTATTATCCCGAAATCAAACGTCTCGTGGCGTTTGGAATCGGGTCGAACGAACTGACAGGTCCGAAAAGCAGGTAAACGACTGAGTCGCTATTAAACTGTTTTCGGAAGTTCGCTCGGCGGTCCCTTTTCGGTCAGAGAATTTAATCTCTTTTACGCGGGATGGGACCAAGTGCGATCTTTCTACTAGGAATGAGTGGGGGTTAATAAAGAGTTATTTAATTAACAAATATAAATTTATTCAATTTTAAAATGAATGATGGGTATACATGATTATATATAAGAAAGAAAAAATAAAAATATAATATTAGTTTTCGTCTGAATGTGTGTGAGTGTGTGTGTTAGTTCGCGGGTGTTACATTAATACGGAGGACATCAGTCAGAATGCAAGGGACAGATTTTATCGTTACCATTTAGGTTCTGACTGGTTAATACAATATGAAGATTTAATTAATAATAAAAAAATAAAAAAACATGTGTGCGTGTGTGAGTGAGGTAGGAAAGCAAGGATCATGGGGAGAGAGTGAAAGGAGATTTGAATTTAGTTCAATTTAGTCTTGGTAGGACGAAGCTGATTCTAAATCAGGTAGTTCTTCGCAGAACTCCTGAATGGCTTTTTCGAAATCGTCTGATTCCGAAAATTGCGGAGAAGAAAGGGGTGGATTATTCAAGAGGACTGTGGTTAATGACGAGAATGATCTCGGGGAAGAAGGCGGTTCGGGAGAAAGGGGTTCGGGGGAATAACCTGGGGAGTAGCTGGGAGAGAAATAGTAAGGGGAAAGGGGGGAGGTTGTGACTTTGCTGGATTGTGAGCTTGGGTGTAGTGAGTCAGCCTTACTCCTAAATCTTTTTAATTTGACGATAAGAATCGCGAACGGTCGCGTCAACGCCTTCCGAGTCCTGCGATGGACTTGATTCATGGGCCGATATATATCTATTTTTCCAGATCTGGTTCTCATTACGAAACCAGTGTAAATAATAAGGTTTCAGTCGCGTATATACGTAATAATTGAATAGTTGAAGCTTACTTTTTGCTGTTGATTTGATAATGAAAGACAATGATTTTTCCTCGGCTCTAGATCTCGCGGTGCGTTCGGACCTTCGGTTGATGAATGCAAATGATGGTGAGACGCCGCTGGAAGACACTGGTTTTCTCAACTAACCCGCGAGTTACAACACAGAGCAAGAGTATTCGGGTTGAAAGTTGCAAAATAAGAGAGATGATGTGTTCGCGAGTTCTCTTTTTATAATTTTCTTTTTGGGGCGTATTCTAATTCTAAGAGTGGTAATCTTCCAAAACTTCGACGAATTGAATTTGCGCAGAAGTGGGAATTTTTCAATCTTAGCAAATTAAAAATGTGCCAGTGTCTTCGTTAGGCGGGGTGTTTCTTTTCACGTTTTACTCGTAGTGATCGTCCATTGGTGAGTTCGATATTCGTTCGAAGATTCCTTGCACGTGTTCAGATTAGAAAAAAGATCCTATTCTTCTATGATAATTTTATTGCTATTGGTGCAGCTATTTGTTGAATATTTGTTGGAAAATTTTATTATTATAGATGCAGCTGTGTTTGTTGGGTATTTCGTTAGAAAATTTTATATTACCTTGAGGAAACCGGCATGTTTTTATCATCGATCTTTTACGTTGGTCTGTTTACTGAGCGGTTCGTTTGTCTCACTAATCGACGATCGTTGCCGACACTTCGCGGAAGGAAGGAATCGTGGAATCGCCAGGACGTAACATTGTCAAGGACATGCTCCTGAGTAACTTTCAAAAAGTTTTAGCCGTCGCTCGTTGTTTATTAAAAAGTTATTAACAAAATAAGTTTAACGAATCGAGCGTAATTTTCTGATATTAATATTAAGAAGTATACACACACACATACACACAATATACATATATGGCATGTGTGTGTATTATAAAGTGAAAAGGTGGGCGGGGGAGGGGCGGAATCAGAATTAAGAATCAGAAATCACAGAAATAGGTTTGGCTTAGGTTATATCTTCCGAAAGTGGAGCGCGCCCCCGTAGGGGGGGGGGGCGGAACTCACTGCATCCACGCATACACTTTACCATCCACATAACAATTGTGTGGTGGACCTCGCTTCGCGTTGTAAAATATATGCGTGGGGCTCTACTTCCGGAAGATATAACCTAACCCAAACCTATTTCTGTGTGTGTTCAAGATTGAAACGTTTAATTTAGTCGATAAAATTAAACTGTAAATTCAACCGACAAATCTGAACGGTAAGAGCTGCAATCAAAACCCGAGCGAGAATAAACATCATCGCGATCAGCCGATCGGCGCGTGATCGCGGGATCAAAAACAAAGAAAAAGTGTGACAAACACCTCGATTCTCGACCATTCGGTGCCGAAAATCTCCTATTATGGAAATCGGTCGACCGCGACTCTGTTCCGTCGTTATTCAATCTGCCGCTGACGACGATTCGAGCTGGTCGATAGCAATCGATCATAATTTCTCGTATGATATTATCTCGTGTCGTATTCTCGCTCGTGTCGTGTCGCGGTACTCATAGACCATTCGCGCTGCTGTTGTTTAATTCGCTCGTGTCGTATGCGCTCTCGTCATTCTCGTTGTAAATTCTCAACCGACATTCTAGCATACGATCGAGCATCGAACTCAGTGCGAAAAACGCCTCATTGTCTGTATTACTACACGCTCTATACTTATTGAGTTTGTGATTGTGAATTGTTTGGAGTCCGAGAGTCGACGCGTGTTAACCGTTCCGCGAATGTCCTCTGCCTCGCGCCAAGCAACATCCGGCGTCCGCGTGCAAGATATCCGTTCTCGCGAGAGCCTCTAGCAAGAAGCTCTACAAGATTACCGATACGCGTTGAAGGCAGTCATTGACAGGACATTTTGAAGATTTCCGTCGGAGTCGCGGAATACGTGCCGTCGCTCGCTCTTATTAATCAAAATTAAACGAATCTTGAAACAATCTGCAATCGAGTATTTTCTGAACTCTCCTTATCCTCCATCGGAGCGGATCTACGGATTCGCGTTACACACCGCTTCTCGCTCATCTCTGAGCGTTTCTCAAGATTCGGGCGATCTCGTCGAGGTCGACTCCCGAACAGTGTGTGATTTCTGATTCTTAATTCTGATTCTTAAATGTACACGGTATCAGACAATTACGTTCCATTCGTTAAACTTATTTTGTTAATAACTTTTTAATAAACAACGAGCGACGGCTAAAACTTTTTGAAAGTTACTCAGAAGCGTGTTCTTGACAACATATGTCAAGGTCATTGAAATCGGTGAAGTCGCTTCTAATATGCATAACTACCTAGTTTGATTAATTATATTATGCATTCATTTGCAAAGACATAATTAAAAATATAATATAGACTTTCATTTATAGGGATTGAATCTTCCAACACATAAATTTTCTATATTATTTCTTCTGATACACAGTTATCTATACCTTCTTCTATTGCTATAGGTCTTGAATCCAATAACGCAGACATTTTTGTTGCATATGGAAAAGAAGATAGATAATTACCGGATCCACTTTTTTCCATTTTTCTTTTAATTTTGTTATATCGTTCTATAAAATAATAAAATCATTATTAAAATACATTATTTATGTTTCATTAGAATAACAAAAAATATTATAAATATACAGGGTGTTCAGCGTAACGATACCGCATGAATTTTGAGACATTTCTGACAGTTTAAAAAAAAGTTCATACAGTGAAAATTAATTTGTTTTACGCAAGCTATCACGTGCAATAAAAAAATATTGAGAACAAATTTTTTTTCATACAAAAATCAATGTCATCTTGAATTTTTTAAATGGCACCATGCAATTTTTTTTCAAAATATTGTAGGGGACTTCAAGACGAATTCAATGCACTATAATAAATGACACTTTTATTAATATTTAATATCAAATTTGCAGCATTATTTTAAATAGCAGCACTTATAAGCTCTGACTAAAAATGTAAACATAAACATTGAACATTAAACATTACTTGGGAACTATTTTCACAACGTAACTATCGTAACATCGCATTGACAAAGAAGTGTTCATTTTTATTTATAACAATAAAGAAAAGCTATAACTTATGTAAGCAAATGCTCAAATTGCTTGCCTCCTTCTGCAACACAAAGTTCTGCTCTTTTTAACAAATTACTATGCGTAGCAGCTATTATACTATTTCGATCTAAAATTGCACAAGCTGTAATTATCTTTTGTTTAAGATCTTCAATATTATTAATTGGTATTTGATGAACAATAGATTGCAGGTATCCCCACAAGAAAAAATCCAACGGAGTTAAATCCGGAGAACGAGCTGGTCCATATATACTCATAACACGGTTTCCAAAGATATTCTGAAGATAATTTTGAACTATATGTGCATTATGGGCTGGGCAACCGTCGTGTTGGAAGTATATGCTCCTTATATCAAAAGGGATATTTTGCATTAGTCCTGGCAATTGTGTATTGAGAAAGTGCAAATATCGATGTGAGGTTAAGTTTTCTTCGTAAAAATATGGTCCAATTAAATGACGATCTAATATGCCGCACCAGACATTAATTTCTGTATCAAAAAAAAATAAAGAAAAGATAAAGAAAGAAAAAAATTATAAACTATTGTATGTATAATAAACGAAAAAATTATTTATAACAATAAAGAAAAGATAAAGAAAGAAATAAAGACGAAATAAAAATCTATTTTAACTTGAAAGTTCCGTTCTCGAGACCAATGTGGATTTTTTGATGACCAGAAATGTTGATTATGTCTGTTGAAAATACCATTATTGGTAAATTTTGACTCATCCGTCCACATAATTGTATCTAATGTACAAGGATTTTTTTCATAAACAGTGGCAAGCCATGCTATGAATTCTAAACATCGTATCTCGTCAGTTAGACGTAAATGTTGTACTAAAGTCAACTTAAATGGATGATATTTATTGTCTTTTATTATTTTATGTACACTTCCAACTAATATGTTTGTTTCAGCAGCAACAGCACGAATCGACGTATGTGGATTGTTATAGCCCAAAACGGCTATAACAAAATTAGTATAATTATTAATTATTAAATATTATTTAATATACGTCTTCCGACTATAACTCGAAGCCGAAGAAGACGAATAGAGTTACGAGCGCAATCGCTGACAAAGCGAACCACGCGCGGAGGCCACGCGTTCGCGAGACTTGGAGAACGATACTCCGGAAATGCAAGCAAAGAAACTTTACTTTGAATTTACGTAGCTTGCATCCGGGTTTTTTCCATTCGAAAACGAGCGACACGACCACCTATGGTCCTGTCGCTAAGCTATCCCCTCCGAAAACTAATCGAGCAGGAGGTGATAAAACTACCCACCTCGAACGAGCGCCAGGCAGTCCTAATCGTAAAATCACATGAAGCAGTTATAATCATACAATTATATAGTGCGAATATATTAACATTAGCAACCACGAGACAGACAAACGTAAACGGTTTAATAATAAAGAACGTCCCAGCTGATCTCGCGACGGCAGCCGCGATATCAGGCACGCGAACCAATTCTATACCGCGATAAGCCGAGTTGAAGTGCGAGAAAGAAAAAAGATTTAAAGCTGATGTATCTGAATAAATGACTTTATTTCTACTAAAACTACATCATTGTTGAAACGGCGAGACGACCCTGCTCGATCCTGAGCTCCCTAGACTAGGGACCCTAGCTCCTAGTGGCCAACGATCCCAGAAAAACCCCGTGCCTCCATCGAGGGGCACAATAGGATTTACATGAAAATGAGCCAATACTATTGCAGAATTATTATCATTCATAACTACACTACTTCGGTTAGGACGTTTTCCATCAGATAATTTTCCAATTTCTCGCAGCTGCCGTTCAATTTTTCTAAAAGTTTTTTCTGATGGATGATTTCTATCTTGATATCGCTGCCTATACAAGATCGCTTCACGAGAATTTCTCCTACATTTCTCCTATTTCTTCACCAAATATTAGTAGCATGTCAACCTTTTCTGAATTTGAATAATGATTCATTGTGCACAACGCTCTTATTGAAACGATTAATATGTGCTTCTTCAGAGTACTGCGATTCTGTAACTTTTAACGATATGGTTACGATATCCCGACTTTCAATGTTTATGTTTACATTTCAATGTTTCGAACTTTCAATGTTTATGTTTACATTTTTAGTCAGATATATAAGTGCTGCTATTTAAAATAATGCTGCAAATTTAATATTAAATATTAATAAAAATGCCACTTATTATAGTGCATTGAATTCGTCTTGAAGTCCCCTACAATATTTTGAAAAAAAATTGCATGGTGCCATTTAAAAAATTCAAGATGACATTGATTTTTGTATGAAAAAAAATTTGTTCTCAATATTTTTTTATTGCACATGATAGCTTGCGTAAAACAGATTAATTTTCACTATATGAACTTTTTTTAAACTGTCAGAAATGTCTCAAAATTCGTGCGGACCGTTACGCTGAACACCCGTATATTAATAATAAGATTATAATAATAATGTAATTATATAACTTACGTCTTAAAGTTCTAAAACGTGTTTGCATTTGTTTCCAATTTTTTTTTTATAATCTTTTTCATGCATACTTTTTTCTAAATATTTAAATATTTCATCTGCCCGAAATTTCCTATTATCTAAGCATTTCATTATCTGTGTTAAGGAATCACGCGGTCAAGGAAGATTCTAGAAAATGTATGTTTATTATTTGCGAATTCCGTTACGATGAGCTCACCGAGAAGGTTCGAGAGAGTTACCTATATCGGTTGTTTGTCACGATCGTGTGAATCCGTGGCAGCCCTTTGTCGTTCGATCGACATAGCCAATAATAACGAGCACGTATCGGCGGCTCGATCAGGAGATCTCCTCGCAAAACCGTCGTTACCGCAGTGCGCAGATAGAGAGGGGGCCTCTGGTGGCTCAGGGAGTAGCGCGCCTGACTCACATCCCAGAGATCTCGGGTTCGATTCCCGACTCGACCCTGGCCTGCGCTTTCCTATTTTTCCTTCCCTACCACCTCCCAAACAAATTCCTTCCTTCTCTCCTTCCCCAAGAGAACGTACTCACTGAAATTTATACTCTAATATAACCTGTTGTTGGCCCGAATATATTGATCTACCCCTGATCATATTGGCCATTTAAATATTAAGAAGAAGAAGAAGAAGCAGATAGAGAGTGTGAAAATAGGACGTGCACATAGATAATTGTCGCGCGCGACGTGGTCCAAAGACTCTGCTGTGTTCTTTAATAAAGTACGTGTGGACAAGAAGAGAGTAGTTATTCGACAGACTCCAACTTCCCGGCGGCATTGCGTTCCGGCGAACAAATAAAGAATTACGGTGTCCGCGCGAAATTCGAAGGCACGCGGACATTGTTTGGTCCTTCGAGCCGGATATTGCGTGTCGCGTTCGTGGATTATAGTCGTCGTTTGTCGGACCATGGTGCTTTCTTTCGAGTCTACAGCATAACATCTCGTTATAGTCTATCGGACTATCCAACGAACAGTGATTTTGCCGTGAGATATATATTGGACACGTTACTCGCTTTCTCTTTATTGTAATCGTGACGAGGCGTGAGTGAGAAGGAAGATCTCGCGCCACCCGCTCCTTCGTGCGAATTCCATTTCGCTCGATATATACAAGGTGTCTCACAACCTCCATACAATACTTTAATAGTGTATTCTAGAGATAAAATAAAGTCAAAAATTCTAGTACAAAAATTTTGAGGCTGCAATAGTTTTTGAGTTATAAGCGATCAAAGTTTGCCAATGATATCGCGCGCTCAGATCCGTAACTACACATACACGCGTACCGATCTCTGTCATCTGTTATTGATTTTACGAATCAGATAATATTGATTTTTACTGCACAGCTGATTTTATTGTTTCTTATGTGTATGAATATTATGTACGACGGTCAGCTGATATTAATGAACTATAAATGTTGTACGTAAAATATTTAATTTTTTCTTAAATAATAATTTAAATGGTTAATTAATTATTATATTTAAATAGAAATATAAACTTAATATGTTCATACATTTAAGAAACGAAGTTTATTTTTGTTTTGATCGCGCGAAGTTTCGTGGAAATAAATTTATTTATTTTATCTGTCAGCAATAACAGATGACAGATCACTACGTATATAAATGTAGTTACGAGCCTGAGGGTGCGAATTCTACGCAATATTATTGGCAAACTTTGATCATTTATAACTCAAAAACTATTGTAGCCTTGATATTTCTGTATTAAGATTTCTTATTCCATTTTGCCTCTAGAATACGCTATTCAAATATTGTACGGAGGTTGTGAGACACCCTGTATATATATATATCTTTCGCACTCAGTGTAGCGCTCTCTCGCGCGCTTGGGCAACTCACGTGCCGCGGCCCTGCTCGTTCCGTCGCGTTCACGGACGAGCGTTTTTGTGACTGTGTCGCGCTCTCTCGCGCTCTCACCCCGCGTAGCAAGTACGCATAGCGGTGCACTGCTAGACGTGTAAGCCTTTATACGCTAGTACAAATCAAGGATTGTGTCGCGATCTCTCGCGTTCGTGCCCCGCGTAGCAAGTACGTATGGCGGTGCTCTGCTAGTCGTGTAAGACCATATACACGCTAGTGTGAATCAAACATTTAGTGTAGCGCTTTCACGCGCTCTCGGCCCCACGTGCAGCTCACGTGCCGCGGCCCTGCTTGTTCCGTCGCGTTTACGGTCGAGCGTCACCGTACCTGTGTTGCGCTCTTAAGCGCTCCGCACCCCGCGTAACAAGTACGCGTCGCGGTGCCCTACTAGTTGTGTAAGCCAGTACACACTAGTGTGAATAAGGAATACTGTGTCGCGCTCTCTCGCGCACGCACCCACGTATCTACTACGTGTCGGTCCTCCTCATTGCTGACATCGCGCATCATTCGCCGGCTTTTGTTGTGAACTCAGTGAGACTATAAGACAATCATGTCGGACGACATGCATCAACTCCTTGTTAAACAAGCAAACGCTATTGCTTTGATTAAGCGAGTCTTAGTCAATTTCAAGAAGCTCCCCAAGGCAAATGTAACGCTTCCCAGGACGAAGGGTCGACTATCGAATCTGGATGAGCTCTGGAACAAAATCCAACAGCTGCATAATCAACTTTGTCTTTTGGCGACAGCGGAGGATAGGAAAGTCATCCCCTACTTCATCAACGATGACTTCTACGATGCCGAGGAAGCCTACGACGATGCTTCCGACTATCTTCACGAAACGATAAGTAAATTTTGTAAAATCGAATCCCCGCCTTGTAACAACAGTACAGACTCTTCTTTTCGCGACGCGCACAGCAGCCCAGCGTTGTAGCTGTCGCGTATTTCATTACCTAAATTTTCCGGTAATTATTTAGAGTGAGAGAACTTTCGTAACACGACTTTCGAGTCATTTGTCGTTAATAATAACGTGCTCGCAAATACTCAAAAATTTCTCAGAAATCCTCAAGAAATCCAGCGTCAACGGAGACGCTGCGCTGTTAATCGCTAATCTAAAGATTTCTGACGCGAATTACGAGTCTGCATGGCAGTAGTTATTGGACGAATACGACGATAAACAGGCGCTTATACACGCGCATATTCATTCTTTGAGTTAGTCTCCCTGCGATGAAAAGCGAGAATATTACCGAATTAAAGAAGTTGCGCGACACCTTGTCTGCATCGTTAGCCGCTCTGACAAACCTCGGACGTCCGGTTAATCGGTGGGATGATATTCTAATTTATATTATCTCGCAAAAGTTTAGTCAGCGCACAAGAAACGAATGGAATCTAAAGCGTAGCACTTTATCTTCTGCTCTTCGTTCTTACAAGGACCTTAACGAGTTTATGACGCTCCGAATCCGAGGATTGACAGACCTTTCCGATTCGTCTAATTACTCAGCAAATTCACGTAACAACAAATCAAAATCGTCAGTAAATAGTGTATCCGTAGTCAAATGGGTAAACTGTGCCGGGAATCATAATTTAACAAAATGTGAAGACTTTCTCGCCAAGCCAGTTGTGCAGCGTAATGCGATTGTGAAACATAATAAACTTTGTTTTAATTGTTTGCGATCGGGACATTTCACGTTGAAATGTAATACTAAGGCTCGATGCACACACTGTGGTCGCGCGCATCACTCGACATTACACGTTGTAAACAGCAAAATTCCGAAGGAGTCCGTCTTACTGCGACAGCGGTCGTAACGCAATCGCAAATGAAGGATTCCATTTCTACGGGCAATGCAGCCGTCGCGAGCGTGCAAACTGTACAGACGCATCTCGCGCCTACGCCGAACGTTTTACTGGCTACCGCGTGGGTCGATCTCCACACGTCGGAGGGTCGTCACTTCAAAGTACGAGCTTTATTGGATCAAGGATCCACGTTCAGTTTTATTTCGGAGTCTTTGTGTCAAATAATGCGGACGAAACGGCATCGCGCCGATCTTCAAATCCGCTGTTTCGGCGAAAAATATACCGGTATCGCGAAGTCAAGAGTTGCTGTAAGATTATCGCCGTGTTCTAAAAGCGCGCCGATATTTCCGTTAACCGCGTATGTGTATCAGAGAATCACTTCGTACGCGGCTTCGCAAACTCGGCCCATCGATTCGTGGTCTCATCTAAGAGACTTGTCACTTGCGGATCCCAATCCGGCAAGTAATCATCCGATACATCTATTGATCGGAGCTGATCTCTATAGATCACTATTGTTAGGCGACCTTCGTAAAGGTCCCATCGGTACACCCATCGCACAGAGCAACGCGCTCGGGTGGATCTTATCTGGTCCGACGGGCGTCGCCCGACTCATGAAGGAGTGTGCATCGGTCTTACATTGCGTATCGGACGCAGATACGATGCTACAAAAATTTTGGAAAGACGAGGAAATCTTTCAAACGCTTCCTCTGACGAAGGAAAAGAAGCAGTGTGAGGAGCACTTCTTAACAACTCACTCTCGCTTATCTCAGGGTAGATACGTTGTTCGTTTACCATTCAAACAAAGTCCTCCTGTAAAAATCGAAGAATTGCTACCTATCGCGCTATCTCTTTATAATCGTACGGAGAAGAGCTTACAACAACATCCAGAGATCTGTGCTCAATATAACGAATTTTTACGCGAGTATCAATTGCTTGGTCACATGAAGCTCATTGACGATGTGGAAGAAAAAACGGTCCCTCCCGTGTATATTCCACATCATGCTGTCGTGCGCGAATCAAGTAGCACTACGAAGTTACACGTGGTTTTTAATGCTTCGTGTAAAACCCGCGGCGGAACCTCTTTAAACGATCATCTGTCAATTGGACCGAAATTGCAGACTGACCTCGCCGCGATAATATTGCGTTGGCGTCAATGGTGCTACGTGTATACGGCAGATATAGCAAAAATGTTTCGCCAAATCTTAGTTAATTCACTCGATACAGATTTTGAAAGAATTCTATGGCGTCCCGACAAAGATTCGGCGGTGAAGCATTTTCGTCTTCTTACGGTCACGTATGGCCTCGCATCCGCACCTTATGTCGCTATGCGTGTTCTCAAACAACTCGCGACGGACGACGGCCACGCGTTTCCTAAAGCTGCCGCTATTATCGAGAGTTCGCTATATGTCGATGATACATTATTCGGGGATGACAATATGGACGGACTGCGGAATACACGGAATCAATTAATTGAACTAATGCAGAGGGGCGGATTTCAACTTCGTAAATGGGCAACTAATTCGTTGGAACTTTTGACGGATATTCCGGTCGGTCAACATGAACTAATCGATCATTTTCTTACGAAAGACGACACTCTTAAGGTCTTAGGCCTATCGTGGATGCCCAAGGAAGATTCCTTCCGTTTTGTGATTTGTTCGGCAACGCAAACGCTAACGACAAAGCGTTCAATTCTGTCATTTATCGCGAAACTTTATGACCCACTCAGGTGGGCCGTTCCGATTGTTATTACGGCAAAGATTCTATTGCAAGAAGTCTGGTTACTCAAGGGCGATTGGGACGATCCGGTCCCACCAGATTTAAATCAACGTTGGAGTGATTATTATTCGGATTTGACACAATTAGATAACGTCCGGATTCCTCGATGGACCGGACGACATAAAGAAAATTTAGGCGTCGAAGTGCATGGATTCGCGGACGCATCAAACCGTGCCTATGCCGCGGTAATATACTTGCGAGTGCTTCACACTGTCGATAACTTTCAAGTTAGCCTACTCGCGGCAAAAACAAAGGTCGCACCTCTTAAAACAGTGAGTATCCCGACTTGAGCCTAACGCTGTCGTACTCCTTTGTCGGCTACTAAAATGGATACTAAACTCGTTGAATCTCTCTCAGCCTCCGCTCTACGGGTGGACTGATTCTACGATCACGTTAGCATGGCTCAAGCAACATCCTTCTAAATGGAGCACTTATGTAGCCAATCGCGTGTTGGAAGTGCAGACTTCATTACCTGCAATTCGGTGGAATCATGTTTCTTCGAAACACAATCCCGCCGATCGACATAGCCAATAATAACGAGCGCGTATCGGCGGCTCGATCAGGAGATCTCCTTGCGAAACCGTCGTTACCGCAGTGCGCAGATAGAGAGTGTGAAAATAGGACATGCACATAGATAATTGTCGCGAGCGACGTGGTCCAAAGACTCGGCTGTGTTCTTTAATAAAGTACGTGTGGACAAGAAGAGAGTAGTTATTCGACAGACTCCAACTTCCCGGCGGCATTGCGTTCCGAAAACAAATAAAGAATTACGGTATCTGCGCGAAATTCGAAGGCATGCGGACAATCTGTCTTTCTCGAATTAGGTTTAAGGAGTATCTTGTTTCTTCAATTTCCCAACTTTCTCCTTCTTTTTACTTCCATTTTGAAATGACTGTTTATTTAAACAAAGACGAATTCGAAGAATCTAGAAATAATTGGTACATTGATATAACATTGTCTCGTTCTCTCTCTCTCTCTCTTTCTCTCTCTCTCTGTCGTACTCTCTCTCTCTCTCTCTCTCCCTCTCTCCCTCTCTCCCTCTCTCCCTCTCTCCCCTCTCTCCCTCTCTCCCTCTCTCCCTCTCTCCCTCTCTCCCTCTCTCCCTCTCTCCCTCTCTCCCCTCTCCCCCTCTCCCCCTCTCCCCCTCTCCCCCTCTCTCCCCTCTCTCCCTCTCTCCCCCTCTCTCCCCTCTCTCTCCCTCTCTCCCCTCTCTCCTCTCTCTCCTCCCTCTCCTCTCTCTCTCCTCTCTCTCTCTCTCTCTCTCTCTCTCTCTTTCTCTCTCTCTCTCTTTCTCATACGATACAAATATTAAAATAAGTTCTATAATACTATATTAATTTTAATATTTATTATTATCCTGATATGTTATAGATAAATTTGTATATACGTACATACATCTGCAGTTCAATAATTATGCGTTCTTTTACGAAACTGAATTATACTTTTATGGCTATGTTACGTCCGGGCGACTCCACGATTCCTTCCTTCCGCGAAGTGTCGGCAATGATCATCGATTGGTGAGACAAATGAATCACTCAGTAAACAGACCAACGTAAAGAATCGGTGGAAACCATGTCGGTCTCCTCGAGATAAATAAAAATCAATAGATATCTCTTAGTAGAATTTGCCAGCGGAAAAATAAAGAGGCATCGACAAGATAATATAAAATTTTGTAACGAAATACCCAACAAACACAGCTGCATCTATAACAATAAAAAATTTTCCAACAAATATTCAATAAACACAGCTGCACCAATAGCAATAAAAATAATCATAGGAAAATAGGACCTTTTTCTAATCTGATCACGTGCAAGGAATCTTCGAACGAATATCGAGCTCACCAATCGGACGATCACCACGGGTAAAACGTGAAAAGTAGGAGAAACACTCCGGCTAACGAAGACACTGGCACATTTTTAATTTGCTAAAATTGAAAAACCCCGCTTCTGCGCAAATTCAATTCGTCGAAGTTTTGGAAGATTCCCACTCTTAGAATTAGAATACATCCCAAAAAGAAGATTATAAAAAGAGAACTCGCAATCACATCACGCTCTTATTTCTGCAACTTTTAATCTCTATACTCTTGCTCTGTGTTGTGACTCGCGAGTTAGTTGAGAAAACCAGTGTCTTCCAGCGGCGTCTCACCACCATTTTGCATTTATCAACCGAAGGTCCGAACGCACCACGAGACCTAGAGCCGAGGAAAAATCGCCGCTTCTTCATTATCGAATTAACAGCAAAAAGTAAGCTTCAACTATTCAATTATTATGTATATACGCGACTGAAACCTTATTATTTATACTGGTTAGCTCCGTAGTGAGAACCAGATCGGGCAAAATATATATATATCGGCCCATGAATCAAGTCCATCGCAGAACTCGGAAGGCGTTGACGCGAGCGTTCGCGAATCTTACAAAATTAAAAAGAAGTTTTAAAAAGTTTTACAAAGGTAAATTAAAAAGATTTAGGAGTAAGATTGACTCACTACCCACGCACACAAGCTCACAATCCAGCAAAGTTACAACCTCCCCCCTTTCCGCTTATCATTTTTCTCCAAGCTACTCCCCAGTGTATTCCCCCGAATCCCTTTGTCCTGAACCGCTTTCCTCCCCGAGATCATTCTCGTCATTATCTACAATCCTCCTGAATAATTCACCCCCTTCTTCCCCGTAGTTTTCGGAATCAGACGATTTCGAAAAAGTTATACAGGAGTTCTGCAAAGAACTACCTGATTTAGAATCAGATTCGTCCTACCAGGACTAAATTAAACTAAATTAAATCTCCTTTCACTCTCTCTCTATGATCCTTACTTCTTACCTCATTCGCACACACATACACACACGCGTTTTATTTCTGTTTTGTTTGATTAATTAAAACTTTATATTGGATTAACCAGTCAAAACCTAAAAATTAACGATAGAATCTTTCCCTTGCATTCTGACTGATGTCCTCCGTATTAATGTAACACCCGCGAATTAAAACATACACACGTACACTCACCGAGAAATTATAATCAACAATATTTAATTTTTATTTTTATATAATCATGTACATCTATCATTTATTTTAAAATATGAATATATTCATACTTTGTTAATTTAAATAAAAGAATTATTCTTTATTAAACCCCCACTCATTCCTAGTCGAAAGATCGCACTTGGTCCCATCCCGCGTAAAAGAGATTAAATTCTCTTACCGAAAAGGGACCACCGAACGAACGTCTGAATAACCAGCGTAATAGCGACTCAGTCGTTTACCTGCTTTTCAGACCTGTCAGTTCGTTCGACCCGATTCCAAACGCCACGAGACGTTTAACTTCGGGATAATAAAAGATAGTTGTTGCGCCCTTTTGTCGACTCATCCTTCCCCGAGTCTGGACGTAACCGTTATTACACATACAAATAATATTTATAAAAATACTAATACAAAAATATATTGTATTAATGTATCAGTATACAAATATGTATGAAACATTGAAATAATAAATTGTAAAATTAATAATGCATTGTAGATTATTCAATAATATTTGTCGAAACAGATTTTGCAAAGTTACAAAATTTCTTTATAGTGCCACAAAAAACCTAACAGGGCTTGCTTGCAAAATTATAAAATCATAAGATTTACTATTTCATAACTGTTCGAGAAGGTAAGAGTTTTATAAATTATATTATTAATTTTGCTTCTCGAACGTTCTAAAGCGAGACGTTACGTTCGAAGCCTTGTTTTCATTCCGTTTTTGTGGTTTCTTCGTATCGTTCGATTCTGACAAACACCTCGTTGTCGATCGCCGATTGGCTCTCGGAATCGAATGATCGAAATTCCGTTTTTTGTGGTACACGTATCGGCCGGGACAATTGTCCGTGGATCGGAAAGAAGGGCTTTTCGTCTGGACTTCGTCGCAAGCCTTCACCGGGAGCCGAAAGTCTAACGCTCATATAATTATAGTTAGAACGATAATTCGCGTGTCCGATTATATCTTGCTGTCGCGTGCGATTACCTAAGACGGTCCGGGAGTTGGTGTCGAAAGGAATAAACACTTTTCCACAAACTAACCCCGCTCAAATCATTTACGTTCTGTCTCTCTGATCGGCGAAACAAATAAATTCTGTTAATGTGGACGTGTAAATCGAAGGCGCGGCCACAATAACTATTGCAATTCTTTTAATTAAAATAAACGATAGATTTTGTTTGATTATTTGTCATCTACCTGCTGTGAAGTTATGCCATCATCCGGCAAAACAAATTTAATGCGAGCATAATTAATATACAGAATCAAACTATATATGCTTAGCATATTGCTAAACTTAAGAACTAATTATGTAAATAATGGCAATTACCTTTACTTTCACTTTACCTTTTTGGTAATTTTTGTATATAGGCAGTACATATTCATAATGTCACTTGTTGACACTCAATTATTTTCAGGTTGGCAATACAATTATTATAACTCTCGTAGCGTTTATACGTCTGCTTAAAGACGGATTTGTAAGTCTACTTCTTTTCCTCAGAGGTAGCGTTACTACAACTGGTGCAATAACATCGACATAAAGCACTATTTACATGGCATCTAACACTAATAGTTGCAACAGCGGTTGTTACTAAATCGGATTAACGTTGCCGTGTAAACGTATTCATAAACGTAGCCGCTACGTCACAGCGTGTAAGTTCGTGCGTGGGGGCAGGCTACGAACAGCACTGAGCGTCCTGAGCGATCACGAAAACGCTCGCCGCTCGCACATATTCGGCCGTCGAATTTTCTGATTCGCTTGCAATATCGCTTATAATGCATTTCCACGCAATACGAATGAATGAACAAATGAAAGAATATGCTTTATTGTTCCCTTATGGGGTTACAATTCTTTTGCAACATCTCTTAACCTATCTTAGCCTAATTTATCCTACTTTAATCCTATTTCTTATCCTAGTCCTATCCTTATATTCGTTCTCCGCACGCTCCTTCTCTCGCTTTCCTATTTCTCTCTCTCTCTCTCTCTCTCTCTCTCCTCTCTCCCTCTCTCCCTCTCTCCCTCTCTCCCTCTCTCCCTCTCTCCCTCTCCCTCCCTCCTCCCTCCCTCTCTCCCTCTCTCCCTCTCTCCTCTCTCCCTCTCTCCCTCTCTCCCTCTCTCCCTCTCTCTCCCTCTCTCCCTCTCTCTCCCTCTCTCTCCCTCTCTCCCTCTCTCCCTCTCTCCCTCTCTCCCTCTCTCCCTCTCTCCCTCTCTCCCTCTCTCCCTCTCTCCCTCTCTCCCTCTCTCCCTCTCTCCCTCTCTCCCTCTCTCCCCTCCTCTCCCTCTCTCCCTCTCTCCCTCTCTCCCTCTCTCCCTCTCTCCCCTCTCTCTCCCTCTCTCCCTCTCTCCCTCTCTCCCTCTCTCCCTCTCTCCCTCTCTCTCTCTCTCTCCCTCTCTCTCTCTCTCTCTCTCTCTCTCTCTCTCTCTCTCTCTCTCATTCTATCTTTACCTTCTTATAACTACTTTACAATTATTCCTTACATCTACCTCTTACTTAACCCAATTGGACCTCCTTTTCCGCTGTACTCTTCCCCTCCCTCTCTCCCTCTCTCTATCTCTTTCTCTCTCTCTCTCTCCCTCTCCCTCTTTCCCTTCTCTCTCATTCTCATCTTTTCCAACTCCATCCTCCATTTCTCCCCCTTTCCGTCTCTCCTCATAAACCTCTCCACACCTCCTGCCAACTCTTCCCCTCTCCAATCTTTCGCCTTGCACATCTTCTCCACACAAAGAGGTATAGGGGAGGATGGGACCCGAGTGGAAACCTGGGACCTAACGATTGTCAGTCCGCGACTCAACGCTCGGCGCCACTCATCGCCCCCATTTCCACGCAATATAATAGATAATAAAAATAATAGAATAAATATAGTAAAATAAATAAATTTTTCTTTCCATTCTTTTATGTAAGAGAAATGATTTAGTAATAAAATAATAAATAATGAACTCTAATATATATTATAAAAATTTAACAATATTTATCAATACTATTTTTAAATAAAAAACGTTTAGTCTTAAGGAAATCCTTAAGCGACAGGCGAACTCCGACGGGTTAACGCCCTCATCTAAACGTAACTAAAAATGTCGATAATACCGACATTTTTAGTTACGCCATTACCGACATTATCATTTGTAACATGCATAAGAGCAATCTTTTGCATTGTGTTCAATATATTAAAATAAGACAATATCGCGTATTTTTACTGCTCTATCGTCTCGCAGATATTCAAATAAGCACCCAGATAGCAAAATGTTAGCAGTATGCGCGCAGATTGGCAGCAAATTTAATCAGAATCCCATATCAAACCATAGTCATCTATGTCCGCATTAAGCTCGTGTTTTGTCGACAAAGCCTGCTGACAGGAAATGTGAGCAGATTGGCAGCAGAAATCACGCAGAGCCTGCGCGCAATCTGACGGCAGATTGACAGCAGAAATCGAGCAGTTTCTAGACATTTATATAAGATGGTACATTTAAATGGATTTAAACATTTAAAGAGTCTCAATCCCAAAAAGCAAAATGATGGTAAATTTTGATCACAAAATGACCAATTAGACGTCCTAAAGTTAGGTCTCATAAGATTCAAAAATGACGTCAATAGTCGATATGGCACATTCACGGGACGTCATTTTCCGACGTTTGTATTAATAACATATAAATATATAATATTAATAACATATATTAATGTAATATATATAGGAAATTTTGCATAATTTAATTTATAAAATTAAATTGAAATTAAAAAATTTTATTTATGTGGGAGTTAATTTCTATTTTTATCTTAAGTAGATATAATTACGAACGATTTTCACTTATTCAAACAATTTCTTTCCGAATAAGTGAAAATCGGACATTTATCTGTCTGATTTTCCAAAAATCAATTCAATATCTGAATTCCCCGGTACGAGAGTCGTATCAGAAATTAAGAGGATGCCGGATTACCGACAGAATGCGAATATTAGTTAAAATGCAAAATCTTTTTGTTGATTATAGATATCAACAAATCCTTTTCCACAATTAAGGTATACATAATAACGGAGTGCGGAGTTTAACATTTCATATGAAAAGTAAAAAAAATGAGAAAATTACGGTTTTGTTATCGGCTTCTGCCGTCAACATTTACTTAATATAACAAATTTGTAATCTGCACGTGCCTAATGAGTAAACTCCGCACTCGGCATTTCATCAGAGTATAAGCGAACTTAGAGAAGTGAATTTAGAAGCTTTATAAAAAAGATTTTACGATGCAACACTTTCGTGCATATGTGTGTGTGCGAGATCGAGGCTCAAGAGTAAAACAGAGCAGTAGATTAGTTGCGTGATGTCGCGATAGACGGAGCTGCAATCTTACATGACAAGGACAGACATAATCGTACTATCTTTGTCTCTTTCATGCGTGTGAGAGTAATATACATATACGCACTAACATTATTGCAGTATCTTTTCTCTCTCGATCATACGCTCTGCCTCTTTCTAATCGCTCGCTCGCTATGTATTACGTATCGCTTAGCTTCATGCTCCTCGCATATTCACTTACGCGTTCACTCGCGCCTCTCTCTCTCTCTCTCTCTCTCTCTCTCTCTCTCTCTTTCTTTCTGCTCGTTCATTATTGTATTCTTTTATTCCCATTATTATATTCTTTTATTTGCTCAACTTTTATTCTTTCTATTCTCGTCTCCCTACATGAAAATAAATAAATTTGTTTATTTATTTTTATTTTATACAGCATAAATGAGATATACAACATAAGTTATTTTCTTTTTTTATTTCACTATAGTTAATACAATACATAATTACGTTTGACAATAGTTAAATACAACACATGCACATACAAAAATACACACGCACACGCACACATACATAATACTTTTTTTATTTATAAAATATACAATATCTTATTTATGCTTTATAAAATAAAGATGAATAAATTAATTTATTATCATGTAGGAAAACAAGAATAGAAAGAATAAAAGTCGAACAAATAAAAGATTATAATAATGGGAATGAAAGAATATAATAAAGAACAAGCAGAGAAAGAGAGAGAGACAGAACGAATGAGGAGCAAGCGAGATAGCTAACATGAAAGACTTCCGAAGTCTCGCTCGCGAGGCTCGCTTTATCTATAATCTCTCGCGTTATATATCGTTACTGTAAAATTTTTGTTTTTCGCGCTTATTGATCCGAAAATAATTACAATGAATTAATGATATTTTACCGATTAAAATGATACCAAACACGATATAAATCGGATAATTTTTAATCGATTATGTAATTACAATTATGATTACTTATTTCATTAAAAATAATCCGATTTATGTCTTATTTATGTGTCACTTTAATCGCAAAAATGTAATTAATCCATTACAATTATTTTTAGATATATAAAATGCGAAATACAGAGATTTTATTTTCTATAATAAGATGACATATATACGTCAAAGATTACAGATAAAGGGAGCTTGGCGAGCGAGACTTCGGAACTCTTTGATGTTTGTCATCTCGCTTGCTGCTTCATTCTTTCTTGCTCTCGCTTTTGTCGATTTTTCAGCATCGGGGATCTTTCCTTATGTACAAAGTAGGTGAGAGAGAGAGAGAGAGAGAGAGAGAGAGAGAGAGAGAGAGAGAGAGAGAATAGAATAGAATCAATATTTATTAGGCGCTCCGGGATAGAATCCCCTCAAGCGCACAGCACTATATACAGTATGAAATGTGTTACAATAAATAATGATCATTTACAAAATAAAAAGAAAGGATTAAATAATACATATAGATTAATAATATATAGTGTGAAAGAATGAGTAAACGAGTATGTACAAGTGAATGTGTGTGTGTGTGTGTGTGTGCGTGCGCGCGCGCGTGTGTGTGTGTATGAGTGGGTATGAGAGTTGTGTGAAGATTAGTGTGCATGTTCAAGCATGTGTACATGAGGTGACAATGCAAAGAAAGCATAAATAAGATTACAGTACAGAAACAAGTGAAAACTGAGTTCAGTTGCCGTCGCAAAGCAAGTAATCGAAAAACTTGATCTTAAATTCGTTGCGCATGGAACAAGATCGAACCTCGCTCGGAATACCATTCCACAGCCTCGGGGCAAAACATCTGAACGATCGCCTAAAGAGTTCCGTTCGACACGGAGGTAAGGCGAGCAGGTCACTAGAAGCCCTCGTATTTTGCTCGGATACGACATTACGAAACGTGAAGGTGTTGAAAAGGTCATAGGGTCGTTTCGATTGCAAGATATTGAAAGTTAGACAGCCAACAAAATACTTTCGTCTGGCGTTTGTCCTGAGCCAACCTAACTCGATGAAATATGGAGTGATATGCTCATTCCATTTAGCCCTACAGACGTATCTGACGCTCGCGTTGCATGCCCGTTGAAGCTTTAAATTGAGTTCACCCGTGATATCCGTAAGGATCGTGCAACAATAATCGATTAACGGAAAAATCAGAGTAGTGACCAGACGTGAGCGCAAAGATTGAGTAAAAAGATGCCCGCACAGTTTTAATTGATATAACGCGGCGTTGACTTTGGAGGCAGTCTTGGCTACTTGCTTATCCCACGATATTGTTTGGGATATAGTGACGCCTAGATATACAACAGAATCCTTATACGGAACGATAGTATTATCCACTGTTATTCCAGGTAGATCTTCAAATACAATATAGTTGATGTATCTTGCAGTTCCAAGAATCATGGAAGTTGTTTTGTTAGCATCCAACGTGAGCTGATTACTGTCTGCCCATCTCACAACGTTTTCTATATCTCCATTCACCTTGCGTATCCCACTCTGCAGGTCACGAGGTTCTACATGCAGATAAATTAGCAGATCGTCAGCATAAAAGTTATAGTTGCAATGCTCCAATATCCCGCCGAAATCAGATAGGTAGAGAACAAATAGCAGAGGTCCCAGGATAGATCCCTGAGGCACACCTCTCGCAACCATCCTCATAGGAGATTTGTCGCCAGTGATAGGATCACGCACGGCCTGCCGTCTTCCATCCAAGTAGGCATACAGCCATCTTAACGCCTCACAGGAGAAGTTGAGCTGTCTCAGTTTGTAGATGAGAATGCGATGATTAACATTGTCAAAGGCTTTCGTGAAATCGAAGAACACTGCAACGATAACTTTTCTTTGATCAGCAGCATGCCGTATTTCGTCCATTACTCTTATTAATGCAGTCTGTGTTGAAAAGCCTCTCCTGTATGCAGTCTGATGTGGATCAAACAGATTGAAAGTCTCGAGGTGATGGGTGATCTGCTCCGCCGCAATGCGCTCAAGCGCCTTAGACAGCAAACATAAAATAGAAATAGGTCTGTAATGTTGGACATTGGTGGGGCATTTAACCTTTGGTAGCGGACAGATTAGGGCGGACTTCCAAGTATCCGGATATACACAGTTGGTCATGCAGTAATTATATATGTGCGTGACAAAAGGCAGTATGCACGGCAAGGCGAGTGAAATCAGTTTCGAGGTCAGCCCGTCTATCCCCACAGCTCCTGATTTATTTCGTGCCAGCGCTCTGGCTTCCATCTGAGTTTCGATGTTGTGCCGGTAGAACTTGGAGTCGTCATAGGATTGGTCACCTAGGTGGACGTTATCGAGAACTTCCACTGCTCTCGCGTTCTGTAAGAAGTGATCATTCAACTCTTGAGTTGAGAAGAGGAGCTTCAAGTTCGAAGATTTGGGCTTGATAAGGCCAAGATGCCGCAGTTTTTTCTAGATGTCATTGGGATCTTTTATGTTTTGAAAGGCACTGCAATAACAATCGCGCTTGGCATTGCGCACAGCCACCTGTACGCAGTTTCTCAGGGTCCTATAGGCTGAATAATTGGCAGTGGTTCTTCTTTTCCTCCATACCCTTCTCACCTTGTCTCTCTCTCTCATCGCAGCCCTAATATCCTCAGTTAGCCAGGGCGCTGGTAGATGCCTGGGTTTGATATTCTTGAGCGGAGCATGCTTATCATAGCATTCCAAGAGGAAGTTATTTAATATGCATATCTTGTGATTCACATCTTGAGCGCACAGAAGTGAGTTCCAATCACACGATGAGAGATCGTTGCGGAAGTCATCCACGCTGAAGGAGCGGAAATCCGTCACTCTAATAGCTCGCCTCTGGTGACGCTGGACTCTAATGTTGTATTTTATGCTGATCAGATCATGGTTAGAAAGAAAGCATATATCTTGTTATCCAAAAGAAACTAGCTTCTAATCATCATCAATTATGCATAAATCCAAGGTCGTGGAGGAATTAGATAAATGATGAATCGGCCCATACGGCACGAGAAACAAGCTAGAAGATTCTACGAATGATAAAATCTGTTCAGAATCGAAGGTGATGGAGCCCATGTCAGCGTTGAAATCACCGAAGATAATAGAGTGTCTATACGAAACTGACAATTCCATAAAGATGTTGAAAAAGTCGGCGAGGTAGCCGCAGTGAGGTGGCCGATATACGACCGCCAAGAGCAACTTGGAGCCGGCGCTAAAAGATATCTCAGCTATGAGAAATTCAGGCTTTCTGCAGTATTCACCTTCCGACTGTTGTATGATTTTGACCTGTAGTGCATTTGATACGTAGTATGCAACGCCGCCCCCTCCTCTTCCAGTCCTGTCGCATCTGAAAAGCTGATATCCCTGAAGCTCCACAAGATGATCAGACATCGATGGCTTCATCCACATTTCAGATAAGCAGATGATATGGTAGTTTGAGGCCAAGAAAAAAGAACGAAATTCATCCAGGTGGGCGAATAAAGACTGGCAGTTGACATGGCACACGTGTAGGAGATCGAAGGCAGAGCTATCCATAATTGATGAGTTTGATCCTGTCCAAAAGCTTGCGGCGTAGAATAGGACACTTATCGCCATCCAAAGCTGAATGAGAACACTCTTCGTTCGTGTGCCATCTCTTGCAGTTACTGCAGCTGGCAGACTCCTTTCTTCTAATGCAGTCCTTCAATTCGTGCTCACCGGCGCAATGCCCATAGAGCGCAGACAACTTGCAGTCCTTTGCAGAGTGACCAAAATCCAGACATTTGAAACATTGAAGCAATTTGACGTGGTCGGAGAAACGGCACGCAAAATAGTTAATATAGATGTGCTTCTCTTTTTGCAAAAGGTTGCGAACATCTGGCGAGACCTCAACTATGTAGTTCGTGATCGAGCGATCCTTTTTCGGAGGAAACTTATAGACGACCTTCACCTTCGCCTTGTCGTGGTTAGTAAGGTTTAAAGCCACTATCTCCGATTCAACCTCTGTAGTAGTCAGTCTGCATAGGACCCCGTGTATAATTAACCTTGGGTTGAGTTTGGTTTCATGCTCCACTTTGAGTCCGGCTTTGGCCAGCTCAGAAGAGTCCATCATCTTGGCCAGGTTGACAGAATGAGTCTCGATGCGCACCCCGTTCCCGCGAGCCGAACTGGCGACCGTTAAAAATAAGGTAGGAAAACCTGTATTCTGTGTAAAATTCTACATCTCGTCTAGTTGGTCCGGTCACAGTAATATTGTCGCGATATATACGGAAAATAACCGGTGCTTAACGAATTTGCAAAGGAATACGAAGTTCGATAGAGATAGCTTATCCGTGAGTGTTAACCGGGAAAAGAAAGATTTAACAATTAATTTTGACTCTAAGGTCGAAATCGGAAGGCTTTACAGTGCTTACGAGCGCGTCTCTAGTGTCCTTGGAATTGCATAGTTTTTCCGATTTGTCATCCATGGGTACGATTAGCAGATTGGTAGTCCTAGGTACCTCGAGGGACGGACCGCGTGCGACGTGCACCCTGGGCCCGCCAGCCCCAACGACGGATGCGAAGGTGCGAGGGGCAAGAAGGGCCATCTCCCTCCGTCCCCTGCTCCGCACCCGCACCGGACGCGAGCACAGGAAGCGCGGAATGAAAGTCTGACAACGCCCCGGCAACAGCGTCTTTGATAACGCCTAAGGATGGAGAAGACATTGTCTCGTTGTTTTTGAGCATAAAGAGACAAGCAGCAGAAAGATCGACGAAGACCTTCTCACATACGCGGAAGGCAGATTCAATTTGTTGCTTTTTCTCGGCAGACTCCTTGCTGGACAAAGGTATTTTGGCTACCGCATCGTTGTGCATGCTAATAGAATTTCTCAGTGCATTTATCCGAGAGACGTTCATTGCATTACCCGTAGACCTTTCCAACATACCTGACAAATTTGAACTAGAATGCCGTTTTGTAAGAGTACGCTTAGGTGCGACAGAGCAACGCGTGTTGTCATCCTTGTCCTGACCTGACATTTCAACCTGTTTGTTTTGATGCCTATACCGCCGGCCCGTCTCAGCGCCACGCAACTCACCGCCGACCGTCGGTTGTATCTCGAACGAGAGTTTAGATCCGAAACCCAATCCGACAAAATAGCCAAGATTGACTGCACTGTCCAAGTAGCCACACGAAAAGTACGAAAAAAGCAAGCAAAAACAGCTTTGACTGACTTGCACCAGAAAGTGAAGGCCCCGAGGGGCAAAAAGCGGCAGAAAAAGTATCTAAGATACAGAGCGATTTAAAACACGTCTGTCAATACTCACAGCACAAGAGAGAGGGGAGAGGGGGAGAGGGGGAGGGAGGGAGAGGGGGAGAGGGGAAGGGAGGGAGAGGGGGAGAGAGAGAGAGGATAGGAATGAGTAAGCGAGGGAATGGCTGTAAAACGATATATCGATTAATAATTCACATGTGTCACTAAACATTAGTGAGCATAAAGTATTGCTACGGAGAAAGATATAACTATTTACTTTTTTTCTTACTTTTGGCACTTGTACAGACACTTGCTCAGTTACACTCATATCTTCTTTCTCTCTTTGCCCATTCTTCTCTGTCCTTCTCTTTCTTATCCGAGCATACTATATATGTGTTATATATTATCTACATGTATGTATATGTTTGTGTATATGTAATAGTAACTTTAAATTTATTAAAATATCATTAATCTTTTGCTTATTTGTATATTTCACTGAAAATTGATTATATTTATTTTGCAATAGTAGTTGTGTCACAGTAGTTAGTTAGCCAGTGGCGATCAATTCGTGATCTGGTTGTTGAAAGAAATATTTCCCACCAAATGCGTTTTGCATGTGCGCTTTTGTTGAAGAATATATCCAGAAGCGATCAATTCGTGAACTGGTTGTCGAAAGAAATATTTCCCACCAAATGCGTTTTGCATGTGCGCTTTTGTTGAAGAATATATCCCAGAAGCGATCAATTCATGATCTGGTTGTTGAAAGAAATATTTCCCACCAAATGTGTTTTGCATGTACGCTTTGGTTGAAGAATGTATGCCAGAAGCGATCAATTCGTGAACTGGTTGTCGAAAGAAATATTTCCCAACAAAAACGTTTTGCATGTGCGCTCTGGTTATTAAAAAAATAACATTTTGTCCCAGAAGCGATTTTTATTCTTGTGCTGGTTGGTTTAAAAAATATTTTATTCCAGAAGCGGTTTGCATGTGCGCTCTGGTTATTAAAAAAATATTTTGGATAAAATTCCAAAAAAGTCCCGTCACCGATTTTTTTGAAACTCAGTATTCTTACGTATTTTGATGCGCTGATTACGAATATCATGAAAATTGGCGACTATTTGATTTTCATGGTGAAAACCATGAAAAACCCATAAAAATTATAGTTTTATACGCTTATCTCAGTAAATACGGAAAATCATGATAAATGTTTTAGACAAAAGTTTTAGATCTCATAGAGATAAACATTTTATGTCCTATTCATTTTTACTGTACAAGTGATAGTTTTCAAGAAAATCAAAGTTAAACATATATCTCAAACCAGTTGCTGTATAGGTGAAACTACAAAGGCTGACAGTACTGCGTAGAAGTCCCAATATATAACCTCGTTTTGCATGGAAAGTTGCAAACCCATGTGGAACCTTGCTTCGCGTGGAAAAGTGTATGCGTAAAAACAGTGGGTCCCGCCCCCCTGCGGGGGGCTCCACTACCAAAAATCTAGACAAATAGGTTTGTGTGGAACCTCGCTTTGCGTGGAAAGTTGCAAACCCATGTGGAACCTCGCTTCGCGTGGAAAAGTGTATGCGTAGAAACAGTGGGTTCCGCCCCCCTGAGGGGGCTCCACTACCAAAAAAGTGGACAAATAGGTTTGCGTGGAACCTCGCTTTGCGTGGAAAGTTGCAAACCCATGTGGAATCGTATATGTACTGCAAAGTACATGGTTAGATGGGAGGACAGATATAAGATTTAGAGTCCATCGTTTTTGTCGAAAACTATCACTCGTACGGTAAAAATGAATACGACATAAAATGTTTATTTCTGTGAGATCTAAAACTTTTGTCTAAAACATTTATCATGATTTTCCGTATTTACTGAGATAAGCGTAAAAAACTATAATTTTTATAGGTTTTTCATGGTTTTCACCACGAAAATCAAATAGTCGCCAATTTTCACTATGATATTCGTAATCAGCGCATCAAAATACGTAAGAATACTGAATTTAAAAAAAATCGGAGGTGAGTATTTTTCGGAACTACACCCCCATTTTTTCTTAAAAAATGACTTTCTTGTAGGAGTCGCCAAAATTCCTTTTAGGATCTTTCATTTCAACCTAAAAGGAAGTTTTTCACAAAGTTTCATCAAAATCGGAGACGGGACCTTTTCGGAACTCCACCCAATATTTTATTCCAGAGGCGATTTTTATTCGTGTGCTGATTGGTTTAAAAAATATTTCATATCATATGGGGTTTGTGCATGAATATTCTGGTTATTAAAAGACAATTATTCCAGAAGAAATTTAAAGAAACTTCCGTTTTTGAAAGACTAAGTGTGCAATATCTGGTATTCCTTCATATGATTGCAACCAATCATATATAGTAATAAAAGCTTACAAATTATTGGAAGGAATTATTATTGTGATTCCTGGCGATGTATTTTTTCTTTTTTTGATGGCACCAAATTTCGCGTATATAATAGTCTATTAGGCTGTGTATATACAAATTGGTAGCTAAAGAGAAAAAAATATATACATCTTCGTTATTAGGAGGCAATCCTTATGAGAAAAAATACTCCATGGATGTAAAGAGTATGAGGAAACGGTTTTGTAATATTATAGCAAGCAAGAAACTGCTGCCTTTTTTAAAATGATAAGAAAGTATGATTAAAAAAAATCGATCCTGATACTCGTAACAATATTGGCCAGAAAAAAGATGCCTCAATCTCGCTTGCAAATTATAATCGCAGATATGAAAATAATAAATAAAATATTTTGGTTGCGTTCTCACGAAAATGGGCGATGGAGGAGCCCTTTTTATATTATAAATATCCAAAATATTGTAACAATCATAAAATTTTGTTGCAATGTTTTGCGGACAGAGTATTTATGTGTTTGCATTTATAAATATTTATATTAATATTTATATAAATGTAAATTTTAATATGTGCATACTTATGTCATAAGAATATATAAACATTCACATTTATAGTGAAGAAGTTTATATATTACTCATTAGTCCTCAATCATATCGATTATACCGATATACTGTCGATGATAAAGATTTATCATCGTATTCAAAATTATATGTATAATATATTTACATCCATTTTAGTTCAATTTTCTCGAACTGTACTGTATAAATTGTAACCCAGCAAACCAAGATATGATTGTTATACATATAACATGTACATAATAAGTGCACATGTTACATCTATGTTATATGGCAGATATATTCGATGTTTGCTGGGTATATGTATCATATATATATATATATATATATATATATATATATATATATATATATATGTGTGTGTATATATATTGTTGCGTCCCTGCGGGTCGTCTAAGGCGGTTATTCATGAATCTGCTGTATTCATCTCCGGGAGAACGTTGCTAAGCGTTGTTGTTAAACAACGTCGGACATCTTGGGAGAGATCGGCCATCTTGAGTCTCGCGACGGATGTCATTCCGGGCGGACATATTTGAGATACGATTACCGTTATTACCCGTTCTGTGTTCCTTGTTTAATTGTGTGTTCTGTGTTATTATTAAAGTTCCTTTTGTTCTTTTAAAAGAGTGTTAATCATTTACGTCGCGGTACGCGAGTGCCGTTTGTGTCGCGCGTGTTCGAGTATTATCGAAGTCGACGCGCGGACGCAACATTTTGGGGGCTCGTCCGGGATACGACGGAGTGGACGATTTTCTGGAGACGATTTTCTGGAGAATTGTGTGTTTCTTTTCGTCTATAAAAAATGGAACAGGAAAATTCGCCGACGGCAGGATTTTCGACGAGAAAGAGGAGTCGATTGTCTTCAACGGCGGCTACGACATCGGGACCATTATTGGAAGCGATTACACTTCAGTCGGCGATGCGAGAGATTCGTGAGCTACGCGAGGAGCGGCTGCAGCAGCGAGCCGATTTTGAGACGCAATTGCGCCAACACGATGAGCAGCGAGCTGTATTTGAAGCACAACTGCGCCAACGCGACGAGGCGTTACGGGGGATGGAACAGAGGATTCGTCTGCTGGATAATAACAACCAGCTAAGTCGCCCCATTAACAGAAATTTTATGCCTAATATTGCGCCTAATTTCGAAAGAGACGCGCGTGATTCAGTTAATATTAACACAGAATTAGGCTTTAAATTGAAGCCGGACATTTTTGACGGGACTGTTCCCTAAGAGAGTTCTTCTCACAGTTTGAGTTAATTGCGCGAGCAAATAGGTGTAGTGACGCTGCGAAAAGCGTCGCTCTCATTTCATAAAGGAAAGGCGCGTGCGGTATTGGAGTGTGTCGTTAATATTGAAAATCTCGATTACGCAGAATTAAAGTCTAAATTAGAGTTGCGCTTTGGGGAAGGATTGTTATCTCAGTCTTATTATTCCCAATTTACGAACAGAAAACAAAAGTTGGGGGAAGATGAGGCTACCTTGGGCTCTGATATTGAACGGCTTTCGCAGTTAGCGTATCCCGAATGTACGCACAAAGTTCGTGATAAAATTGCTTGCGCGCAATTTGTTACCGCTTTGTCTAATGGATTTGTAAGAAGGACTCTGCAGTTGGAAACAATCACTTCCTTGAAAATGGCCATACAAAGAGCCATGGCGGTGAAAGTTATACAGGAAAGTAATTTTGAAAGACGGAATAATAATTTCAACTTTGGCAATAATAATAACAACAAAAATAATTTCGCTAAAGGAAGGAGGTTCAACAATTTTGATTTCGGGAATAAGAACAATTTTAATAAATTTGATGGTAAAAGGAATGTTGGAAATTCTGGCGATAAAGCAAAAGAGAGGAAACAGGAACAAAATAAAAATTTTTACAAGAGTTCTAACTCTAGTATAATAAAATGTTTGTGAAAGAATGTTGGCAATGTGGAGGCTCAGGTCATTTTCGAGCGGAGTGTCCGTTTTTAAAGAAAGGGGGAAACTGAATTTTGTCGAGCTGTTTGGGGCAGGTTCGACGCGAGAACGTGAAGCCCCAATAGAATTACAGAGTTATTGTTGTAATTGTAAAAATGTTAGTAATAATACTGGCACTAATAATAAGAAATTATTTAATTTTAAAGGATTTATCGATGAACAGTTATATAATTTTAAAATTGATACGGGTTCGTATGTGTCTCTTATCAGGAGTAATTTTGTTAGAATGCCTAGGCGGCGGATTCCTCTTGATAATTCTTTTCATTTGAAATATCCCACAGGGGAAGAAGTTCCCGTAAAATTTAAGGTAATCGTGATAATTGGCTTGGGAAAATGTTCTGTAGAATTTCCGGTTTTTGTCGCTGATATAGCTGAGGATTGTTTATTGGGGAATGATTTTCTGTCCATTGTTAATTTGGAAAATATTTTTGAGCCAATCTTTGGCGATTCTAATGTGGGGGAAAAGGAAAAGTTTTTTTGCTCACGCATTGAAAATTGTGTAGATGAGGTTCCTCCATTTTTGAAAGAACTCTTTTAGAAGGAATCTCAAGATTTTTCAAGTAAACAGAAGGATATTTTTGCTCGATTTTTGGAGATCTTCAGGATATATTTTCGGAGGAAATAGTAGCTGGAAATTGTGATGGGGTGGCGCATGAAATTAATGTGAATAATTCTAATCCAATTAAGCAGGCTCCCCGACGAATTCCATTGCAAATGCGGGAAGAGGTCGATACAATTATTGAGGATATGAGGCGTCAAGGTGTAATTGAGGAATCGCAAAGTCCATGGGCGTCTCCTGCGGTTTTGGTAAAAAAGAAGGATGGGACGATTAGATTCTGTGTTGATTACAGAAAATTAAACGCCGTGACGAACAAAGATTCCTATCCAATGCCTCGGATTGATGATATACTTGACCAGTTATCCGGAAACTCTTGGTTTTCTTCGTTAGATTTGAAGAGCGGATATTGGCAAGTGAAGATTCGTTCAGAAGATAAGGAAAAGACGGCATTTTTAATTGGAAATGGCTTGTGGCAGTTTACATGTATGCCATTTGGACTCTGCAATGCTCCTGCCACTTTCGAGCGATTGATGGAAAAGGTTTTGAAAAAATTATCCAAGATTTGTCTAGTGTATTTAGATGATGTAATTATCTTCGGTAAAAGTTTCGAGGAGATGTTGGATCATTTGAAGCAAGTCTTCTTGCGATTACGCTCTGCCAATTTGAAGTTGAATCCGAGGAAGTGTTTTTTTTTCAAAAGGGAAATTAAATATCTCGGTCATGTTGTTTCTGAGGGAGGAGTTACAACGGATCCTGAGAAAATTTCTGCTGTTAGGAATTAGCCGGTGCCTCGGACCAAGAAGCAGGTGCGTAGTTTCTTGGGTTTTTGTTCTTATTATAGAAAATTTGTGAAAGGATTTTCTTTAATAACTAAGCCATTATTTTCTTTGACCGAGAATTTAGCAAAGTTTGTGTGGACGGAACAATGCGAATCAGCTTTCCAGAGGTTAAAGAAATGTTTAATGTCTTCTCCTATTCTATCTTTTCCCAGGAATGAAGGTCAATTTCTTCTGGATACTGACGCCTCAAACCATGGTATTGGTGCAGTGTTATCTCAAATTCAGGACGGCTCAGAAAAAGTTATTGCTTATTATAGTCGTGTCTTAGGTAAATCGGAAAGGAATTATTGTGTAACTCGGCGGGAGTTACTTGCTATTATAGATTCGTTAAAGTCATTTCATCACTATTTGTACGGACGTAAATTTGTGATTAGAACTGATCACATTTCTTTACGATGGTTGATGTCATTTAAGAATCTTGAAGGTCAAATGGCACGATGGTTGGAGCGAATCCAGCAATATGATTTTGAGATTTTTCATCGGAAAGGGAAACTTCATGGGAACGCTGATGGATTATCAAGACGCCCTTGTGCATTCATGCAGAAATCAATTGCAGCTATTGCAACAGAATTGATATGAAGAAGGAAGAATTTGTTGGAAGAATTGTCTTTGAGTCGGATAATTTAGAGAATTAGAGAAAGGATCAGTTAGAAGATCCGACGATAGCGAAGATCTTACTTGGTAAAGAAAAGGATCAGCGTCCTTCTTGGCAGGAAGTTGTTTCTGAAGGTTCGGTTTCCAAAATTTATTGGTCGCAGTGGGATTCTCTCATTTTTAAAAATGGTGTTTTATTTAGGAAGTGGAATCACCTAATTTGCAGACTTCTGTTCTTCAAATTGTAGTTCCTCGAAAGAGAATTCGACAGATTTTGGAAGAAGCTCATGATTCTTCTTCCGGTGGACATTTTGGAGTGAACAAGACCTTAGGAAGGATTCGGAAACGATTTTATTGGGGCACCTGTAAGCAGGATGTTGAAAATTGGTGCAGGTCTTGTCACGTTTGTGTTGCTAAGAAGGGACCTTTTGATAAAGGAAAATCTGAACTACGAATTTATAACGCTGGAGTTCCATTTGAGAGGGTGCAAATGGATATTTTGGGTCCATTTCCGACATCTTCTACAGGAAATAAATACTTATTGGTTGTCTCTGATTGTTTCACCAAATGGGTCGAAGCTTTTCCATTGAAGAATTTTAGGGCAAATACTATTGCGGAAGTCTTCGTAAATCAAGTAATTTCAAGATATGGTGTACCTTCAGAATTACACACCGATCAAGGAAGGAATTTTGATTCTCGTGTTTTCTATGAATTGTCAAGTTTGTTGGGAATTAAAAAGACCAGAACAACCCCATTTCATCCTCAGTCCAATGGTTTGGTCGAACGTCAACATCAAACAATTATAAATTATTTGGCTAAGTTTGTTTCGGAAAATCAACGAGGTTCGTTGGATAGGAATGTGTTTATTAGCTTATAGGTCAGCTAGACACGAGATTACAGGGATTTCTCCAGCCGAATCATGTTTTGGTCGAGATTTGAAACTACCTTTAGATCTTCTTCGTGGTAGCCCTCCAGTAGTTGGAGTGGATGTTTCGGAGGAAAGTTATGTGACGGAATTAAAAGAAAAATTGAATGGAATTCATGATAGGGTTAGGCAACGCTTAAGTTTGAAGTCTTCGAGAGCAAAAGCTTACTATGATCGTAAGGCTCGTCAAATTCATTTTGAGTGTGGGCAGAAAGTCTGGTTGTTTAATCCTCGTAGGATTGTTGGTAGGTCTCCCAAGTTACAAAGCAATTGGGAGGGTCCTTATAAGATAGTTAAGAAGCTTAATGATGTTGTTTATTGTATCCGGAAGTCTAGTAGGCATAGAAATAAAATAGTTCATTTAGATCGATTGGCTTCGTATCATGAAAGGCGGATTTAAGTCACATCCGAAACCTGATTTATGATTTATGTTACTTGTTATTGGTTAATTTTCTTTCTGTTTTTTTTAAAGGATTGAAGAAGATGGTTTATGGAATCTTCTTTCAAAATTTTGTTCTTCAAAGACCATCGTTGAAGACTCTGTCTCTCCCCGGTTTTTGACCGTGGTTTTCCCGTGGGACGAAGGGCGAATGCCGAGACAGGGACTTGAGATGTCCTCTTAGAAGGACGGTGGGTCCACGGATGTTACCCCCCTCTTGTCCGAAGATTCGCTCTCTTTTGAAATGCGGAGATGCAGCAGCTTTGAGTATTTCCGAGAATAGGGCGAACTACGGGGGACGGCTACTGTAGTTTCAAGATGTATCAAAGTCGATTGGGTTCTGGATTTTAACGGTGCTCGGGTAACCTGCAGCAGCAGCTCAGGGTAGAGCAGGAAACCGTTTTTGTGCCCTGGAGTCGACGTTGGATGTTCTTGTCAAACGGGTTCGATGACAGTATCCTGTATATTCCTGGAGGGTGTGTGATTGGGGCCGAAAAATAATGGCGCTCGGTAACCTGTAGCAGCAGCTCAGGGTAGAGCAGGAAGTCATTAAGGCACCCTGGAGTCAACGCCTTGGAAGAAGAGGACAACGATCAACCCATTTAATTTGGAAGAGCCCTCATTGATTGTCGGGACGACAATTTTGAAGAGGGGGAGTAATGTTGCGTCGCTGCGGGTCGTCTAAGGCGGTTATTCATGAATCTGCTGTATTCGTCTCCGGGAGAACGTTGCTAAGCGTTGTTGTTAAACAACGTCGGACATCTTGGGAGAGATCGGCCATCTTGAGTCTCGCGACGGATGTCATTCCGGGCGACATATTTGAGATACGATTACCGTTATACCCGTTCTGTGTTCCTTGTTCAATTGTGTGTTCTGTGTTATTATTAAAATTCCTTTTGTTCTTTTAAAAGAGTGTTAATCATTTACGTCGCGGTACGCGAGTGCCGTTTGTGTAGCGCGTCTTCGAGTATTATCGAAGTCGACGCGCGGACGCAACAATATATATATATATATATATTTGAATATATATATATATATATATATATATATATATATATATATACAGGGTGAGTTTTTTAACTTGAAACTGTAAAATATCTCGGAAAGTAAGCTTTATCGAAAAAAATGTTTCAAACAAAAGTTATAGGGTTCGGAGAGGGCCATATGATAAAAATATGGATTTCACCTTGAGTGACCTTTTCAAGGTGAGATCAATGTGATCGACGTTTTCTTAAATGGAACCCCCTTTTTTAATACATATTCTTGTAGCTTATCTCGAGAGCTTTTCAAAACACTATAATAAAGTATTTTTTCATTAAGTACTTTTTGAGTTATTTTATATCTTAATCTGACATATTTTGATATAAAAAATAAAATATCTCGTAAAATATTTAGTTTTCGATAATCTTACCGTAATACTTTTATGTACAGAATAATGAGACAAATCAATTAGCATAAAAAAAATTGTTTTTAAGAAAAAGTATGTAATTATTTACAATGTATTTTTTTAAATAATTATTTTTTTTTTATACCAATTGATTTGTCTTATTATTCTGTACATAAAAGTATTACGGTAATATTATCGAAAACTAAATATTTTACGAGATATTTTATTTTTTATATCAAAATATGTTAGATTAAGATATAAAATAACTCAAAAAGTACTTAATGAATAAATACTTTATTATAGTGTTTTGAAAAGCTCTCGAGATAAGCTACAAGAATATGTAATAAAAAAAGGGGGTTCCATTTAAGAAAACGTCGATCACATTGATCTCACCTTGAAAAGGTCACTCAAGATCAAATCCATATTTTTATCATGTGGCCCCCTCCGAACCCTACAACTTTTGTTTGAAACATTTGTTCGATAAAGCTTACTTTTCGAGATATTTTATAGTTTCATGTTAAAAAACACCCTGTATATACGTTATTCTCGCGATAGAGTAGAAAAAAAAGGTTAATACTTTAATAAAATGAATTTAGTTTCATAAAACGATTCTAGAAAAAAGACAATGTTTTGGATTAAATAGCTTCTTGTTTACGTTTTTGTAAGCTTCATTAAACATTATGTGCAAGAAAATATACATTTTTTTATATATAACGTGTAACGCGGTCACCTCGCTCGACGCTCGGATCCACTCGTCGGTGTCCGGCTTCGAGAGGAGAGGAGACTCAAGCTTACGAGAACACAGGTTGAAATGAAAAGATAGTTTATTCAAAGAAAGATAGACGGATACAGCGTGCAGGGCCGGGCGATGTCATGCGGTGAGCGGTGTCGCTGGTAGCAGGGTGGCGGGGCGCAAAGCGGAGACGCAAAGCGATTGGCGCAGAGCGGCGTGAAGCGCTAGACAGGCGCGGCGTGCAGGCAGTATCGGTTTTATTTACACGCGAGTTCGGCGCGGCTACAACTAGCGGATGTATGCGGAACAGGCTTATTTACTATCAGGCTTAATACTACGGTGTGGTTACAACTGGCGGACTTATGCGGAACAGGTCTTATTACTAGCAGGCTTAAGACTATGGCGCGGTTATAACTAGCGGACTTATGACTAACCGGCTTACGACTAGCAGGTTTATGACTACGGGGATTAGAACTAACGGACTTATCTCTATCGTGCGGCTAATATCTACGGCGCGATATATACATGCACTTACTAGCTAAGGTCAGGTTAGGCGGCTAGGTATTGCCGGCAGGCCCGAGTGTCACGTCGAGCACTGCCTGAGCAACGGACGTCGGTGCAGCCCGACAGAGCCAAGTGCAGCCTTGGCCCCAGGTAGAGGCAGGAGCCGGTGCAACCCGGCGGAGACGAGGGCAACCTCGGCTCTACGAGCGGTGTAGACCGGAGCCGGTACAACCCAGCGGTGTCAAGGGCAACCGACTCCAGGTAGAACGTCGGTGCAACCCGACGGAGCTGAGTTCAGCCTCAGCCCCAAGAGGTGGTAGGTAGTGGTTAGATCGGTGTCGGGAACTGGATGTCGGGACAGGTTCTGGTCCCGATGTCTCGGCCGCCTGGGCTTATATACCCGGCCGGCGCCCCCACTATCGTCGTCGGTTCGGTAGTGGGATCGGTTCCGCGTGGGGACTGCGAGAGAGATAGCGCGGGTCGAGAGCGAGAGCGCATGCCGAGAGAGATAGTGCGTACGGCAAGCAAGATGGCGATAGAGGGTTAGGTATGGCTGGGTGGAAATAAAGCCATGCGCGTATATGTATCTATATATTTCTACTATATACATGTCGTAACGGCCCTACCATTACAAACGTACAAGACATCTACATTAAAAATTGTTTTTTCCTTTCTCATTTTTAAAACAAAGAGCATAAATCATAAAAAGCAATGCTAAATAATAATTTTAATTTAAAAAAATTCACATAATCTTGCGTAAATATATTACAAGTACTGATAGCATTGATATCCATTTCATTAGTGCGCGGTGGATCATGAGAAAACATTCCGTCTCTCACGACGCGGATCGGGGTTCAAATCCGAGGTTTTTGGGTTTTTTTTACTATTTTTTATAGTTTATGGTACATCATTACATACATTCATTTATTAAATGTGATTATATTTTAAGAAATATGTTTCAAATATTTATGTCTTTTTCAAACTGTAATTATATATTACAAATTACATATATGTAAAAAAAATTTATTATAAATAAAAATAATATATTTTCATTATACAGGGTGTTCCAGGAGGAAAGGTCAATATTCTGGGAGGTGATTGTGTCGGTCATTTTAAGCAAAAATGTTCATATGATTATATGTCCTATTCCCCACGGTTTCCGAGATAGAGTGACTTGAATGTACGTCTCGTGTATTCACTTTTCTTCTGTACACTTCAACCTTCATCCGTGAACCTAACCTAACCTAACCTGTACAGTGAAGTGTACAGAAGAAAAGTGAATACACGAGACGAACTGCTCGCTCAAATAATGGATGCTAGTGCCCGCATAAAGGAACGTCACGATGTACTCAAACACGCCATGTTCACACAACAGTTGAAAAATGCATTGATGTTAACGGTGGAATTTTTGAAAATTTATTATAATCTGTAAAAAATGTATCACTTGAACAATAAATATTAGAAATAGTACGTAGTATTTCTTTCTTGTCAGTAATTTTGCAACTGTACATTCAAGTCGCTCTATCTCGGAAACCGTGGGTAATAGGACATATTATTCATATGAACATTTTTGCTTAAAATGACCGATACGATCACCTCCCAGAATATTGACCTTTCCTCCTGGAACACCCTGTATATACATATATATATATATATATATATATATATATATATATATATATATAATAATCTATAAAATATATATTATATCGTTTTTTACAGAAGAAAAAGAATGGAAATTAATATGAATAAAAAAATTAAAGAGGAGAAATAATAAATTAAATGCATTACAATATATTTAATTACAAAACATATCTCAAAAGATTAAATTTAAATCTGGGTTTTTAGCATTGAAATAAAAAAAAACTTATTTTATCGAGTTATTATGTTATACGCAATATTCACTGTTTCTGCATAACGATATATACATATGTTTAATATCTCGGCGTGATTACCATGCTACTATCGCATTACTGAAAAAATTGAACGTTATTAAAAACGTTAGTATAATTGTTGATACATTCATATCTTCATATATATAAATATATTGACCCACTAAAAAAAACCTTACAAAGGTAAAAAAAATACGCCAAGTATATATCTAAAAAATAATTTATAAAATATTTTTCCTAAATAATAAGAAATAAAAGCTGAATATGAAATCAATAATTAACTAGCCAAGTACTTAGAAGCAATTCAGTTTGTGAGAATTTGTAATTTGAAATAGCATTTATCATAAAATCAAATTTGTATTTATAGAAATGTTATACACAAATTCTCTGCATAAAATTAAAACGCATTATATTCTTATTAAGAGAAGAGTTTCAAAATAAGTTCAATAGAAATAAGAAAATATAAAAAAATTTTAATTAAAAAAACTTGGCGCTGCTAAACTAAACATGCTAAAATTAGTGTATTCTTTAATACATTCACATTGCAGTTATTGTGATATAACTAAATTAAATATAATTCTAAATTAAATTTAGATCTAAATTAAATTTATTGTTTGTTGGTTTTAATATATACAAGATGGCGATAGCGGGATAGATAAGGCTGGGTGGAAATAAAGCCATGCGCGTATATGTATCTATATATTTCTACTATATACATGTCGTAACGGCCCTGCCGTTACCTCATCCCCCTTCTTTAGGTGGTGGCGGCGCCGGATCCGGTGGCGGACCCGCGCAGGCGGCTGCTTCGGAGGGTCCCGTCGGCGTTAAATCTTAGGAGCCAGAGACCCTCCGGGGTCCAGATCCTGTGCCGGCGCGTCCGGTGGACTGCGTGGTGCGCCACCCTAATAATGATCCCGGTGGCGACTTTGATCGTAACCGGTTCCGGCGGCCGTGGTCCTACCGCAGGGATTGGTCGGGCTGTCGTCGGGCCTGTTGTCGGCGGTGGTGGCCACGCTGCACGGCTCCGTGGCGGTGTCGGTCCTGACTTCGGCGGTTGGATGACGGCGGCGCGTCTCAGCCGGTTTGGCGCGGCGGGCGGTAGTTCCGCGGCGGCGCACGCGGCTGTGCTAGATCGGATGGCTCGGGGCTTTGGTGACGGCCTTTGTGCCCGGCGTCGGTCCGGTGGTGGCGGCGGCGGCGTGGATAGGAGGAGGATCTTCCTCCTGTTGTCTGCGTCGCTACTTTGGATCGCCGTTCCGACGCGGAGCGGTGGTCGGCGGTGCCGGTCGGGTGTCCTCGATGGCTCGGCCCTGGGCGGCGTGACGGGCGATGGTCCGGGGCCGTCTGTGAATTCGTATTCTTCGTCCTCGGACCAACGTCCAAATAGCTCTTCCAGCTGTCTGCGCTCGGCGTCTGTAGGCATCGTGGCTGTTGCGGACTGACTGGTCTCCCGGCCAGCCGGCGCGTGGCCCTTTATACGCGCTCGCGGAATGCTTGGTATGCGGTCTGCGCGGTTTTTATGATTGCCTCGGCGCGTTATCGGACCGATCGTGCCCTAGGCCGAGGCTCGTGAGTTTCAAAAATCCCTGCCTGGTAATCGCGATTCGGTCGGGTTCCCTTGCGGGTATTGGCGCTCGCGATCGGTAATCGCGACTTTACCGCGCGTGGGGCATGTTTTTCCGTGTACCGATGCTCGCGATTGGTACTTGCGATTTTACCGAGGGTCGTAGGTGTTTCCGCCCGTACCGATGCTCGCGATCGGTAATCGCCGGGTGATGGCGATTTTCCCGCTGGTGTTGGATGTGGGGCGGGTTCTGCCTGCCAGGGGTTAGTCTGCTGGGTTGCCAACGGCTTCGGGTTGGTCCGGGTGTGCCTTGAGGTCCTGTATGTGGACATGCCGGTGCCAGCCTCCGCGGGTGTCCTGTAGGTCGACGATGACGTGCGAGACTATTTTTTGCACCTCCAGGGGCCCCACGAATTTGGGGCTAATTTAGCGTTGAAGGCCCTCGCTTTGTTGGACAGGACATGGTTTTTCTTCCACACGAGCTCCAGTTGCGGTTTCCTGTCGCGCCTCCGCAAGTTGTAGTGCCGTTCTTGGTGCTGGAAGGCCGGAAGGCTAAGTGGACCTTTACAAGCTCGGAGGCCTTATTTAGATGACGTTGCGTAGCTTCCGGTGACGTGGCGGTTTCTTGGTCCTCTGGGCGTGGTCGGGCTAGTTCCCGGCCATGATTAAGGTAGGCGGGCGTTTGCCCGGAGGCCTCGCTCCAGGCGGTGTTAAACGCATACTGGAGGGCAGGCGTATGCTCGTCCCAGGTTTTCTGATTTCTTCCTACGTATTGCGCGACCATGGTTTTAACTGTGCGGTTTGCTCGCTCGACTGGGTTACACTGGGGTGTGTACGGTGGCGCGGTGCGGTGCTGGATGCCGAAGGTCTGTAGTAGTTTTTCCAGCTGGTCCGATTTTAGCTGCGTCCCGTTGTCCGTGATCAGTCTTTGCGGGCACCCGTGTCGGTAGAAGACCTGGTTGGTGAAGGCCCTCGTGACGTTACTCGCGGTGGCCTTTCGCAGGGGCGCGAGCTCAATCCACTTGGTAAATCGGTCCTGCATCGTGAGGAGCCACGTGTGGCCGCGGTTGCAGCGAGGCAGCGGCCCGACCAGGTCGATAGAGACCTGCTGCCACGGCGCGGTAACCGGGCTGGTGTGGAGGTTGCCGGCCGGTCGTAATTGCGATGCCTTGTGGGCCAAGCAGATGGTACACGAGCGTACGTACCGTGCGATGTCCCGAAACATCCCTGGCCAGTAGTATAGTTGGGCAATACGGGCCATGGTCTTAGCCGTCCTCAGGTGGCCGGATGCAGGATCGTCGTGGTAGCGTTGGAGCAGGGCGGGCCGTTCGGAGGTCGATACGCATCACTTCCACTGCTCGTCGGCGGGCATTTCCCGGAAATACAGGTCGTGCAGGATATGTCGGTATAAGTGCCCCTCGCGTATCTGATAGTCGGGTCGGTCGGCGGGTCTGGTTCGTACGTTCTGGCTGATACGGCGATATCAGGTGCACGGCGGTGTTTGTCGTGCTGCCGCGACCTCGGGCTGGCGGGAGAGCGCGTCGGCCACCTGATTCTGGGTGCCTCGCCGGTACTTGATTTCGAAATCGTGTTGCTGGAGTTCGATCATCCAGCGGGCAAGTCGGCCGGACGGGGCCTCCAGGCGTTGGAGCCACCGGAGGGACTGGTGGTCGGTAAGCACAGTGAACCGATATCCCTCCAAATAATCCCGCATCCGGCGAATCCCCCAGACTACGGCGAGGCACTCCAATTCGGTTGCGCTGTAGTTGCGTTCGGCTTGGTTTAACGTCCGGCTAGCATATGCGATGACTCATTCCCCTTCGGCTAGTTGTTGCGTCAGGACGGCGCCTAATCCGTGCGCGCTGGCGTCGGTCTGCAGGGTGAACGGCAGTTCAAAATCCGGGCACGCGAGTACCGGGGTGGAAGTCAGGGCGTTTTTGAGGCGTTGGAAGGCCTTGTTCTCGGTGGCGGTTCAGGTCCAGCGGGCGTTTGTGCGCGTCAGGTACGTCAAGGGTGCGGCCATGGCGGAGAAATCCGCGATAAAGCGTCGGTACCATGACGCTAAGCCTAGAAACTGGCGGACTTGTCGGAGGCTGGTGGGCGTTGGCCAACTGGCCATGGCGCTCACCTTGGCGGGGTCGGTGTGGATTCCGCTGCGGTCGACAATGTGACCCAAGTATCGTAAGCTGTCCCGGCAGAAGTGGCACTTGTCCACGTTGAATCGGAGTTTCGCGGTTCGCAGGCGCCGAAAAACCTCGGCTAGATGTTCCAAGTGTGCCTCGAGCGTGGGGCTGGCCACGACGATATCGTCCAGGTACACGAGGACATGCGGCTCCAGCTCGGGCCCGAGGATCGAGTCCAGGAGGCGTTGGAATGTTGTGGGGGCTGAGTGTAGTCCAAACGGCATCATCTTGAACTGCATAAGTCCCCTCCCCGGGACGGTGAACGCCGTGGCCGGACGGCTTTCGGGCGCCAATGGTACTTGCCAGTACCCGTTCTTGAGGTCTAGCGTGATTAAATACTTCGCGCCTCGGAGTTTATGAGGGTGGCCGAAATGTGTGGCAACGGGTAGGCGTCTTTTTTAGTCACATCGTTTAGTTTTCGGAAATCGATACAAAATCGATAAGTGCCATCCTTCTTCTTCACCAGTACGACCAAGGAGCTCCATGCGCTCTGCGATGGCTCGATCACACCGGCCTCCATTTTTCGGACCTCCTGATCGATTACGGCCTGCATGGCCGGATATCGCTTTCGGTAGCGTTGTTTAATCGGCTGGTCGGTGGTCAGGCGGATCCGGTGTTTGATGCGATCCGTCGGCCCGCGCACGGCGTCGAAAGCGGTCAATTCCTGGCTTAGGAATTTTCTCAGTCGGCGATCTTCGTCCGGGGTTCGCGGCGTTAGCCCGGCCGAGATTTCCCCTACGGTGGGCACCGCGCGGGCAGTGGCGCTTGGGGGTGCCGGTAGTGCCACCCCCAGTTTGGCCCATAGGTCGATGCCGATCAGAATCGGTCCGCTGAGATTCGGCATGACCTGGAATCGGTGAGTCACGGTGCGGTCGATCGTGGTAATCGGTAGGTCTACTGTTTGCTCGATGGGTACGGTGGTGTTGTCGGCCAAGTTGATCTGCTGGGTTACCCCCTGAGGGGGATGGCCGCAGTACCTGGCTCGCTTCGCCGTAGCTGGGCTCACGAACGAGACCTCGGAGCCGGAGTCGAGCAGGGCCCACAGGTGTCGGTTGAACAGCTGGATCTTCAGATGCGGCCTAGGTGTGAACCGTATTGGGTTTGAGCGGGTCGGGCGGTGGCCGCTGGTTCCCCGGCCCGAAAGCTGTTTCCCGCCGGTGGATGGCAGTCGCGGGTGAGCACCCCGTCTCGGCCACAGCGAGAACAGAACTTGCGTGGCGGCCTCTTGCAATCGAGCCGCGTGTGGCCCCGTTGTTTGCAGCGCCAGCAGCATTCCTCTCGGCTGTAGGCGGCGGCGGCGACCGGTGAGCTTGGCTTACTACGGGTCGGTGGTTGCTCCTCCTTCTGCCGGCGCAGGACCTTCTCGTGCTCTGCTGCTCGGGCGCTTAGCTCGGCGACGCTGATGGCTTCTGCCGGCCGAATGTACAGCTGGTAGCTGGAGTGCAAGTTGTTATATAACAAGCGGGCCTTCTCCTGTGGTGCGTAGCCCCCAGCGGGCCTCATCATCGTCAGCAAGTCCGTGGCGTATTGGTCAAAGGATTCCCCCGGTCTTTGCCTCCGGGCCTGGGCATCTTGCCGCATTTGGTCCTGATAGTCGGGTGGGAGGTACTTCAGGTCGGAAGGCGGTGCTGAAGGCATCCCTGGTGGTCCAGTCCTCGTTTTTGCGGTACCACAACAAGGGGTTTCCGCGTAACATCTCGGATAACCCTAGGAGGAAGAATTCGTCGGCGTAGCGGTAGGATCGTTTTAGTTCCTCTATTCGCTCGAGGAACGCGAACGGGTCTTTGCCTTCGAAACAAAGACCCCATTTTCGGATTCGATCTAGAATCGTGGTTGGGTCGGGTAGAGTCGGTTCGGCACGGTCTGGGGTCGGCTCGGGTCGTACCGGCGTTGTTTCTCCCTCGTTCGTCATGTCGGCGGTGTCGTGTTCGGGGAACAGCTTTGGGTTTTGTGTCACGAATTGACGCAGTCGATGTCGCAAAGTGTCAATAGTTCCGATACTGTCGAGACCGTGTGTGACTAGAAGAATCACGAGCTGGACATTCGTAAGCGAGTATATCCAGGAGATTTTCATCGGGGTGCGCACGCAAGATGGAGTCTCTACTGAGCAGATCCCTGTTCGGGCGCCATGTAACGCGGTCACCTCGCTCGACGCTCGGATCGGCTCGTCGGTGTTCGGGTTCGAGAGGAGGGGAGACTCAAGCTTACGAGAACACAGGTTGAAATGAAAAGATAGTTTATTCAAAGAAAGATAGATGGATACAGCGTGCAGGGCCGGGCGATGTCATGCGGTGAGCGGTGTCGCTGGTAGCAGGGTGGCGGGGCGCAAAGCGGAGACGCAAAGCGATTGGCGCAGAACGGTGTGAAGCGCTAGACAGGCGCGGCGTGCAGGCGGTATCGGTTTTATTTACACGCGAGTTCGGCGCGGCTACAACTAGCGGATGTATGCGGAACAGGCTTATTTACTATCAGGCTTAATACTACGGTGTGGTTACAACTGGCGGACTTATGCGGAACAGGTCTTATTACTAGCAGGCTTAAGACTATGGCGCGGTTATAACTAGCGGACTTATGACTAACCGGTTACGACTAGCAGGTTTATGACTACGGGGATTAGAACTAACGGACTTATCTCTATCGTGCGGCTAATATCTACGGCGCGATATATACATGCACTTACTAGCTAAGGTCAGGTTAGGCGGCTAGGTATTGCCGGCAGGCCCGAGTGTCACGTCGAGCACTGCCTGAGCAACGGACGTCGGTGCAGCCCGACAGAGCCAAGTGCAGCCTTGGCCCCAGGTAGAGGCAGGAGCCGGTGCAACCCGGCGGAGACGAGGGCAACCTCGGCTCTACGAGCGGTGTAGACCGGAGCCGGTACAACCCAGCGGTGTCAAGGGCAACCGACTCCAGGTAGAACGTCGGTGCAACCCGACGGAGCTGAGTTCAGCCTCAGCCCCAAGAGGTGGTAGGTAGTGGTTAGATCGGTGTCGGGAACTGGATGTCGGGACAGGTTCTGGTCCCGATGTCTCGGCCGCCTGGGCTTATATACCCGGCCGGCGCCCCCACTATCGTCGTCGGTTCGGTAGTGGGATCGGTTCCGCGTGGGGACTGCGAGAGAGATAGCGCGGGTCGAGAGCGAGAGCGCATGCCGAGAGAGATAGTGCGTACGGCAAGCAAGATGGCGATAGAGGGTTAGGTATGGCTGGGTGGAAATAAAGCCATGCGCGTATATGTATCTATATATTTCTACTATATACATGTCGTAACGGCCCTACCATTACAAACGTACAAGACATCTACATTAAAAATTGTTTTTTCCTTTCTCATTTTTAAAACAAAGGGCATAAATCATAAAAAGCAATGCTAAATAATAATTTTAATTTAAAAAGAATTCACATAATCTTGCGTAAATATATTACAAGTACTGATAGCATTGATATCCATTTCATTAGTGCGCGGTGGATCATGAGAAAACATTCCGTCTCTCACGACGCGGATCGGGGTTCAAATCCGAGGTTTTTGGGTTTTTTTTACTATTTTTTATAGTTTATGGTACATCATTACATACATTCATTTATTAAATGTGATTATATTTTAAGAAATATGTTTCAAATATTTATGTCTTTTTCAAACTGTAATTATATATTACAAATTACATATATGTAAAAAAAATTTATTATAAATAAAAATAATATATTTTCATTATACAGGGTGTTCCAGGAGGAAAGGTCAATATTCTGGGAGGTGATTGTGTCGGTCATTTTAAGCAAAAATGTTCATATGATTATATGTCCTATTCCCCACGGTTTCCGAGATAGAGTGACTTGAATGTACGTCTCGTGTATTCACTTTTCTTCTGTACACTTCAACCTTCATCCGTGAACCTAACCTAACCTAACCTGTACAGTGAAGTGTACAGAAGAAAAGTGAATACACGAGACGAAATGCTCGCTCAAATAATGGATGCTAGTGCCCGCATAAAGGAACGTCACGATGTACTCAAACACGCCATGTTCACACAACAGTTGAAAAATGCATTGATGTTAACGGTGGAATTTTTGAAAATTTATTATAATCTGTAAAAAATGTATCACTTGAACAATAAATATTAGAAATAGTACGTAGTATTTCTTTCTTGTCAGTAATTTTGCAACTGTACATTCAAGTCGCTCTATCTCGGAAACCGTGGGTAATAGGACATATTATTCATATGAACATTTTTGCTTAAAATGACCGATACGATCACCTCCCAGAATATTGACCTTTCCTCCTGGAACACCCTGTATATACATATATATATATATATATATATATATATAATAATCTATAAAATATATATTATATCGTTTTTTACAGAAGAAAAAGAAATGGAAATTAATATGAATAAAAAAATTAAAGAGGAGAAATAATAAATTAAATGCATTACAATATATTTAATTACAAAACATATCTCAAAAGATTAAATTTAAATCTGGGTTTTTAGCATTGAAATAAAAAAAAACTTATTTTATCGAGTTATTATGTTATACGCAATATTCACTGTTTCTGCATAACGATATATACATATGTTTAATATCTCGGCGTGATTACCATGCTACTATCGCATTACTGAAAAAATTGAACGTTATTAAAAACGTTAGTATAATTGTTGATACATTCATATCTTCATATATATAAATATATTGACCCACTAAAAAAAACCTTACAAAGGTAAAAAAAATACGCCAAGTATATATCTAAAAAATAATTTATAAATATTTTTCCTAAATAATAAGAAATAAAAGCTGAATATGAAATCAATAATTAACTAGCCAAGTACTTAGAAGCAATTCAGTTTGTGAGAATTTGTAATTTGAAATAGCATTTATCATAAAATCAAATTTGTATTTATAGAAATGTTATACACAAATTCTCTGCATAAAATTAAAACGCATTATATTCTTATTAAGAGAAACCTGAGTTTCAAAATAAGTTCAATAGAAATAAGAAAATATAAAAAAATTTTAATTAAAAAAACTTGGCGCTGCTAAACTAAACATGCTAAAATTAGTGTATTCTTTAATACATTCACATTGCAGTTATTGTGATATAACTAAATTAAATATAATTCTAAATTAAATTTAGATCTAAATTAAATTTATTGTTTGTTGGTTTTAATATATACTTTGAAAGTTAGCAGCGCCAAGTTTTTTTAATTAAAATTTTTTTATATTTTCTTATTTCTATTAAACTTATTTTGAAACTCAGGTTTCTCTTAATAAAAATATAATGCGTTTTAATTTTATGCAGAGTATTTGTGTATAACATTTCTATAAATACAAATTTGATTTTATGACAAATACTACTTCAAATTACCAAATTCTCACAAACTGAATTGCTTCTAAGTAGGCTAGTTAACTATTGATTTCATATTTAGTTTTTATTTCTTATTATTTAGGAAAAATATTTTATAAATTATTTTTTAGATATATACTTGGCGTATTTCTTTTTACCTTTGTGAGGTTTTTTTTTAGTGGGAGTTCACTGCTTTTTGTAATTATTCTTACTTTATATTAGTATATTAGTATAACAATAAATCACACGAAATTAATATCTGCTTTGATAAATAGCAATTGCTTATGAAACGTTAATTTTTAATTGTTATAGAGATCGAGTTTCAGATATCTTCTAATAATTTTCGTGATCGTATATAACGAGATATATATATAACAATAAATCACACGAAGTTAATATCTGCTTCGACAAATAGCAATCGCTTGTGAATCGTTAATTATTAATTATTATAGAGATCGAGTTTCAGATATCTTTTAACAATTTTCGCGATCGTGTATAACGACACATGGAGCTGTTGCCTGCTCGCTGTCACTGTACGAATGACAACAAAGTGAGACATTCCATACACAATATAATAGCGCTATATATGCCGCATACCGACACGCGTCTTTGTTTACTTATTTGGCGGTACGATCATGTGGTGTAATGGGATGTACATATACACATATTCGCTTCCTCTCTGCCGCTTTCTCTCCCGCTCCCCCTCTCCCGCTACCCCTCACTCTCTCTCACTCCCTCCCTCCCGCTGTCTCTCTCCCCCTCCCGTCCCTCCCTCCTCGTCCCTCCCTCCCTCTCTCTCCCTCTCCCTCACTCCCTCTTCCCCTTTCCCTCCCTCCCTCCCGCTCTCCCTCTCTCTCGCTCCCGCTCTCTCTCTCGCCCCCGCTCTCTTTCTCTCTCTCTCCCGCTCTCTCTCTCTTTCTCTCTCTCTCTCTCTTTCCCTCTCTCTCTCCCCCCGCTTCCTCTCTTTTATTTATTACAAATTTTTAAAATTATGATTTTATAAAAGTGTAATACACGAAAGAATTATCGTACATGATCGATATGAACGCGCCTTGAGGGACAAAATCGCTTTGCGTGTGTGCGTGCGAGCATACGTACGTGAGATTCTGAAATATCTTATCTTATTATTATGATAATGATGAAGAACGAAAAATGTCATATTTCTGGTATACAATTATCATTCCTCAGGATTGACTGCACCAATCTTATTCAAACTGGTCGGAATCGAAAGCTTGCATGCACATTGTATAAGAAAACTGCCGTTAGATTTTTGATTAACGGCTTGGTTCCTGAGGAATTTTAATCGAAAATTTATTAGACGTAAAACTCCGGATAAGCTACTTGGTAACGTCGCGGCCCCTGTACATAGGCAATATAGGCAAACCGTTGACAGCCGAAACGTTTTTTTTATATACTTGGCGTCGCGACGCTACTGCGTCACTTGATATATATTGATTAGCTAATATCAACTAAAAAGTCGACAGAAATGTTACCGCAGTAAAATAATTGCACGGCGGAACAAATGCTCTCGTGTATATAGACATCCATCTAGAACAGACATCACAGATGTAAAAAAAGTGCTAAGCATATCTTTCTCCAGCCAAAATAGTCCTTTACAAAAATTAGTCGCCATCAAAAATATTATCTCTTCTCAGAAATCATATTTTATCTCTTTATTAATAACACGGAAAAAAACTTAAAACATTAGCATCAAAAAGAAGTGAAATCAAAAAGTAAATCTAGAAAAATATAATGCATAATATTCAGTTGAATTATTTTTTATAACTAAAGTAGATCTATTTAATGTAAGATGCAGAAAATATTAAAAATTTGAAATTTTGCATTCTTTTATCTATTTAACATTGCATTCTATTCTATTTGCAGAAGCAAATAAAATGCAATAAAATATATACAATATATGGTGTATAACTTAAAATTGATTGTACAAATGTATAATTATTGTGCATATAATATTTCCAAAATATTTATACATGTATACATACATATAATAAATTATTTAATATTTTTAAATAATTATTCACACATACTTATTTATCCAAATATATTTAAACATATATTCAAGAAAAGTATAATACAAGACACAAAAAATTTAATATAGAAAATTAAAAAATTGAAAATTAAAAAAATAAAAATTAAAAAATTGAGGTTAAAAAAATAAATATAAAAAAATTAATGCAAAAAGATTTAAAATTAAAAATAAATAAATTCAAAGTTTTATGCGCAAAAAGATTGACGTTATAAAAATAAAAGTAAACAAATTTCATGTGGAAAAAACTTAGCGCTGTTATTCCAATTAAAATTAACATTATGAATAAAATATATTAGGTGCACAACTTTGCTTCCGCCGTTTTTTTTCCGAAATTCGAGGCTTTATTGTAAAAAACTGGTTATACATTTATGATTTAAAATATTGTCCATCGCTGGCCACTACTTTCTCCCATCTTTCGGGCAGCGTACGAATGCCGCGTTGAAAAAACTGGTCATCTTTTGAAGCGATCCACGAATCGATCCAATTTCTTACTTCTTCATAAGACCGGAAGTGCTGGTCAACCAGGCCGTGTGCCATTGATCGAAACAAGTGATAGTCAGAGGGAGCAACGTCTGGAGAATACGGCGGGTGAGGTAGGACTTCCCAATGTTTCCAAGTATGTCTTGACCACTTTCGCAACATGGGGTCGAGCATTGTCATGCTGCAAAATCACTTTATCGTGTCTCTCGTTGTATTGCGGCCGTTTGTCTTTTAATGCTCGGCTCAAACGCATTAATTGCGTTCGATAACGATCGCCTGTGATTGTTTCAGTCGGTTTTAACAGCTAATAATACACTACGCCGAGCTGGTCCCACCAAATACAGAGCATGACCTTGGAGCCGTAAATATTCGGTTTGGCCGTCGACGTGGAAGCATGGTCGGGATATCCCCATGATTTTCTGCGCTTGGGGTTATCGTAATGAACCCATTTTTCGTTCCCAGTCACAATGCGATGCAGAAATCCCTTCCGTCTTTGCCTTTCAAGCAACTGTTCACAAGCAAACAAACGCCGTTCAACATCTCTCAGTTTCAACTCGTACGATACCCAATTTCCTTGCTTCTGAATCATTCCCATGTCTTTGAGGCGTTTTGAAATTGCTTGTTGAGTCACTCCCAATGATCATGCCAATTCTTCTTGACTTTGACTCGAGTCTTCATTAAGTAATGCCTCCAATTCTGCATCTTCGAAAACCTTCTCTCTTCCACCGCTATGCCGGTCTTCGACGTGAAAATCACCGTTCTTGAAGCGTTGAAACCACTCACGACACGTTCTTTCACTAATAGCGGCCTCACCATAAGTATTTGAGAGCATTCGATGAGCTTCAGCCGCAGATTTCTTCATATTGAAGCAGAAAATTAAAACCTCCCGCAAATGACGAGAATTTGGCTCGTAAACTGACATTTTCAATCGAGAATAACTTTATGATGCAGACACAAATCGACTAATGGTTCTATGGGGTTATGTTGACAGATGCCCAAGTTTATTGCATGACGTCTATGATCTATTTATTTCGACCACTACTTACCGCTAAAGCCATCTATAGGAAAACGGCGGAAGCAAAGTTGTACACCTAATAATACAAACTAAAATAAATTTACATAACAGCGCTAAGTTTTTTTTGCACATGAAATTTGTTTACTTTTATTGATAAATATAACGAATAGGGGACCCAGCCCCAATGACCTTGACCTTGACATATGTTGTCAAGGACATAATTCTGAGTAACTTTTTCTTCTAATTTAATCGTTGCTCGTTGCTTATTAAAAAATTATTAACAAAAAAAGTTTGAAATATACCAAAGTACATGCACGGACAGAAAGCACGCGCGCGCGCGCACACACACACACACACACACACACACACACACACGAGGGGCCTTCGGCCCCCCTCCAGCACCCACCCCGCCGGTAAGCAGGGTGGACCTCGCTTTACAATGTAGTATGTACTTTATAAGTTGTAAAGCGAGGTCCACCCTGCCTACTGGCGGGCGGGTGCGGGAGGGGGGCCGAAGGCCCCCCTTGTATCCCCCGTTGTGTGTGTGTGTGTGCGCGCGCGCGCGCGTGCTTCCTGTCCGTGCATGTACTTTGGTATATTTCAAACTTTTTTTGTTAATAACTTTTTAATAAGCAATGAGCGACGATTAAATTAGAAGAAAAAGTTACTCAGAATTATGTCCTTGACAACATATGTCAAGGTCAAGATCATTGGGGCTGGGTCCCCTATTCGCTATATTTACGCTTATATTTTATTTTTGAACACCCTATATATGTAAAAGCTTGTGTTTATTTCAGTTTATATGTGTAGTATACGTAGGACTATTCCTGTAAACTAACTTAAATATCCAGTTTTTCATTGTCAGACTATGTATAAATCTTGATTTTTACAAATTTTTGTTTGTTAATAACTTTTTAATAAGCAACGAGCGACGATTAAATTAGAAGAAAGTTACTCAGAATTATGTCCTTGATAACATATGTCAAGGTCAAGGTTATTGGGGCTGGGTCCCCTATTCGCTATATTTACTCTTTTGTTTTTATAACGTCAATTTTTTTGCGCATGAAATTTTTTGAATTTAATTATTTTTAATTTAAAATTTATTTGCATTAATTTTTTTATATTAATTTTTTTAACCTCAATTTTTTAATTTTTATTTTTTTAATTTTCAATTTTTTAATTTTCTAAATTAAATTTGTTGTGTCTTGTATTGTGCTTTTCTTGAATAGCGAGAGATATATGCGTGCGTGAATATTTATGCGTGCATGTGTGCGCGCGTACGTATGTGTGCGTATATGCGTGTATGCGTTACGTGTTTGCGCGAATTGTGTGTGCGCGCGTATGTATGTGTGCGTGCGTATATACAGAGTGTCCCATAATTCGCGGATCACCTGCCATGTGCAGGTAGAGCACATGAAACCGAGAAGAAAAGTCCTTTACCATTTTGCGATTTTCGTAATAATTATTAAGAAATTAATTTAAAAAGATGGGCCAATCATGAGCGCGCGGCGAGAAGAGACTTCCTACTCAGGCGTTGCTAGATGCGCGGCGAAGCGGTGGGAGGGGAGCTGTATACGGCTACGTACGAGCAAACGCTGAAGCCACGCATCTCGAACTATTCTCTCTCTCTCTCTCTCTCTCTCTCACTCTCTCTTTCTCTTTCTCGCGCGCGCGACATAGGAAGCAGAGTTGGGCAAAAATCTAATTAACAATTACAAATTTCAATTACAATGTAATTCTTAATGCAATTAATAATTATATTTTATAATCGTTAATTATTGCAAACAGTTACATTGTTAATTATTGCAAACAATGTAATTATTAATTGCATTAAGAATTACATTGTAATTGAAATTTGTAATTGTTAATTAGATTTTTGCCCAACTCTGCTTCCTATGCCGCGCGCGCGAGAAAGAGAAAGAGAGAGTGAGAGAGAGAGAGAGAGAGAGAATAGTTCGAGATGCGTGGCTTCAGCGTTCGCTCGGACGTAGCCGTATACAGCGCCCCTCCCACCGCTTCGCCGCGCACCTAGCAACGCCTGAGTAGGAAGTCTCTTCTCGCCGCGCGCTTGTGATTGGCCCATCTTTTTAAATTAATTTCTTAATAATTATTATGAAAATCGCAAAATGGTAAAGGACTTTTCTTCTCGGTTTCATGTGCTCTACCTGCACATGGCGGGTGATCCGCGAATTATGGGACACCCTGTATATCAATGAATCTGAATCAATATGGCGTCTTGCGAACAAAGCGACATACGTCAGCGGCGTATCAGTAAACCTGGAAAACAGCCTAGCAGCATAGCCTAGCGGCGTATCAGTGAACCCGGACAAACATGGCGTCTCGAAAAGTGACACCTTTTTGGCCGAAAAATTCATATGAAATATCGAGATCAAATACATCAAGTGCATTTACCAGTGTCATTTTCATATTATTATATTCGGAAAAATCCATGTTCTCGATTGATACGTTCATCTCTCGAAAGGATGGTCCGACGTACGAGATATTTCGAATTCATTTTTTAAAATTTTCAAAAAACGTCCTCGCTCCGGTAAATGATACACGGTAGCGTCTGTTTACAGTAAATAAAAAGACGACGAAAGATATACTTAGCGAGACGCTATCGCATTTCTTGATACATGCACGCATACATATACACACACTAAATGTAAGAAATTTTCCGTAACTACGTTTAGGCGTGTGGCAGGATAGAAAAGGAAAAGAAACATATCGCGACGTACATGCGCTGTCTTGTTGACGATCTCGCGAGAGCAGTACACGCTGTTTTTGTTTCGTCGTGCTTCGTGCGATTATTGTCCGTAAAGGATTTTACCCGCGATTATATCCATAAAGGATTTTTTGTGTTTATGTGCGAAGTGCGTTTTTGGTTTGCGTAGGTGAAACATTTTTCTTTGTTTACATTTAGCATAAAAAAATAACAATAGCTAAAAAATAAACAAAAATGTCAAATCAGTGCGGTATAGATCGTTTTTACGATAAGTGTATGTATAAAGACTGTACGGGTTCAAGATCTCATGGAAAACATTTATATAGATTTCCGCTGCAGACAGATAAAAGGCATCATTTATGGATACGCAACAGTGGTAAGTTTTTATATATAATCTAATTACATACATTTTGCCGTATTTTGTACTTATATTTTTTGTATTAATCTTGTTTTATAATATAATCACTCACTATCAGAGAATTATGTATAGAAAAAGTCCTATATTCTTTTTTTATATTTTAATATTTAATTCAATATTAAATATTCTATTTTTTATTATTTTGTGATATAATTATTTCAAGCATTTATATATGTGCAAATCGCGATATATAGTTTTTTTAAAGTTTTGTACGAAATATTTGGCAACTACAACATATTGTTTAATTGATAAGTAAATAATGTAATATTATTATATGTAATTTTTATTGAATGTGTTAGCAAAATTTATTTATTTTATCTTTTCTAATAAAGATAATTCGATTATTTATTCACAAATTTTCGTAATTTATTCGCGATTTATATACGATCAATTCTATCAAAATTTTTTAAATTAAAAACGAGAAAAGTGTTTGAGATAATGCCGTGTTTATGTTATGGCCGGCTTATCGCTCGCGATCTATTGTTTACGCTTGGATTGAACCAATACGCGTGCGTACCGAGAATATCGGCAACCATGCGGCATGCGGCATAGCGTAACCATGGCTGTTTCAGTCCACGTGAGTCGGCGAGCGAACGTGCTACGTCGAACGTCGAACGTGCTACCACCAGTTGGATTATTACTTTTCGATTCCAGTGAAGGATTATTGCAATGGTAAGTACAGTGTATATTTAAAAAGTATATTTTATAATGTTATAATATATTAAAGACTATTCGCGTATTTAATAGAGTAAACATCACCACGTAACCTTTTTTTATTCGATATCGGCGAAATAGTGATGTTTGATGAGATAAGCACATCGAGCCGCGTAATATGGAAATATTCAGGACTCAAAGTTTTACGTTATGTTCGAGAACGTTTTATATTATGTTTCGATTAACATCGAAACTTTAACAATACATCTCGTTCGCTTTTTATTTTCTTTCTTTCGCTTACCGACTAACATTATCCGTGTTTTTGTTTGTTATTTATATATGGTATATGATTTTTTGCAATTTTTTTTAGGAAACAATGTCTGAGACATCGGCGGCGACGGCACTTGCGTCGGCACCAGAGTCGGCATCGTCAACGGCACCGATATTGTTGACGGCACCGGCATCAGCGATGACACCGGCGTCAACAGCATCAATTATGGAGGCGCCATCGGCGACAGCGACGGCATCGACGTCGGCACCGGCATTGGCACCGGCATCGGCGGGGACACCGGCGACAATGATAACATTAAGTGTAAGTGTTACATATTTTATATCAAGATGATATATTATTTTTCTGCGAGCAGCATTTTAAATTAAAGACAATATATTTTACATGTACATATTTACATGTCTATTAACATTTGTTACGTGTTTCTTATATTTATTATTTATTATTTATTATAATATATTTATTTTTAATGTTTCAGAAAGAAGAACTTAGCGCGTTGCTCAACAGAACGGTACAATTGGCGCTAAGAGGACGGGGAGGATGGAGAGGACGCGGGATGCGTGATGGCAGAAGAGGAAGAGGAAGAGGAAGAGGAAGAGGAGGACGAGGAAGAGGAAGTCGAGGCAGGAATAAAGGGGGAATAAATATAAATTATTATTCTACTTAAAATGTTATAAAAGTACTTAATTTTTTTAACACACATATTAACATACACACAAACACACACACACATATACCCATAAAATTATTTTGATATATATATATATATATATATATATATATATATTTATTTATTTTTATGTAAGAAGACGAGAATAGAAAGAATAAAAGTTGAGCAAATAAAAGAATATTATAATGGGAATAAAAGAATACAATAATGAACGAGCAGAGAGAGAGAGAGATAGAGAGAGAGAGAGAGAGAGAGAGAAGCGCGAGTGAACGCGTAAGTGAATGTGCGAGGAGCATGAAGCTAAGCGATATATAGTACATAGCGAGCGAGCGATTAGAAAGAGACAGAGCGTGACAGAGCGTATGATCGAGAGAAAAAAGATACTGCAATAATGTTAGTGCGTACTGTATATTACTCTCACACACATGAAAGAGACGAAGATAGTACGATTATGTCTGTCTTTGTCATGTACGATTGCAGCTCTGTCTATCGCGACATCACGCAACTGATCTACTGCTCTATTTTACTCTTTCGTACAAATATTGCCATACACATAAACACAAATTTGCATCAACTCCATTTTTTTGTATTATTCTTTTAAGTTCAATTTTAACAATTACATATTGTTATTTCGTACAATCTATTCTATGGGATTGGTTTATTTTATACATATGACTTGCAGAAAATTTATAACAATCAAATATTGTTACGAGTCGACAACTGTAGACGCCATATTGGGATAAAAATAGATAAGAAAAACTGTAATTTTTAAACTTTTTGGAAATTTCAGCATAAAATCGATTGTCCCATAGAACATTGATGTATGTACTTTAATCATGTAAAAGCATTTGTAATTCTGTATAGCCATTACGAAAACTAGTACAGTTAAAAAAAAAATGCGTTTGGTCGGTAAAACAGACATGTTCCTGGATCCCCTTAATGGTTTATGATCTGTGACAAGTGTAAATCTTCTTCCATATAAATACGGTCGAAAATGTTTGACGCAATAAATTATGGCCAATGCTTCCTTTTCGTATGTGTCGTATTTCAATTCATTTTCCGTGAGGATTCTAGAGGCGTAAGCGATCGGTCGATCTTTGTTTATTTCCCCTTGGGAAAGTATTCCTCCCACGGCTATTCCGGAAGCATCGGTGGTTAAAATGAATGATTTAGAAAAATCAGGATATTGCAGTACTGGTTCGTTACATAATTTCTGCTTTAAAATTTCGAATGATTCTTCTTGTTCAGATGTCCACTCAAAACGAGTGTCGTTTTTTAATAAATTCGTTAGCGGTTTTGCCAATTTAGAAAAATTTGATATGAATCGTCGATAATATCCGGCAAGGCTCAAAAACTGTTTAATATTTTTTGATGTTTTTGGTCTTGGAAAATGTCGTACTGCTTCTAATTTTTTCGGATCTGGTTTTACTCCGTTTCTGCCGATTACATGCCCTAGATATGTGGGAGCGGTGCACTTGGACACAGTACAATTGGACACGGTGCAAATGGACACGTTGCAAATGGACACGAAACTTTGCACACGGCTCAATTGGACACAGTGCATTTGGACACAATAATTTTGGACACAGTAGCTTTTGGACACAGAAGAAAATTAATTTGGACACCGTTCAGTAGCACATCGGTCAGTTGCACACCGTTCAGTTGCACACCGTTCAATTGCACACATAAAAATGCACACCGTTTAGTTGGACACATAAAAATGCACACCGTTCAGTTGCACACCGCTCAGTTGCACACCGTTCAGTTGCACACCGTTCAGTTGCACACCGCTCAATTGCACACCGGTCAGTTGCACACCGCTCAGTTGCACACCGCTCAGTTGCACACCGCTCAGTTGCACACCGTTCAGTTGCACACCGTTCAGTTGCACACCGTTCAGTTGCACACCGTTAATTTGCCCACCGTAGTTGTAAAGCGAGGTCCACCCTGCTTACCGGCGGGGTGGGTGCGGGAGGGGGGCCGAAGGCCCCCCTTGCACCCCCCGTGTGTGTGTGTGTGTGTGTGTGCAACTGAGCGGTGTGCAACTGAACGGTGTGCAACTGAGCGGTGTGCAACTGAGCGGTGTGCAACTGAGCGGTGTGCAACTGACCGGTGTGCAACTGACCGGTGTGCAATTGAGCGGTGTGCAACTGAACGGTGTGCAATTGAACGGTGTGCAACTGAACAGTGTGCAACTGAGCGGTGTGCAACTGAACGGTGTGCATTTTTATGTGTCCAACTAAACGGTGTGCATTTTTATGTGTGCAACTGAACGGTGTGCAACTGAACGGTGTGCAACTGACCGGTGTGCTACTGAACGGTGTCCAAATTAATTTTCTTCTGTGTCCAAAAGCTACTGTGTCCAAAATTATTGTGTCCAAATGCACTGTGTCCAATTGAGCCGTGTGCAAAGTTTCGTGTCCATTTGCAACCTGTCCATTTGCACCGTGTCTAATTGTACTGTGTCCAAGTGAAGGCCACTCAGATATGTTACTTCGGTTTTTAAAAATTCACATTTATCAGGTTGTAATTTTAAATTAGCTTTACGAAGTCGCTCTATTAATGCGTTATATTTTCGTTCATGTTCTTCTAAAGAAGTCGCGTAAATAACAATGTCATCCATGTAAACAAATAACTCCTCGCCTCGTAATCCCGTTAGAACTAAATCCATTAAACGTTGAAAAGTTGCAGGCGCGTTTTTTAATCCGAAGGACATTCGGTCAAATTCGTAATGTCCGAATGGGATGGTAAAAGCTGTTTTATGACTATCAGCAGGATCCATTTTTATTTGATGGAATCCGGACGCAAGATCGCACACTGAGAAATATTGCGCTCTTCCTAATTGATCTAATATGTTAATAATATTTACAAAGGATAAGCATCTCCAATAGTTTTATCGTTTAAGGCACGAAAATCGAGGACCATTCTCCAACGTTTATTTCCTTTAGAATCTTCTTTCTTTGGCACGATCCATATGGGTGTATTGTATGGTGACTGCGAATGTTTTACTATTTCTCCTTCTAAGAATTCCTCTACCTGCTTATTTATTTCTTCCTTATGTATTTGCGGAAATCTGTATTGACGAGTATTAATTGGGTGATCATCCATAGTTGGTATTTGATGTTGTATTACATGAGTCGCGGTTAATTTTTCTCCGGGAATATGAAATCGATCTTGACTGTTTGTTATTAGTTTTATTACGTTCTCTTGTTCCTTTTTATTCAAGTGTTCTAATCGCAATAAATCTATAATTTGTGTAAATCTATCTTCTTTCGTTTCTTCGGATATTATTAAACAATTATGCAGATCAGAAATTGCGATGTTATTTTGTCGCTCCTTTTTATTTTTCGATTTACGTTTTCGCATAAATTTATCTATAATTTCTTGAGATTTATGCAATAAAGCAGTTGAAATTTTTGAAGACGGTTTATTTTTACATTTGATGTTTTGATTATTTTTAATACTTAAATCTTTAATATTTAATTTATATTTTTGTGCCTTTTCAAGGAGGTCTTTTATTGTGACATGAGAGGATTTTCTATTATTATTATTATTTTCCAATGATAATCCAAGTCTTGGAAACTTAATATCCAGCGAGGTTAAGAAATTTTTCCCTTCTTCAGGATTAGATTGTGTCGAATGCGTAATGAGGTTTGGTAATTTTCCTCCTCGCAATTGACGAAGCTATAATTTTTTGTCGAGGTTTGGAAACTTCCCTCCGAAATTCTAGAATTAATTTTTTCTGGAGAGGTTTTGTAACTTCCCCCTCCAATGGTTGGATTATCAAGTTTTTCAGAAGAAGTTTGGTAATTTCCCTCCTCACAATTTAAGGAGCTAGAATTTTCTGTCGAGGTTTGGAAATTTCCCTCCAAAATTCTAGAATTAATTTCCTCTGGAGAAGTTTGGTAACTTCCTTCTCCATGGGTTTTAGAATTATTTGAATTTTTATTTGAACTGGTTTTAATTTTCCTCTCGTTTTTATTCTCTATTTTGTCTTCAATCAAATTTTCATTTTTATTTTCCTCTTGATTTAACATTTTGTCTTCGTTTTCGTAATTGATTTTTTCAATAACAATAAATTTTTGAACATCTTTATTTTTATTTTGGATTTCTTCAAAAATAATATCATTGCTTTCAAGATTGTATCTCTTTACTTTACTGCTCACGAGTTTTCCTGGTGAATTTGGAAAATTCTCGCGGTTATTGCGTGTCTCGTCACTCAATTCATGATTATCTAATAGTTCACCTAGTGGTTTCAAGTGCAATGTTGGTACTCTAATTTCCACTTCTTCATCTAATGTGTTTATAACATTCAAATAGGCTTTTCCGGAAACGTTTTCTACTATAGTATCTCCCAGATAAATTCCATGCTCTATTTTCAATTTTGGTATATATCCTATCTTTATCTCAGGGTTTCCTACCCTTACATAGAATAATGACTCGGATCTTGGTGAAATTACTATGGTTTCCGGGGAGAAAAAAGGTACGTTAATTCCAGAGATATCCAGATGTCCTTCTGCGTAGTCGATTTTTGAAGAAGTTTGTTTAAAGAAATCATTTCCTAATATTCCGGATTGTGGAATTGGAAAATCGCTAGATACGATGTGAAAGGACACAGGCGTTTTGAAAAGAATCAAAGTAATTTCTCGCAGAGTATAAACAGGATAATTATTTATACCGTTTAATTTTAAAATATTTGCGAAATTTACTTTACTATTTTCAGGTACAAAATATTCTTTAATTATATTCGGTCCTGATCCTGTGTCTATCATGAGAGTTATGTGAGTTATTTTGTCAAGATTGACCTGTACGGTCGGCACGCGACCATGTTTAGTGAGGCTTACTGTCACGGGCTGCACATCTGGTTTCTGTCGGTTTATTTGACCTTCTGTGGAGCAGGCGGGTGTGAAGTCCGCTCGGGCCCTTGCTGCACACCCGACGTCGAGGGCCCGTTGTAGTTTCCCTGGTCTTGCTCTTTTCGGCGATTATTCCTCGCAAGTCTTAACAGATGGCCTCCTTCTTTACAGTATCGACAGAATAGATTATTTTTAGGTGCCGAATTTGAATTTATTCTCGAGCGACAATCTCTGGCGACGTGCCCGATTCTGTCGCAATTCTGATAAATAATTTTTCGCTTATTTTCCAAATTACGTTCTTCATTTTGTTTTTTCCAGCAATTATTGGCTGAGTGGCCAGGTTTGTCACACCACTGACAGATTAAGGATGCTTTATTAATTTGGTCGTTATTATTATTTTGTCGACATGTTTTTGCATTATGTCCCGTTTTGGAACATAATTGGCAAATAATAGTTCTTTCTTGAATTACGTTTACTGGTTGTCGCGATTGAGGATCGCGTAAACGGCATCTGTCAGCACTATGTCCTCGTTTTTTGCAAATTTGACATATTAAAATTTCGGTTCCCAATCCCGTTTTATTAAAATTTTATAGGTGAGGCTGAGCGAGTTTTCGGCAATTATTTGCTATATGCCCGTCTTTAAAACAGATTTGACAAGTTTCCCGTCCCCGGTTTATGGTTTGCGTCGTATTTTTGCCTGAGTAGGCTCTCTCTTCCCCTCGTAAATCTGTCATTGTCCGAAGCTCTCTTTCTATCCTTAAAGCATCGGTAACCGTATTTTGTACATCCAAATTCCTCGCAATCCTTTGTTCGATTTCGGGTTTTAATCCCCTTATAAAACATTTACACATTTTCTAATGATGCTTTAATTTGTTGATCGGGCAAGGCGTTTCCGGGTTCCTTATAACCCTCCAAAATTTGCTTTCCGAGCATTTTAACTCGATTTGCATAAGTGATTATATCCTCTCCATTTTTCTGTTACTAGTTACTCTGTGAAATATAGGTAACTCGTGACGATTGGTGGCAAGTCGGGAGTCACACTGTAAAATACAGGTAACCCGTGGTGTCTGGTAGGAAGTCGGGAGTCGCACAGTAAAATTCAGGTAACTCGTGACGACCGTCAGCAAGTCAGGAGTTACTCTGTGAAATACAGGTAACGCGTGACGACTGGTGGCAAGTCGAGAGTCACAACGTAAAATACAGGTAACCCGTGGTGTCTGGTAGGAAGTCGGGAGTCACATAGTAAAGTTCAGGTAACTCGTGACGACTGTCAGCAAGTCAGGAGTCACACTGTAAAATACAGGTAACTCGTAACGATTGGTGGCAAGTCGGGAGTCATTCTGCAAAATACAGGTAACTTGTGATGGCTAAAGTGAAGTAGAAAAAGGAGATTCGAGGTAATATTTCAAGGGAGGAAGAATGAGGATTAAGGAAGAGAAAATTACACAAAGAGACAATCGAGATCTAAGTACGAAGCATCGAAATGAGATACTGATTGATCCAAGAATTATTTCAGAATGCAAGACGTAAAATAATAAAATAATAATAATATAAACAAAAAGGGAAGGATAAAAATTGAAATTGTTCAACCCACTTACTACTTGAGAATGCGTTGATACTTGTAGTGACTAAGTGTGGTTCGGCTCCAGCTGTCGTGGCTGATCAGAATGGGCTCGGCAATGATGGCTCGGGAACCCGGTTTATTGTGTTGCTGGTTTAAACACGGCTTGTTGGCACTTAACACCTACGTATCATTAAGTCTTTCACTTTTATTTGAACTCGGTCTCTGCACAATTTAGAGTCGCGGGAAAACTTGATCTCCGAGCTGACTACTAGCTAAGTAGTGAGTCGGTTGAAGAACGAAAACGGAATGAATTTTCGAGTGAGGATTTCGCGTATCCTCGAGTCTTAGCGTCTCCCCACGTACCCTCTCCATTAGGCAATCAGAATTCTTTTTTAACAAATCAAATCTTTACTATTTACCCCTCTCATGAGTAGGAGGTGCTACCCTTCCAGAAGAAGGTCCAGAAATTGCGCCTATTGGTGTAGGCTTTTGTTTTTAGAAGTTAAGTCCAGCCTATTGGAGAGTCCGTTATGATCGGCTAAGTTGACATTTTTATTATTCCCGCTGAAATTTATCTCAAACAGATAACACAAGAGGGTGGTCTGGCAGGCGAGCACGCGGTGTCAAGTATCGCGAGTTCTGCTTACGGATTTTGGTTTCATCTGTAAACCATCGTCCGTGTCCATCTCCTTATTCTTTGTTTTAAACCCTTAAGCCCGTCGCGCGGACCTTAGAGTTGAATATTTCATTCGTCTGTTTGTTTTCCGTACGCACATAGTCTAGATTTCTAGCGTTCGAGGGTCTCTTATCTTTGTTTAAAATTTTCGAATCTTTGACGTGGGTCTTAGTCCCGGAATATTTATTGATCTGTCTCATAGTTAAAAAATTGTATCGTTCTAAAAGATTAGTCTCGCCTGCTAGATATCTCCTTGTTTATTGTTTATGTCATGTGCAGAAAGGTTTCAGAGCGTAATTTTTTATATCAGTGAAAGAGTTCTATGAAAGAAAAGAATCGTGGAGTCCACCGGATGTAACAGTATGCTCGGATAAGAAAGAGATAGACAGAGAAGAATGAGCAAAAAGAGAAAGAAGATATGAGTGTAACTGAGCCTATACAAGTGCCAAAAGAAAGAAAAAAAAAATAGTTATATCTTTCTCCGTAGCAATACTTTATGCTCACTAATGTTTAGTGACACATGTGAATTATCAATCTATATATCGTTTTACAGCCATTCCCTCGCTTACTCATTCTTATCCTGCTTTCTCTCTCTCTCTCTCTCTCTCTCTCTCTCTCTCTCTTTCTCTCCTCCTCTTTCTTTTTTGCCCATATCTGTCCATTTATTTATAACAAAAATACTATATGAGTATTACATACTATGTGCATCATATATAATGTGTATATTTATGTGTATAGAGTAGTCATTCTAAATTCTATTTGAAGATCAATTTTATGTTACAATTTTTTATACAAAAGTCTTTATGTTGTTGTCTATTTAGGAATTGCTTTAAAGATATAATTAAAAAAAAATAAATTTGGGATATTATATTTTTATATAATATTACATTATCATATTTATATTTTTGTGTAGACTGAACGGAAATAAAATTAAATAATATCTAGCAACATATTAGTATATAGTATACATTAAAACAATTCCTTCTAAAATTATGGTATATAAATATACTAATCTTTTGACCCTTATTCTTTTAAAGAAAGTCTGCGGGCAAAGAGGGACAAGCATCTCTCGAAAATTATATTTTCGTCCCATTATGTGGACACACTATTAAAATCACACTACAAAAACACAACACTCGTTTTTACTTCCTCATAGAGGAAGCTTTGTTTTCGTGACAAAATTTTTTTTCGGGTTTTCTATGCCAATGTGTTTAGAATGTTCCAAAACGTCGAAAAATCATATTCCTAAAAATGTCTGTATGTATGTGTGCGTGCGTGCGTGCGTGCGTGCGGGCGTGCGGGCGTGCGGGCGTGCGGGCGTGCGGGCGTGCGGGTGCGGGCGTGCGGGCGTGCGGGCGTGCGGGCGTGCGGGCGTGCGGGCGTGCGGGCGTGCGGGCGTGCGGGCGTGCGTGCGTGCGTGTGTGTGTATGTATGTATGTATGTACGCGATATTTTGTACAACCTCTAACTTCCGCAATTTTTGAGATACCGGGTTAATTTTTTTTACATGGATAGAGTATCATTCAAAGATGGTTGGTATTGAATTTGGTGAGAATCGATGAAAAGGTTCATTTTTTATAAAATTTTTAATTTTTTGAGAAATGTCTGTATACATTGTAACTTTCACAAATTTTGAGATATCAGGTTAAATTTTTTTAGATGGATAAAATATTATTAAATGGTAGTTACTACTGAATTTGGTGAGTATCGATGAAAGGGTTTATTTTTTATAAAATTTTGAATTTTTTGAGAAATGTCTGTACACGCTGTAACTTTCAGAAAATTTGAGATATCGGATTAAATTTTTTTACATGAATAGAATATTATTAAAGGATGATTGGTACTGAATTTGGTGAGTACCGGTGAAAGGGTTCATTTTTTATAAAATTTTGAATTTTTTGAAAATGTCTTTACACGCTGTAACTTTCAGAAAATTTGAAATATCCGATTAAATTTTTTTACATGAATAGAGTATTATTAAAGGATGTTTGATGTTGAATTTAGTGAGGATCGGTGAAAGAAATTATTTTAATTTTTATTTCGCTCACAAAGCTTCCTCTATGAGGAAGCAAAAATTGAAAAATCCGCATGCTTAAAGCAGCTTAAGCATTGTAAGATAAAATGATGAGGAAGCAATGTGCAAGTTTTTAATTTGCACAACTCTACTTGTTTTAAATTCAACGCGTTATAACGCGTTATAACAGTTGAGCGTCCTTTTGCGGTAATCTCTTGTTACGCGTATGTACACAACACGCGCGACTGAGGCTGAGTATCTGCCGCGCACTGATGTGATCGCGTGTGACTGTCTGCATGTGTGTGTGCATGGTACAGTCGACTTATTCTTCGATACATACATATATACTTACATACATGCATGCTACAAATATCGCGTAATAATAAAAACAAATGCGCATCTTTATACACGAATATTCTCTAACCAAATAAAAAAATTATTTTCATATTGATTAAAATTAATTCGATACATAAAACCATTATTTATAAATATTTTACGACAAAAATTAAATTTCTAAATTTTTGCTTTAAAAAAAATTTATTTTTTATAAATATAGGCAAGCTTATATAAATATGCAAATGTTTGGTAACAAAAAAGGATAAAATATATCAAATTTTCTTTTCTTATTTATAAATTACTAAATATAACTATAAATAATAAAAAATAATAATGATAGAGGCTCTCTGGATTAAAATCAAATATAATAGAAAAGAGCATTTAGAGCCAAGCGCGGTACGTGGTTCGCAAACTGTTTATTATTAGTGATAAATTAATACTAATATAAATTTCGAACGTTTCGACCCTTTATTTGGGTTTGAATTTGCAGACGGACACGGAATCTCTCCCCGATATGTATTTTTCTGTGCTTGATAAGCTTTCAAAAATTTAATTTTGTATGTTCAACATAATGTCTTAACTTATAGATATGTTCATTAATATTAATTTTTGTTAATTTATTATTTTTTATTTATTTTTTATCAATTTATTATACTTTATTAATTTTAATTTTTATTAATTTATTATTTTTATAGATTTGACTTATCTCTTATGTTTATTTTTAATTTTTGTTTACCATTTTACACTCTGATGTTTTCCCAGTTTTTCTTATCATATTTTTATTTTTTGATCTTTATTATTGTCACGCCATATGTTATTTACTCTTCTCTTCACCTTATTGTTCATGATCGATGTCATTACTCATTTCAATAGCTAGTGAGTCGGTCTCCTACATTTACACAATAGTTTTAATTACTTCTATTTCATATATTTGCACAACATGTGGAACGCCTTTATAGTTGTAAGTTGCACCATTGTTTTCTAGTTTGTAATTTTGCGCGATTCTATCACATCTGTTTCTTTCTTTCTTATTCGATTCACAGGTACATTACGTATAGATATGAGTTTTATAAGTCGGACTCTGATTTTCGGCATAACAACCGCTAAGTTAGTTACCTTCACAACGACATGAAAGAATTATCAACGTTCATGAAGATGTGAGAGACCTCCGGTTCTTTTTTTAATTTTTAATTTTAATTCAATGTATGACTTTGTATGACGAATTTTATAACCATGCGACGTTAAATTTATGTTTGTTAGTCTAACTTTGCGCTGAAGATGACCCAAATAAAAGGTCGAAACGTTCGAAATTTATATTAGTATTAATTTATCACTAATAATAAACAGTTTGCGCACCACGTACCGCGCTTGGCTCTAAATGCTGTTTTCTATTATATTTGATATAAATAATAATAAATTGTCATAAAGATTATATGTATATATATATATATATATTATATATATATATTAACAATTAAAAGTAGGCTCGTTAGAATTTAACAAAAATATAAATAAATAAGGCCTTTACGAGCAATATATGAATGAACAATTTAGCTTTAATTTTAATTTATTAACATAAAAATTGTGGGACGTTTCGACACTCTACTTGTGTCTCCTCAGCCACTCAAAAAATTAACAATAAGGCACCCGGCGCAAGATCAATCATACCTCATGGTTTGATCAATACAATGTATATATGGCATCCATCACCTCTATCAGCGGTCGCAAATGTGCTCCTCATGTGTCCAATGACTTTGAATTTTAAGTGAAGTCATTGTGTTTTCACAGATGAAATCAAACGTCATGTTGGTAAAATTTGTTTGTATCGCAATGCATAGTCAGTTATTATCTGTCAATATTTTACATCATTACTATTATATATAAACTAATATTACAATCAAATGCAAAAATCACTTACAATTTTTATTCCTACTAGTCAAACGAAAGAACAATATTATGTAAAGGAAGTTATCTAGCGCTGTCACTGACTCGAAATGAGAGATACAGGCATTGTGTGGATCTTTTATATGTTTTGTCAAATGTCAAACACGCAAACGCAAAATGTGAGACTCGCTATTTAAGATTTTGGAACATCAAGCAACGGAAAGTATGCATGGTCTAACAATTCTATTTCGTCCATGATATTAAGGCCGTTTCTTTGTTTTTTATGAAAATCGCCTCTGATATTAATCTTTTGTGATAATTGGATTATTGATCCAAAATCTTAACATTGTCCCAATCCATATGATGGTTATTTCAATTACGTGTTGGGAAACCACTGATTGTTTTTTGTTAAGTTTATGTTCATTAATTCGGGTTTTTAATTGCCTCTTTGTTTGTCCTACATATGACGCATCGCAATCAGTACACCCAATTTTGTATATGACGATTTTATTACAATAAGCAGGGCTAACGTCCTTGTGTATATATATATTGTGTATGTATATATATGCATATATAAGCAGAACTAACGTCCTTGTGTATATACAGGTGGTCCATTTTAAAAGCATAAATTAAAAATAAATAAAAATTTCAAAAAATTTTTTAAAATAATATTTTTGATTGATATATTTGAAGTCATAATATTCATTTTAATAATATTTTCATTATTTTATAACATATGGAGTTCCACTATAAAAGTATCATAAGATTAATATAATTGAATTTTATAAAAAAAAATATGTAAAAATTAAAATAAATATTAAAAAAAAAAAAAAAAAAAAAAATTGTTTTTAAGAAAAAGTATGTAATTATTTACAATGTATTTTTTTTATACCGATTGATTTGTCTTATTATTCTGTACATAAAAGTATTACGGTAAGATTATCGAAAACTAAATATTTTACGAGATATTTTATTTTTTATATCAAAATATGTCAGATTAAAATATAAAATAACTCAAAAAGTACTTAATGAAAAAATACTTTATTATAGTGTTTTGGAAAGCTCTCGACATAAGCTATAAGAATATGCAATAAAAAATAGGGGTTTCCTCTTAAGAAATTGAAAGTGACCTTCATGTGACCTTCAAATAACTATCCAAGGTCACATCAATGGCACCATCTTATGTCCCCCTTCAAACCAAACAACTTTTGTCTGAAACGTTTTTCCGTATCTTCCATATTTTTCGAGATATTTGAGTGGCTCTTTTAAAATGGACCACCCTGTATATATTGTGTATGTATATATATATTGTTGCGTCCGCGGATCGAAATCGATATTACTCGAACACGCGCGACACAACCGTCACTCGCGTACCGCGACGTAAATGATTAACACTCTTTTAAAAGAACAAAAGGAACTTTAATAATAACACAGAACACAATTAAACAAGGAACACAGAACGGGTAATAACGGTAATCGTAATCTCAAATACGTCTGCCCGGAATGACATCCGTCGTGAGACTCAAGATGGCCGATCTCTCTCTCAAGATGTCCGCCGTTGTTTTACAACAACCCTCAGCGACGTGTTTGGAGATGATCTCTTAGAGACGGGAGCAACTTCAAGATTAACAACCACGGACGACTCGCAGGGACGCAACACTACTCCCCCTCTTCAAGATTGTCGTCCCGACAATCAATGGTAGAAGGGCTCTTCTAAATTGAATGGGTTGACCGTTGTCCTCTTCTTCCAAGGCGTTAACTCCAGGGTGCCTTAATGACTTCCTGCTCTACCCTGAGCTGCTGCAACAGGTCACCGAGTGCCATTATTTGCCGGCCCCAATCACATACCCTTTTTTTTTTTGGTGACGGAGGGAAATGCTTTACGCATATCCCGCCTTGATGGGGTTCGAGGCGGGGTTATGTGGGGCTCACTCCCGGCCTAAACAAACGGCCGGTGGACTATCCACTAAAACCCCTCCGGGTGATCTAGGCCCGGGCGTTAGAGAAGACCTCCGGAAACTGGCTGTTGCACTACTTCAGAAAGGCCTTCCGCGTGCGAGCTTGTCACGTGGGGGGGAGTATTGATCTCCCCCCCAGAGTCCCTGTCATCTTGGGGACTCCCGCTCGTATTGGGGAGAGGGGGACCACCACCCCTCTCTCCCACTTCCCGTCGTTGGCGTGGCGGTGTAGACGTGACTGGACCCGAGTACCCCACTCGGGTCGCTGGCCACCTGGCCCTGCGCGTCGGCAGGGGGAGCCGACATGGACCGGAGCCAATAGGCCCCAGATCCGCTCCCCCCGTTGCCGGGGAGGGTCTCGTGGGCTGCGAGAGACAACTGTCCCTGCGCCCATCGACCCCCCCCCCCGTTGGAGCCTCCTGACGCGGTGCTGCGCCGCGCCTCTGCGGCCGGCGGGCACGGAGGGTTGGCGGGTCCTGCCCGAAGGCACTCCCCGCGTCCTCCCCCGGCCCCCGGTCACTCCACCCCGTTGGAGGGCTTCCCGGCGTCCGCCGGGGAGTCTCTCCCTTTCCCTTTCGGCCTCCTCCTTCCGCAGCATCACTGCCTCGCAGAAGGAGGAGACCGCTCTCCAAGACCCCCGCCCTCGAGCGTCGTCGCAATGACGCCCGAGAGCGAGAGGTCGCTACTCCCTAATTGTTGGACGAGGACACGACGCTCCTCTGCCCACGCTGGACAAATCTCCAGCGTGTGCTGCGCCGTGTCCTCGTTCCCATCACAGTGGTGGCAGCGCGCGTCCTTCTCGCGACCGATACGACACAGGTAGGAGCCGAAGCACCCATGGCCCGTAAACACCTGTGCCATACGGTATGACACCTCGCCATCCGCCCTCTCCACCCATTTAATCAGTTTGGGGCGGATGGCCTCGACGACGCGCATTCCCGAGGTATCTCGGGGATTGGAGAGGTCTTCCAACCACCTCTCCAGCATGCGGCGCCGAGCCTGGAGCCTCACGGCAGCCCTGACCCGCGGGACCAAAACTACGCCCAGCCCACCGAGCTCTTTTGTACGCCCGTACACTTCTGCGTACATCTGGGCGTACAGCTCGATGGGCGGCAGTCCCGCCAGGACAGAGGCAGCCGCATGCGACACCGTCCGGTATCCGCGGCACCCTGATGGCAACCCGCCTAAATATTCGGCGCAGCAACATCCTGCTGCGCCTACTTGCCATCAGGGCATCCGCCCAAACTGGTGACCCATAAAGGGCCACCGCCCGGACGATCGTCGCATAAAGACGGCGCATCTTCCCATCCGGACCACCCAAGTTGGGCAGGAGGCGGCTCAGAGAGTGAGCCACTGCCTCCACCCTGGGGACCAGACGTTGGAAGTGCCCGTTGAAGCTCCAGGTGTCGTCCAGGTAGAGACCCAGATACTTTAATTGGGTTCCCACCCGGACGGAGGTGCCATCCACCACGACATAGGCCGCATCCGGGGGGCTAAGTGCATACGGTTCCGCCTCCCCCGACGGAGGAAGAGTGCCTCAGACTTATGAGGCGCCACCTTCAGGCCCATACCGTGGATTGCGCGGACGACGCACGCTACTGCCACGTTGGCCGCTCTAACGGCTTCCCCCCAGTATCTCCCCCGGTATCTCCCCCGGCCAGCACTATAGTATCATCGGCATAGCCGACGACGCTGCAACCGGGGGGGAGGGCAGTACCAAGGACCTGGTTGTACGCGAGGTACCACAGGGTTGGGCCCAAGACTGACCCCTGTGGAACCCCGCAGTACATCCCCCTTCTGCACAGGAGTACACGGTTATCCATGTACTCCAGCCGCCTGTCCCGGAAGTAAGCTTCCAGGATCCCCACCAGGTAGGGGAGGAGGCCAAAGTTGACAGCGGCCTCCCTCACCCTGTTCCAGGGCAAGGTGTTAAACGCGTTGCGGATATCAAGAGATACCGCAACGACCAACCTGCCCTCCTCCATGATGGACTCCGCGAGGAATCTGACACGAAAGATCGCATCAATTGTTGATCTTCCCTCTCGGAATCCAAATTGATCCTGTGTAGATCCATTCCCTCCCGGGACAGGTGCCGGACGAGGCGGTCTACCAGCAAGCGTTCCAACAGCTTGCCCGCCTCCAGCAAACATATCGGCCTATAGGCAGAAGGGGAGTTCCCTGGCTTGCCCCCCTTTGGGATGAGGACCAATCGGGCCCTCACCGAAGCCGGGGAGAAATACACTTGCCTGAGGCAGCTTGTAAAGAGCTGCCTCAGGCGCTCGGACAGGTGTCCAAGGCCAGAACCCAGACCGCCGGAGCTACCGTCTGGCCGGGGATACCGTCTGGGCCCAGGGCCTTATTGCCCCGCAGCCTTAATCGACGGATTACTCCGGCCATCTCGTCCCTCGTCACCTCCAAGTCCTCGGTCCATGGAGCGGCGACCTCCTGGCCGCCGCTCGAAAACGGGGGACCCTCTAAAGGAAAGAGGGCCCCCAGGACCTCATCGAGGACCTGGGGTTCAAGGGACTCCGTCACCGGGGCGCCCATGATCTCAGCCTATTAAGCACAAGCTTATAAGGGCGCCCCCATGGGTCTGAGTTCAGGGAGTGGAGTAACTCGTCCCACTCCCTGGCCTTGGCCCGCCTGATCGCCGCGCTGAGGGCGTTCCGTGCGACTTGGAACCCCTCATACGCAATAGCCGTCCTCTCGGCGTCGTTACGACGCCGAGCCCGGGTGAAGCGGCATCTGGCGGCTATCGAGGGGCGCCGTAATTCGGCTATCTCCTCGCACCACCAGTATGCCGCCCTCCGCGGGGGTTGGTCCGGGGCATCGCAAAATCGCAAGCATCGCGAAGCGCGCCGGAACCAGTTTACTTCCCTTTCTATCCCCCGCTTTTCACCCCCCGGGCACGGCCAATCGGCCGCGAGGACAGCTGCGATCAGCCTGTCCGAGTTCAGCTTCCGTAGGGCCCATCTCCGTGGCCGGGCATCTCCCCGGCCCTGGGAGCGGCTGAGCACCCGTGGCGGGTGGCGGTAAGGACTATCTCTATATAGAGATGATCCGATAGTGTTTCACACTCCGTCGCCACCCGCCAACTACTAACTAAACGCGCGGCGGCAGGGGTGGCCCAGGATAAATCCGGGACCGACTGCCACCGCACGAGGGTGCTCCTCGACCCCGTGTTAAGCAAACACAGGCCGAGTTCCGCCGTCCAGTCCTCTAGGACCCTGCCTCTAGCGTTCGTGAACCGGGAACCCCAACGCGTCGACTTCGCGTTAAAGTCCCCGGCCACGATTACCGGACGAAGCAGTTGGCGGCGATAAACAGCCGCCACCCCGTCCAGAAACGCCTCGTAATGGGCGAGGTCCACGTTCGGGGAGACATAACATCCCACCACGGAGATGGGCCCCCAGCGAACCGCCATTACTCCCCGCCCCGCCTCTACCGGCGTGCAGCAGGGGAGTAGGGGGTCGCTCCTTCACGTGATTGCGACAGAGCCCGCCCCGTCGCCAATCCAACATGGACTGGTTTCGGGGACTTGGTAGGGCTCTGCCGCAATTCCCAATCCACAACCACGCTCCGCCATCGTATGCAGGAAGAGATCCTGCGCCCAGCGAGCGTGGTTGAGATTGGCCTGTAAAATCCTGAGGGCCGCTATTTGTCGCGGCCTTCAAGGTCAGCCATTCTCATCTCCGACAATGTTGTCGGAGGCGAGACGGCCGTCAGCGCGGCCCTGGGAGGCCTTTTCTCCTTGGGGGCCTCCTCTGAGACCCCCTTATCGTCCGCCGCGCGCTTGCGGGAGTCGGACTCAATCTCCATGATCTCGGCCAGCTTAACTGGCCGAGACCCTTCGGCGGAGGGAAGCGTTACGCGCCTCCCTTGCGCCGGCCTTTTTTTCGGGGGAGTGCATTTCGCACTCCCCACACTATGGTCCGAGGGGCGGCCGAGACCGGCCGAGACCGGGCACCGCACCCGCTCCGTACAGTCGCGGGCCAGGTGCCCCACCTCGCCACACCTGTAGCAACAGCCCCGTCGGTCGACGGGGCTGCTGCAATGCTGCTGGACATGGCCCCTTTCTAAGCAGCGATAACACTGCAAGGGGCGCTTGTCCAGCAGCTCCACCGCGGCGCGGGAACACCCAATTTGGATGGCTCGGGCAGCCGCGATCCTATTGGCCGCCGCCAGGAGGCACTGCACCCACACGGTGCCCATGCCTCTGGCCGGGAACTTTATGTCCCCGACCCGGACATCCCCCGACTGGCAGCCGCCCCTCGCCGCTACGGCCGACGCCACATCGCCGGCCCGCAGCGACCTATCGAGGCCCCTGAGCCGGACCTCCGCTTTGCGGTCGGGGCGGGCAATCTTCACGCCCTCATCCCCCGCGAAGACACGGCGCAAGTCCCCGGACAGGGCATCGGCTCTCTGAGCGGACGTTGGGCCATCCTTCTCCCCGGAACCGGGGAGCTCCACGACCATGGCGGCCGTGGCCGCCTCCCTGACTCGGAGGGAGTCGATCCCAAGTTTTTTTAGGTCGACCTCCCTCCTAGCTTTCTCCAGGGCCGCCTCGTATCCCCCATCCGCGCAGGTGATCGTCACCACAGCGGTACGGGGGGGCTCCTTCTAGCAGCCCCCTTCTTCGGGGGCTGCTGTCTGCCCTGCTGCTGTCGCTGCCCCTCTTTGCTCTTCGGAGCAGGGGGGCGCGGGCAGCGGGCAACCCTTGCTCTCTGGGCCGGTCCAGTTGACCGGTCTCGATCCTTTGGGCTCTCCCCTCCCTCCTCCCTTCCACCCGGGACCAGGGTTCATCCTGGCTCCAGGCACGCGGGAGAGGAGGGAGGGGCCCCGCGTTCGCGGTGGCCGTTGGGCTCCACCGGGGGGTGTCATCTGCCGGCCCCCGGCGCCCACGCGCGGGCCCCGCGACGGAGGGGGTAAGGGAAAGGCCTCGCGCCAACCTCCCCACCCTTGTCTCCCTTTCCCTTCTTCTTCTTCTTCTTCCTCTCTTTCCCTGCCCCGGAGGCTGTAGAGCACCGGGGGGAGAGGAGGAAACTCGCGGGCCGGCGGGCGATAAGCCGTCGTGGAGGGCCCGCCAGGCCCACCGCGGCCCAGCGCCGCCCGCATGTCGACGAGGGCACCGATCTTCTCCGTGTTCCAGTCGTACCAAGATCTGGCGCCCTCATCGTCAATCCCTGGGGGGCAGTTCGCCGGGAGGGGGGCCGATGTTCCCCTCAAAGGGGGCCTCATGGCCGCTCCCCCCCGCGACTCCCCCCGCACACCACTAAACGTTGGGGGCTTAGGCCCCTTACCCCCCCCCCCGTACGTTGGGGACACAAGTCCCATACCCCTCCCTCCACGTGGAGACGTTGGGGACAGGAGTCCCGTACCCCCCCCGGCGAGCCGTTGGAGGCACAAGTCCCCCCTCCCCTGCGGGTTTCACCACCTTAATAGGTGCGCCCACTATCTCGACCGCCTTCACCCGAGGGACGCCCCGCGTCCTCTTGCGCGGGGTCCCCTCGGGCGAGGCGGCGAGAGGCAAGCTCAGGGAGGCTTGGCGCGGCGAACCGCGCCAAGTTCCTCTCTCAGCCTGAGGACCTCATTCTGGAGGTCCTCATTTTTGCCCGCCAAGGATTTTAAGTCCTTGCGCAGGAGGGCCAGTTCGCTCGGTTCCTCCATACGCTGAGCCCTCTCACTGAGGGTCGCCGCCGCTACCCTTACGACAGCGGCGGCCTCCCTCAACTTCCGCTGTAAGGAGCCCTTGAGGTTCCCAGAGCACGCGGCGATTTTATCAATCGCCGCGGCCTCCTCAAGGCTCCTTGCAGTCACATCCTGAGTGGGCGCGAGGCCCAGTTCCTCCGCGCAATGGGCCTCGTACACCCGCAGCTCTTTACTAGGGAGAGGGGGGAGTGTCTTCAGACAGGGCCTGTCTGGCCCTGTCGTCCCCCTCCCTCTCCTTTTTGAGAGCTGCCTCTCTTTCGCGCCTTTCGCGCAGGCCCACGTGCTCCCCTGTGGTGGGGGGTCTACCCCTCCCCCTCCTTACGGGGAGCCCGTCGGGACCCAACTCTGCGAGGGACTCCAGAGAGCCCTCGCTGCCACTGGCGCTGGCATAAGGGGTCCCCTGCGACGATGTCACAGGGGACCTACCAGTGGCTCCTTCTTGTGGTGCTCGCTTGGCACCCTGGCTCCTCGGGCGAGACAGGCTCTCAGCCCGAGGTTTGCCGTCGTCCCTCGCGTAAGGGTGCTTACGCGCTGCCGAGCTGGACCTAGCTCTCCGCTCCGTCTTTGACGAAGCCGGGCCGGGCCGGTCCACCCGAACAACCGCCACCCTCACCTCTTTTTCCCCAACGATCACCGGTTCGCCCGTTGGCAACGCCACGGATAGCCCGTCGTTGGATGACGACGAGAGGGGAGCCGGGACTGGACCCCCCTCACGCTGACTGCTGTGGGTTCCGAGTCCCACTGCGGCGGTAAGTTTTTTACTCTTGGTTGTACAGTCCATTTTTGTATCAAGAAAGAGTGGTTTAATTTCGGTGTTTTCCTTCACCTAGGCCAGTTGGCTTCACCACGCCTGACGAGCCTGGCCTGCCCGGGATTTTTTATCGAGGTTACCTACCTCACCCTCCCGCTCGGTCAATCGTCCCGTGCGGAACACTCACACAACCCACCCACCCTACCCACAAAAACCCCATTCCCACACACCCCCCACAACCCACAAAACCCTCCACAAAAACCCCAAGATCACCCCCCCCACATCCCCGAATCAAACCACGCATTCATACAAAAATAAATAAAAAGAAACTACACTTATACTTTGACCGAGACGGTTGGTGCACTCTTAGACCCCTTCTGAACAAACGCAGGGGAGCCCCTCCACCACGACAAGGTGGTGCACCATCGGAGGGGCCAATCACACACCCTCCAGAAAGATACAGGATACTGCCATCGAACCCTCTTCATTCTCGTCAACTTCAGGGTACCAAATCAGTTTCTTGCTCTACCTTGAGCTGCTGCTACAAGTTACCGAGCACCAATATTTAGGTCCCAGACGACTCCAACAAATCTTCTCATTGCCTAACTTGTTCTCCGCTCCTCGCCCGACTTGTAGAAATATCCCATGTTGCCGTCTCTCAAGAAGGAAATCTTCGGACAAGAGGGGGGTATCTACCATGGACCCGATATCCTCAAAAGAGGACTCCTCAAGCCCCTGCCTCGGCATTCGCCCTAAGACCCGACGGGAAAACCATGGCTCAAAAACCGCGGGTGAGGCACTCTTCTATCAAAAGAATTCTCTTCTTCCTTACAATTCCGTCTCCTTCCGTAGAACTCTCTTCTATCAAAAGAATTCTCTTCTCTCTTACAACTCTGTCTCTTTCCGTAGAACACTCTTCCCCTCTTCTCTCCTTTCATCATCTCTCCAAGAAATTATTTCCTTAAACACAAGCAAAGAAAACAAACACACGCAAGAACATTCACTTAAAATTGAAAATAGTAAAATATAATTATTATTTGAACTTGGGCTCCGAAAACTTTCCTAATACGATTTCTGCCTTTCATGAAATGGGGCCAATCTATCAGCATGAACTATTTTATTTTTATGCCTGCTCGATTTCTGAATTCCGAATACAACATCGCTGAGTTTCCTAATTATTTTATAAGGACCTATCCAATTGTTTTGTAATTTAGGCGCTCTCCCCTTAAATCTTCGAGGATTATAAAACCATACATTCTGACTGATATCAAATTAACTTGCCTAGCTCTCTTGTCATAACGCGTCTTAGATCGGAGTGATTGAAAATTTAAACGTTGCCTAGCACTGTTATGAATATCTTGCAACTTCCTTTTTAACTTCCAAATATAATTGCCAATAGAACTCTCCCTCTCTTGCTCTGGAGAATTTCTTCGCAACAAATCTAATGGCAATCTTAAATCCCGTGCAAAATACAATTCAGCCGGGGAAACACCCGTGGCTTCATGTTTTGAAGATCGATAAGCCATTAAATACATAGGAATCTAACTATCCCAATCTTTCTGATTTTCTGAAATAAATTTAGTTAAATAATTCAAAATTGTTCGATGATGACGTTCAACCTGACCGTCAGACTGAGGATGTCGTCCTAGTTTTCCTTATCCCTAATAGACGTGTCATTTCCTGAAAAATTCTTGACTCAAAGTTTTTCCCTTGATCTGTGTGGATTTCCAAAGGAGCCCCATGACGAGAAATTACTTGCTTTACAAAAGCTTCTGCTACCGTATCAGCTCTAATGTTTTTTAATGGAAGAGCTTCAACCCATTTAGTGAAACAGTCGATTACAACCAATAAATATCGATTACCTACTGAAGTAATGGGAAGAGGACCAAGTATATCCATCTGAACCCTTTCAAATGGAGAACCTACATTATAAATTTGTAACGGAGATTTTTCTTTTCCTGGAGGACCTTGTATCGCTACACAAATTTTACACGAACGACACCAATCCTCCACATCATGTTTACATGTAGCCCAGTAAAAACGTTTCCGGATCTTCTCCAACGTTTTATTTACCCCAAAATGACCGCCGGGCGAGGAATAATGGGCTACTTCCAATATTTGATTTATGCAATTCCTAGGGACAATAACCTGAAAAATAATAGATTTAAAATTTGGAGACTCCCACTTTTTATATAAAACACCATTCTTCAAAATTAATGCATCCCAATAGGACCAATATATTTTTGCCGAAATATCCTGCATGGCCATTTCTTGTCGAGGAGGACGTATTCCTGATTCCTTTCCTCGTAAGAAAATCGAAATAATTGGATCCTCCGATTGTTTCTTCCGCCATTCTTCTAAACAATCTTCCCCTAAAACTATTCGAGCAACCAAATTCTCTTTAAATTCTATTTTTGTACAATAATCACAACCTAATTCCGCACAAGGACGTCTTGACAGCCCATCAGCATTTTGATGTAGTTGTCCCTTCCGATGAATGATTTCAAACTCATATTGCTGCAATCTTTCTAACCAACGGGCTAATTGACCTTCTAAATCTTTAAAAGACATCAACTGTTGTGCCTCTAGCCGCTAAGGAAGAGGTCTTTAGGGATTTATACGCCCAAAGGATTAGGATCCACGCTCGAAATAAGACACTCCCGAACGTTAGGTATAAATTGATATATTTCACAGATTCTTTAGTACACTTTCACTTAATCGCGATTATAATAGTCGGGCGCGATACGTACGGTATATCGATACTGTTGATCTGAGCGAGCGAGTAGCGAGCGATGTTAATGTGTTAATATAGTTGATCTGAGCTAGCGTCGGTGCATCTCGCGCTCGATATATATTAATTAATTAGGTCGTTGATTAGGGAGGAGTGTGGTGTCCTTGACCGGAGCATGTCTCGTGCTCCGCTCGTCAGCTGTCTCGTCAACTGCTTACTCAGCTTCCGAGAACTTGACCGTGGCTTCCTTCTCTTTAGTCACGTATCTTTACTTTATTTTATTAATAATCTTTTATTACTTTTATTCCTTCTTAATTACTTTTCCTTGAGCTCTTTCTCTGATTCTACTGCTTTGCTTTAGTCAGCTCTTTCTCAATCTTTTCTGTTCTACTTTACTTGTTTTATCTTTTAATATTAAGAAATCGGTCGGGTTACGACATCCCTCCCCCTTTGGAAAAAGAAAATTAACTATACGTGAATTTTCGTCTACATATCTTTCGCTATACATTTTTCGCATTTTACAATTGTTTTTTATATCTACTTTATTTTAGCATCGCAGTATTAATTATTGTGGTGTCGGTTTCTATCTCTACTGTTACATTTGATTCGCTTGCGGTGCCGTAGATGTGCTCTTGAATTATTTTCTGTTTGCACATCGGATTTATATCGAGGTTTTTCTGACGCATCAGCTTTCTTAGGGACTACCAATAACGGTGCGTTCCATTGGCTTATGCTTGATCTGATTGTTCCAGTTTTTAACATTTCTCGGACTTGCCGATTTACTTCTTCTTTATGCTTCTCCGGCAGGCGGTAAGGCCGTACGTTGACCGGTGAGCTATCTGCTTGCGTTGCAATCTTATGCGCGACGGTATCTGTGCACGTCAGTGTTCTTCTTCGATATGCATCACGTCGCTAAAATCCTTGCAGATTTCCATTATCATTTTCTTTTCTTCTTTATTTAAATGTTGTGTACGTAATAATCGTAATACTTTTTCACTACGCGGGATTACTTCCTCTTTATTTGGCGTTCGTATTACGTTAATTTCTTCTGTTTCACTTCGTTCGATTTCCTCTATATTTACTTGCGGCATTAACATTTCGATTATGTTATCCGTTGTATTTAGAATGCTTGCTGCACATATGTAATTCGTAGGTTCTACTAGGCAATTATCTATAAATATTCCTGGTATTGTTTCTTCTGCCTTTATCACGCCTATCGTGTTCTTATCAGTAGCGACCTGTATTATAGTTTCGCTACGTGGTTTCAATGTCACTTTTAGATAGGGATAAAGCTTTAAGATATGCTGTCCTACCTTTAATTGTTTTGTTTTATAATTGCAAGTGGCTTGATGTTTTCGTAGGAAATCAACGCCTAGTATTCCGTCATATTCTATCGGAAAGTCATCCTTAACAACGTACATAGTATGCTTGATTCGGCGCTTTCCCAGAGTTATTGTCGCCTTAAATTTTTCAATTGTACATATTTTATGTCCCGTTACGCCGGTGAGCGTTATCTTTTCTTCTTTTATTAACGTTTCGCCTTTTAAATGTTTCACTTTAATTAGTGATATTGCGGCTCCTGTATCGAATAGCAAATTTATTTTTTCGCGTTTCGCTTCTCGCATTGGTAATGTGACAAGGTCCAATCCTGTCTGTATATGCGGCGTATTTTTAAAGTGTGATACTTGATATTCCATTGCAGGTCGGTGCGATTTTCTTTCGTTCCTTTCCTCCTCATCGCTACTTTGCGCGGAGTTAAATTTCTTTTTTCCTTGCTCGCTATTCTTGCGGTTTTTATTTTCCGGTCGCGAATTATATTGTTTGGTTCGGCTCGATTGATCTCTATTGGGTCGTCCGTGTAATAACCAACATTCTTCGCGATCATGTCCGGATTTTTTGCAATAATTGCAATATTTATTTACCGTATTTACGCGGGGTTGTCTATCGGGTTTCGGCAATGAAAATCGGTTCGCGTATCGACTAGTTCGACAATCTCGACCGTAATGCCCGGTTTTTCCGCATTTTTGACATTTCACACTCATTTGATTTTCCTGTTTATAGGTCGGTGTAAAATTGATTTTGCTTCGCGTGCCGGTCGCGGACGGTCCTTTGACTTTTTCTTCCGCGCTGGCCGCTGCTATTGCCTCTTGCAACGTAGCATATCCTCGCGATCGAACAATTGTTTTAATTTCGTCTTGCAATCCTATTTGGAAATTTTCTAAGGCTTGTTGCTGTATTATTTCCATGATTGCGCGTTTATTATCTACTGTATGATGACGTCCTTCCATCATCGATTCGTATAGCTCCATGGCTAGTTTGTCGGCTCTAAGTCCGTAAGTTCGCGCGCTTTCTCCGTTTTTCTGTTTTAGCGTGTTAAATTCAATTTGTAGATGGGTCGTACTCTTTTTACTTGCGTAACAGACCTCTAATTCTTGTTTCAACTGTGCGAAATCTCGAATTTTACGCGTTTGAAAGTCTAGCATCGCTCTGCCTTTTAATTTCGTGCATAATACTGCTCCTAATAGCGTTACTTCGTCTAATGGATCGATATGTTCTACTGCATATGTAGTCGCACTTAGAAATTCTTGTAATTTATTTGGCGATCCGTCGAATTCCGGAATCATTCCGCGAGCCTCTTTTAATGGTAGAAATCCGCGTCCTCTTCGATGTCGTACATCTTCGGGTGTGGACTCGTACGCGGTTTCGGTTCTTTCTCCTGGCGGAGTTCTATGCTCATTGTTTTGTCGGGTTGCGATCCTCTCATTCTTAAATCGTATATCTCGGCATGCATACTTCTAATTTCCCGTCTCATTTCCTCTCTCATTTCCCGCAATATGTCCCTAAGGTCGTCGGCTGCTTCGTCCATTTCTTTCTGCGGTTTGTATTGAGCTTGCGCGTTTGATTGTGTCGCGTTTCTATTTGCTTCTTCTTGTAATCGCTTAATTCCCTCATCGATATCTTCCGATGTGATGGGTTGCGATGCGGAAGCGTTTGAGTTATACATGTCTCGAGTACGATAGATTTCGTCGGGGTCAAAGATACTTGAATCGTATGACGTTAGTGAGAATTCGCGGCGGTGTGTTAGTCTACTAGACGCGCTTATTGATGATGCGACATCAACATCTAGTTCTATATTATTCGCTATTAAACTGTTGTCTAATTCGCCGAATGAAAATTCGCGTTCGATTACAACGTTTGCTCCGAGTTCTGGTTCGGACAAATTCTCGCTTGAATTTAATTCGTTTAAATTTCTTCGTACGTTATCGCGTATATCCCGGAGTGCTTCTACTGCTACTCTTATAGGGCTTACTGCGCTATTTCTAATGGCTCTATTCGCTGGTTCGCTAAATAGCCACGATTTATTCGCTACGCTTTTTTGTGGCGCGTTTCGGTTTTCCGACATTCACGCGTTTACAAATTTTTATTGTTCGACTTACAATAATACGATGAGCAGCATTGTCTCTCGTTCGGTGTCGGCCGTCGGGCGTCGATCGTCGCGTGCTGTTGAGATAGGTCGGTGCGCCTTCTCAGGTTCCGCTTATCGTTGTCGCCTCGATGTACCGGGTGACTCGAAGTTCCTGATGGACTTCCCTTTCCTCGGTTGTAGTTGTTGACCGTTTGACGGAGTTTCCTTTGCTGTCTCTCGTTCTGTCGATTCCACGGAATTTTTCTTCTTCGTGGTTGTGGACCTTTGCCGGTGTCGATCTTGTTAGAGCTGGCGTATCCCACCGCTGCCACCAATTAATGTTGTGCCTCTAGCCGCTAAGGAAGAGGTCTTTAGGGATTTATACGCCCAAAGGATTAGGATCCACGCTCGAAATAAGACACTCCCGAACGTTAGGTATAAATTGATATATTTCACAGATTCTTTAGTACACTTTCACTTAATCGCGATTATAATAGTCGGGCGCGATACGTACCGTATATCGATACTGTTGATCTGAGCGAGCGAGTAGCGAGCGATGTTAATGTGTTAATATAGTTGATCTGAGCTAGCGTCGGTGCATCTCGCGCTCGATATATATTAATTAATTAGGTCGTTGATTAGGGAGGAGTGTGGTGTCCTTGACCGGAGCATGTCTCGTGCTCCGCTCGTCAGCTGTCTCGTCAACTGCTTACTCAGCTTCCGAGAACTTGACCGTGGCTTCCTTCTCTTTAGTCACGTATCTTTACTTTATTTTATTAATAATCTTTTATTACTTTTATTCCTTCTTAATTACTTTTCCTTGAGCTCTTTCTCTGATTCTACTGCTTTGCTTTAGTCAGCTCTTTCTCAATCTTTTCTGTTCTACTTTACTTGTTTTATCTTTTAATATTAAGAAATCGGTCGGGTTACGACACAACCAACGAAGTGAAATGTGATCCGTTCGAATTAAGAATTTTCTTCCATATAAATAATGATGAAAAGACTTCAGCGATTCCACAATAGCCAATAATTCCCTTCGAGTCACGCAATAATTTCTTTCTGTTTTACTCAAAATTCGGCTGAAATAGGCAATAACTTTTTCAGTTCCATCTTGAACTTGTGATAAAACTGCTCCAATCCCATGATTTGAAGCATCAGTGTCAAGGATAAACTCTCCCTTTTCCATAGGAAAAGATAAAATTGGTGAAGAAATCAATTTTTGTTTCAACTCTTCAAATGCTTGTTGACAAGATCGAGACCACTCAAATGTGATCTGATTCTCAGTGAGCATAAACAGAGGTTTTGCTATCAAAGAAAAACTTTTCACAAATTTTCTATAGTAGGAACAAAATCCTAGAAAACTTCGAACCTGTTTCTTATTTTGAGGAATAGGCCAGTCCTTTACAGCAGTGATTTTCTCAGGATCTATAGTGATGCCTTGTTCTGATACAACAGTGCTGGGATTTACTTGCACATTTCGGCCCGATTCCGTGGCTCACGCCTATTGCCCCCCACTCACCGCTCGTGCGTTAGCAACGAGTCGCCAGATACGCGTAACTAAGGAGCGCGACGCTTTGTCTCAGGAGCGTCCGTATATAAGAATGCCCAAATATAATAATAAGACAATACTTTTCTATAATTAAAAGTTTTTCTTCAATATTTTATATCAATGAAATATAAAATATTGAAGAAAAACTTTTAATTTTGAGAATTTTCGCGGTGCATTTAGAAAAGTATTGTCTTATTATTATATTTGGGCATTCTTACATATGAACGCTCCTGAGACGAAGCGTCGCGCTCCTTGGTTACGCGTATCTGGCGACTCGTTGCTAACGCACGAACAGTGAGTGGGGGGCAATAGGCGTGAGCCACGGAATCGGGCCGAAATGTGCAAGTAAATCCCAGCACTGTGATACAATATGTTCTAGATATTTCACGTCCCTTCCAAAGAGAGAACATTTTTTGGGATTAATTTTCAAGTTTGCCATACGTAAGCGAAGAAAAACCTTCTTTAGATTAGCCATCATTTCCTCAAAAGATTTGCTAAAAATAATCACATCATCAAGATATACCAAACACATTTTAGATAAAATATCTCGAAGAACTTTTTCCATTAGACGCTCAAAAGTAGCTGGAGCATTGCATAAGCCAAATGGCATGACTGTAAATTGCCATAGCTCACGCTTTTTTTTTTTAAATACACAAAACGGTCCGCCGTATCCCGGACGAGCCCCCAAAATGTTGCGTCCGCGGATCGACATCGATATTACTCGAACACGCGCGACATAACCGGCACTCGCGTACCGCGACGTAAATGATTAACACTCTTTTAAAAGAACAAAAAGAACTTTAATAATAACACAGAACACAATTAAACAAGGAACACAGAACGGGTAATAACGGTAATCGTAATCTCAAATACGTCTGCCCGGAATGACATCCGTCGTGAGACTCAAGATGGCCGATCTCTCTCTCAAGATGTCCGCCGTTGTTTTACAACCACCCTCAGCGATGTGTTTGGAGATGATCTCTTAGAGACGGGAGCAACTTCAGGATTAACTACCACGGACGACTCGCAGGGATGCAACAATATCATGCTCCTCGCACATTCGTTTACACGTTCATTCACGCTGCTCTCTCTCTCTCTCTCTCTCTCTCTCTCTCTCTCTCTCTCTCTTTCTCTGCTCGTTCTTTATTGTATTCTTTCTTTCCCATTATTATATTCTCTTATTTATTCGACTTTTATTCTATTTATTCTCGTCTTCCTATATAATAATATTTATTAATTTAATCATTAATTTATTCATCTTTATTTTATAGAGTACAAATAAGATATTGTATATTTTATAAATAAAAAAAGTATTATGTATGTGTGCGTGTGTATTTTTGTATATGCATGTGTTGTATTTAACTATAGTGAAACGTAATTATGTGTTGTATTAACTATAGTGAAATAAAAAAAGAAAATAACTTATTATTGTGTATCCCATTTATGCTTTATAAAATATAAATAAATAAATAAATTTATTTATTTTCATGTAGGGAGACGAAAATAGAAAGAATAAAAGTTGAGCAAATAAAAGAATATAATAATGGGAATAAAAGAATACAATAATGAACGAGCAGAAAGAGAGAGAGAGAGAGAGAGAGAGAGAGAAGCGCGAGTGAACGCGTAAGTGAATATGCGAGGAGCATGAAGCTAAGCAATACGTAATACCAGAGAGAAGCCTGAGAGAGGCAATGCCGGCGATTTTCGTGGGACGCTTTTTCTAGGCCGTAGAGCAGCGCCGTGCATCCACTTTTAGGAATTGGAAACACTTACCCACATCCACTTTTCGGTACTGTCGGTCATTTGGTTCATGTCCGTGCTAATATACATCCACTTTTCGATACTGTCGGTCATTTTGGTTCATGTCTATGCTAATACATCCACTTTTTGACTATGGTCCACACATTCTACATCCATAAATGATAGATAAGAAATACATTAAGCGTATACGAATTAATTAATATATTTCGTTTTTTTTAGTTTCACGCAATATTTTTCGTTTTAACATATACTATGCGCACGTTATACATATATGTTATTATTGAAACATTTTTTTATGCATATAATATGCATATAAAATGTTATTTTGCGATAGATAAAGCAAAAAGAATAAAATTTTTAATAAACTACATTTTTTATTTGATCAACCCATTATAGAAAACAAAATAATTATTTCCAAATAAAATAATTTGTGTGTGTGTGTGTGTGTGTGCGTGCGTGTGTGTGTGTGCGTGCGGGTGTGTGCGCGCGCGTGTGTGTAGTATAATACTTTTATAATCTTTATTAATTGTGTATGTGTCTTTTGTATATGTTTATATATATATGCACAATAAATTGTTTTGTATATTGATAGGATTGTTCATGCATTGGTAACAGCTTAGCATACTTATCGACTCAGAGAGACATCTCGCGGTCATTGACATGACCAATAAGATATAACGCGATGCGTAGAGAGAGAGAGAGAGAGAGAGAGAGAGAGAGAGAGAGAGAGAGAGAGAGAGAGGATTATATAAAAACGGCTTGTAAGAAAGTGTGCGTAAATTTATTTCAATTATACTTAGTCAAAGGGGAAAGAGTTCTTAATTATATAACCACCTTCCAACAATTGGTAGCAGAGCGTGGTTACTGTGAGTAAATAGATTACCACTATGGCCGAGAGCATGCTGGCACAAGCGAATAAAATAGAATCTTTAACCGATGATAATTACTATGTCCGGGCACTAAAGGTAAGCGCCATACTAAGAAATAGAAAACTTTATAAAGAGATAATAGAAGGCGAGGAGCCAGCATTAACTGCAGGTGCAGTTAGAGAAGCATGGGAGGCTAAAAATAATGAGGCCTTCGGCATAATAATCGTAACCTTGTCCAGCGAACAAGCAGGACAATTCATCGGAAAGACAAATGCTAAGACGGTATGGAGACAATTAGAAACCAGGTACGCAGGTAATATAAAAGATAGGAAGATAGATATCGGACTAGAACTAAAAAATATAAAGATGGAGATTAACGAGACAATAAAAGCGTACATTACACGTGCAAGAAATATCGCGTCACGTAGCGCATCATTAGGGAAAACAATTTCAACGAGAGAAATAGTATATCACGTCGTCAGAGGCATATCATACAAACTAGAAAAAGTTGGCAGCGTATTACGCGCACAGAAAGGATTATCGTTAGAAGAAGTAGAACAAATCCTATCTGAAAAAGAGACTAGACAAACGAAGGACGGCGACATAAAATATTATACAAATAAAGGAAAAGACGAAAAGGCGTATAAGATGACAGGAAACTATAAAAAGAAAAATTCTAGTGGATGCTTTGTGGCAGAACCAATCACGTGGCGAAACAATGTTATTATAGACAAGACAAGAGTAATAATCACAGCGAAGGAAGAAACCAAAGAGGGAAAATTGCAAGCAGAGGAAGAGGAGACCGATACCGCAAACACTGAGCAAATACGGCAACGAAAGATAGAAATGAATATTCTTATTGTGCATATAGAAATAAAGCCGAAGAAGACGAAAAATACACATGGACTCTGGATCCACTTCACATATGACTCCAAATAAGGAAATAATATCGGAGATAAAACCTTACTATACAAAAATACATTTAGCAGAAGAGGAAAGAGCAATACAAACAGAAGCAACAGGAACGATAAAGGTAAAAACATTAACTAGAGAAAGTAACAAAAATATTTGTATCAAAGATGTATTGTATGTACCATCATTACGTACAAATTTATTGTCTGTGAGCCGATTGATTGAATGTGGAAATAAAGTAATTTTCAGCGACTATGGAGCCAAAATCGTTACTCAGAAGAAAGAAATTATCGGAGAAGCCAAGGAGCAGGATGGAATATTCATTGTATGTACGACGCCTCGAGATGAAGACTGTAAAAATACAATGGAAGAGAAAAAGAATCAACGTTCTAGGAAGAATCCGGATGAAGCAGTTCAGTGTAGACACAACGAGAAACTGCTGTGGCACAAACGCCTCGGACACATTTGTGAAGAATATATGGATACGATGCAACGCTAAAATATCGTAAGAGATTTTAATTTTACTAAAAAAAGACTGAAAATATGCGAAGCATGCGTTATGGGTAAGATTTCTCAGCGTCCGCATAAACAGTTAGAAGAGCGAGCTACTAAAGTCCCGTTAGAACTTATACATATAGATGTATGCGGGCCACTACCCACCAAATCCCAAGGAGGTAATAGATATATATTAGTAATTGTAGACGATTACAGTCGTTATATTTGTACCTATTTTATGCAAAATAAGACAGATGTTTATAAATATTTTGTCGAGTATGTAAATAGATACGAAAATGATTTAAATAGAAAGCTGAAGAAAGTAAGAAGCGATAATGGTACCGAATTTACGAATAAAGAATTTGAAAATTATCTTAACCGCAGAGGCATAAAACATGAAAGGACAGTAGCTTATAATCCACAAAGTAATGGAGTCGTAGAAAGATCAAATAGAATACTACTAGATAAAGCGAGAACCCTATTGATAGATGCTCAATTACCAATGAACTTTTGGGCAGAAGCAGTGGCTACTGCAACATATTTAAGAAACGTTTCATTATCAAAGGGGGGAAATAACAAAACCCCAATAGAGATGTGGTCGAGTAAAAAACCCACAGTATCTTATTTAAAAATATTCGGATGTTTAACATATTATTACTTACCGAAAGTACAAAGAAATAAATTACAGCCTAAAGCGAGGAAAGGAATTTTTATAGGTTATTCTCAAGAAACTAGAGGATATAGGATATATGATCCAGAATATAGAAAAATATATGCGGTAAGAACTGCAAAATTCAATGAGAATCTAAAAGGATCCGAATTATTAAACAACGACAATGAAAATGGGGATGATAACATTATTTTATATGATAACACTAAACAAGATGGAGACGAAGAGAAAACTGATGAAGAAAATCCAGTGGACAGAAATGACGAAGAACGAGAAGAAGAAGAGGACAATGCAAGCGGAAGGGAAGAAATAAATGAAGAGGAACGACATGAAGATCGAACACAACACCAAAGAGGTAGAAAGCCTGGTATAACTAATGAAGAAATCAAAAATACAAGAAAAATGGAATTGCGAATGAAAGAAGAGGAATTACGAAAACAGGGTGTTAGGATATCAGAGAGAATAGAAGCCAAGAAGCATCACGCTAATGCAGCAAGACACGAATCAAAACCTACCAATTTTACGCAAGCAGTAAATTCTACAGAGGTTAAAGAATGGCAAAAAGCTATAAAGAAAGAAATAGAAGCAATGGAATACCACAAGGTATGGAAAATAGTACCGAGAACAAAAGAGATGAAGACGATAAAAAGTAAATGGATTTTTAATTTAAAAGATACATTAAATAGCGGTACAGAAAAATATAAAGCGAGGCTAGTTGGAGTGGGGTGTTCGCAAAGGGAAGGAATAGACTATACGGAATCATTCTCACCAGTACTCAAAATAGAATCATTTCGAGCATTGATGGCTATAGCAAATACCAAAAAGATGTGTATCAAACAATACGATATAAAAACCGCTTACCTGTATGGATCTCTAGATAAACCTATGTATATGGAACAACCAGAGGGTTTTATATATCAAAAGAAAGAAGATTACGTATGTAAATTGGAGAAAAGTATCTATGGTTTACCACAATCAGGAAGACATTGGAATGGCGAGTTCGATGAAGTGTTAAGAAATGTCGGACTAAAGAACATCCCTGAAGATCCATGCGTTTATAAGTTGGTAAGAGGAGGACAACTATTGATTATTGGAATTTACGTAGACGATTGCATTGTAGTGGGGACACATGAAGCTATTATTGAAGACATCATGTCAAGACTGAAAGAAAGATTCAAGATAGTGGAAGTACAAGGAAAATTAAAATTTTTGAATATTGAAATAGACCAGATACCAAAAGGGATATACTTATCTCAAGGTGATTACGTAAATAAAATACTGAAAAAATATGGATTGGAAGACTGCAATATAACGAAAACACCTGTGGCTCATCAGCAAAATCTCGACGAATATGAAGACTCATCACAAGTGGATAAGACTATTTATCAAGAGTACATAGGAAGCCTAATGTATCTCTCAACGGGCACCAGACCGGATATTTCATTCGCAATATCACATCTTTCACAGTATTGTAGAGATCCAAGAAAAATACATCTAGAAGCCGTAAAGCGGGTATTTGAAAGGAACTAAAAACTACAAATTAAAATTCGGAGAACGAGGATTAAATATTCAAGCCAGTTCAGATGCAAGTTGGAATACTACAGCAGATGCCAAATCTTATAGCGGATATACGGTCAAAATGGGAAACAATCTAATATGTTGGAAGAGCCGAAAACAAAACTTAGTCGCGATGTCTACGTGCGAAGCGGAACTTATAGCTATCTGTGAAGGAACAAAGGAAATTATATGGTTGGAGAATTTATTAGATAGTTTAAAAGTTACAGAGGAGCATAATGTTCCGATTACTATTTTAACAGATAGTAAAGCAGCCATAGATTGGATTCACAAGAATAATGTTACTAATAGAACAAAACACATTAACAGAATTTATTATTTTATTCGAGATGAAGTCAAACGTAAAAGCCTGAAATTACAATATGTTCATACTGATTATATGGAAGCTGACATACTTACAAAAGATTTAACTTTGGATTTAACTTTTGGAACATTTATTTTGTACTAATAGCTTTATGTTGCAGGCCCAGTAAAAAGGAAATAATGCATGAACAAAAGGGGGGATTGATAGGATTGTTCATGCATTGGTAACAGCTTAGCATACTTATCGACTCAGAGAGACATCTCGCGGTCATTGACATGACCAATAAGATATAACGCGATGCGTAGAGAGAGAGAGAGAGAGAGAGAGAGAGAGAGGATTATATAAAAACGGCTTGTAAGAAAGTGTGCATAAATATATTTCAATTATACTTAGTCAAAGGGGAAAGAGTTCTTAATTATATAACCACCTTCCAACATATATAATGTAGAAAAAATGTGCAACAAAATTATTTCTTTCCTTTTTCTATTAGCTAAACAAAATCACAAGTGTATCAAGTATAAAAAATAATACTTTTAATTTTAAGAAGAAAAAAAGATTGCATAAGTTAAGGCAAATGTGTACCATAAATATCGATGTTAAAATATGTTTCAATTGTACGCAGTGGCTCAGCGAAGAACGCTCAGTTTCACGATGAAGAATCGAGTTTAATTGCAAGTCATCCAAGTTCATGAATAAATTCTTTTCAATTTTTATATAAAAAAAATAATATATTAAATATGTTTTGTGAATGCAATTTATACAAAAGTCAAATTTGAAAATTATTTATGTACATTATATATACACATAATATATGCATGTTCGGCTACTTTAATTGCTTTCTGTAGTACCATTTTTTTAAATTTACTGTTTAAAGAATTTTCAAGATTATTCTGCTACTTTTGTGCATAACGATATATAATCATACATTTATTAGATTGTTATATTTGTGTGATTATTATATATCTCTACAATGAAATATATTATATTGCAAACGATGCAATATTATAATTGCTCACGTTGCATTTGTTCACTTTCACAATGTATATCATAGCTAAAGTTGACGAAAACGTTATCATATCAAAGCAATCGCACGGCAAAACAATTGTTTGTAGACACATATAACATGTATACATATGCATATATACAGACATTTAAATAGATTTTCTGTAATTGCTCCTATTTAACTCAGCGATTAGGAGGAGAAGAGAAGGGAACAGTATCAGTTTACCGCGGCGCGGAATCGTCAGTGTACGTTTACTCGCGGAGCGAAACGTAGTTCTTTTAGTGAATTTTTTAGAAGTATTTTTGATTCTTTCTGTGTTTTCGCGTTTGTTTTATTGTCCGTAAAGGATTTTACACGCGATTATCTGTGAAAGATTTTTCACCTTTTGTGCCGCGCCGGATTTAGTTTACGCGAATGGAAAGTTTTTTTTTCTACAGTTTCGTTGTGTGTGTGTACAGGGATTTTATTTAGTTTAGAAAAAATAATATTTATAAAAAGATAATATCAAAACAGTGTCGTGTAAATCATTTCTTCGACAAATGTATGTATAAAGACTGCCCGAATAAAAAATCTGATGGAAAACATTTATTCAGATTTCCGCTACAGACAGAGGGAAGATTTTATCTATGGATACATAACAGTGGTAAGTCGTTATATATATATATATATATATATATATATATATATATATATATATATATATATATATACACACACACACACACACACACACAAACTCTCTCTGCTGTATTTTTGCTATATTGCTATTTGTATGTAATGTTATTTAAATTTCTTGTTACATCAAGCCACGCGGTAGCGCCGCGACGCCAAGTATATATAAAAATTCGTTTCAGCTTGTCAACGGTTTGCCTGTGTACAGGGGCTGCGACGCTACCAAGTAGCTTATCCGGAGTTTTACGTCTAATAAACTTTCGATTAAAATTCCTCAGGAACCAAGCCGTTAATCAAAAAACTAACGGCACTTTTCTTATACAATGTGGATGCAAGCTTTCGATTGCGATCAATTTGAATAAGATTGGTGCAGTCAATCCTGAGTAACGATAATCGTATACCAGAAATGTGACATTTCATTTTTCTTCATAATAAGGTTCAGACTCTCACGTACGTATGCTCGCACGCACACACGCAAAGCGATTTTGTCCCTCAAGGCGCGTTCATATCGCTCATGCACGATAAATCTTTCGTGTATTACTCTTGTATAAAATTATAATTTTAAAAATTTATAATAAATAAAAAAGGGGGAGAGAGAGAGAGAGCGGGGAAGAGAGAGAGAGAAGCGGGGGAGAGAGAGAGAGAGAGAGCGCGGGGGAGAGAGCGGGGGAGGGAGGGAGAGAGAGCGGGGGAGGGAGGGAGGGAGGGAAAGGGAGGGAGAGGGAGAGACAGAGAGCGAGAGAGAGAGAGAGCGGGGAGAAAGCGGGAGAGAGAGAGAGAGCGGGAGGGTGGGAGTGAGAGAGAGAGGGGGGAGCGGAGAGGGGGGAGCGGCAGAGAGAGAGAGAGAGAAAGCGAATATGTGTATATATACACCCCATTACACCACATGATCATACCGCCAAATAAGTAAACAAAAACGCGTGTCGGTATGCGGTATATATAGCGCTATTATATTGTGTATGGAATGTCTCGCTTTGTTGTCATTCATACAGTGACAGCGAGTAGGCAACAGCTCCATGTGTCGTTATACACGATCGCGAAAATTATTAAAAGATATCTGGAACTCGATCTCTATAATAATTAATAATTAACGATTCACAAGCGATTACTATCTGTCAAAGCAGATATTAACTTCGTGTGATTTATTGTTACATATGTATCTCGTTATATACGATCACGAAAATTATTAGAAGATATCTGAAACTCGATCTCTATAACAATTAAAAATTAACGATTCATAAGCAATTGCTATTTATCAAAGCAGATATTAATTTCGTGTGATTTATTGTTATACTAATATACTAATATAAAGTAAGAACAATTATAAAAAGCAGTGAAATCCCACTAAAAAAAACCTCACAAAGTTAAAAAAAATACGCCAAGTATATATCTAAAAAATAATTTATAAAATATTTTTCCTAAGTAATAAGAAATAAAAACTAAATATGAAATCAATAGTTAACTAGCCAAGTACTTAGAAGCAATTCAGTTTGTGAGAATTCGTAATTTAAAATAGTATTTGTCATAAAATCAAATTTGTATTTATAGAAATGTTATACACAAATTCTCTGCATAAAATTAAAACGCATTATATTTTTGGATATATACTTGGCGTATTTTTTTTTACCTTTGTGAGGTTTTTTTAGTGGGATATATATTTCTTTTGTTATATTGCTACTATATTCTTACAATTTTATTTAACCACTATATCGTTTTCGCTATTATATATGTATGCTTGTGGGGAAGAGGAGGAGGAGATGAGATAGGAAGAAGTGAGAGAGATCAGAATGGACAAAAGTGAGGAACAGGAGGAGGTGCATCAAGGTGAATGAAGGGAGATAGGTGGAGTAAAGGATCGGGATAGAGGAAAGATGCAAAGGTTGGAGCGGTTTGGAGGTTAGAAAGATGGAGGAAAGAGAGAGAAGATGGAAAGAGAGAGGAGGAGAGTCACGTGGGAAGCGATGGAAAGACGGCCGGTAAGGAGGAGAGTAGAAGCGGACAAGGCAGAGCAGTGTAACGGGACAAGGGCAAAGAGCTGAGAGGGAAGACGCATGCTATGAGATGGCGCAGATGAAAGGAAATGGAACAAGCACATGGCGGTTGAACACGGAAACGGGAGGTAAAGGGGGAAGAGAGGAACGGAGAAAGAAAGGTCAGGCAAATTAAAGAATAGTACGACGAAAGCTAGGTTAGGGAGAGGAAGCGGACAGTAGAGATTAATAGGTTAAAGTGCAGAGAGGCGGAAGAAGTAAGAATGTGAATAGGTGAGAAGAGGAGAAGCAAACGAAAGGAGAGGAGAGTCGGAAGGAAGAAGAAGACGGGAACATGAAGAAGTGGATGAAGGAGCTGGTGGAGGAAGTAAGGGGAATAAGGAATAAAACTATGGAGAGAAAAGAGAGAGAGAGGAAGGAAAGAAGAGGGTAAAAGGTCAACAGCGACGACGAAGGAGGAGAGCGAAGAAGAGCAGGAAGAGGAGAGAAAGGAGAAAAGGGACCGAACAAAGGAAAGAGAGAAGAGGTAGAAGGAGTAAGGGAGGCGACAAAGGAGGAAGGCGAGAAGGAAGAAGGAAGGGAAGGACTGCGGTAGTGAGTAATAGGAAGTTATGGGTAGATGGTAGGGAATGGGAGTGAGAAGAGGGGAAAAAGGTATGGTGGGAGAAGAAAGGTAAAATTAAGCGAGCTAAAAGGAAAGGTTATAGGCGTAGAAATAAGATTAGCGGTAAGAGGGGAAAGTGAGGCAAAGGTACAGACTGTAGAAAAGTGAGTGGGTGAGGCTGAGAGGAGGAAAGCGGAAGGAGAGAAGTGGTGTGTGAGAGTGAAGAGAGATAGGTTAAGGAGAAGATAGGTTGAGAGAGAAATGTAAAATGAACTGTGAGATTGTAAAGAATGTAAAAAGAAGCGTAAGAAGGAGGTGTTGTTGTAAAGACATTGTAACCCCAAAGAGAGAGAGAGAGAGAGAGAGAGAGAGAGAGAGAGAGAGAGAGAGAGAGAGAGAAAGAGAGAGAGGGTGGAGGCTGAAAGAAGAATGGAAGAGGAAAGATGGGCAGAAAAGTTATAAGGAAGAACAGCGGAAGCGGGGGCCCAGTAGAGATAAGGTTTAGTGTAAGATAGACGTAAGTAGTATGCAAGTTAGAGATAAGACAAGGAGGAGAACAAAGCGGAGAGAGAGAGAGAGAGAATGATGGGTAAGACGATGATAAAGCGAGGCAGGTACAAAATGCAATAGGTTAAGGTGAATGTAAAAATTGAAACCCCATTGGGGAACAATAAACTTCTACATACATACATACATACTAATTACGTATAAAATATAAATCATGGCTCACAATACGAGATCGCAAAGCTCGGTGAGCATTGATGAGACTCAGATACAAAAAAGAAACAAAAGAACTTAGGTGATCGCGAGAAACCAGCCGATCATATTGACGCGAATACGTTATTCGACTTTCTCTCTAAAATTCAAACAGAATTATCGCGATTGCGCGGTAATTCTGTTTACCTACCCGAGCAGGTGAACAATCTTGAACAACGCGTGAACAAGGCTTCGCGCGCCCCGTCGAAGTACGATGAATGCGCTGATAACTTAGTACACGAAGACGCACCGCCGGTAGTAATGCCGTCGTTGAAAATAAAAGATGTAGTTGCTAACATTCCCCCGTTTAACGGTTATAAAATTTCTATTTTCCAGTTCGCCCGAGCATGCGAACCTGCTCGCGATTTACTACCGTCTGTACAAGAATCACAACTTGTGCAATTTATAATCAACAAAATTGAAGGCGACGCATATCAAGTAATAGAAGGAAACGTGTACACGCGCGTCGTAGACTTGTTAGACAAATTAAAGAATATTTTTGCTCCAAATAAATCCGTAACACAGTACCGCGGGGAATTAGCTAACGCGTATAAATCGCCAAACGAGACAGTTTTAAGGTATGCAAGTAGAATTAAAGACTTGAAACTCGCTATATTAGATGGAAATAGACGACAGGGTATCAACAACCCTCGCTTATTTAACAACGAGATTGAAGGAAAGGTCTTAGAAGCATTCGTGAACGGATTACCCTCTAACGTAATCACGCGAATGGAGCATAGGAACATAGGCACTCTAGATGAAGCCATTGAGTGGGCTGTCAAAATTACGAGGAACCTAGAAATAGAGAAACAACGCGAACGGCAGTACATGCCTCGACAATACCCCGTTACGCGTTCAGATGTAAATAATCCAAGATCTGTCGAAACAGAACAACCTAAATCAATATTAAAAAACGCTAGTAACGCTTTTGTTCCGCGACCATGGATCAGACCCCTAGTATCGGGACGGCCGGGACCGAACGCGCCCAATGTATGCCATTATTGTAAATCGCCGGGACATAGAATTATAGGAACTAGCGTATAGGAACAAGGTTCAACCGTCGGGAAACGCGGAGGGCCGTCCGTCGGTGAGCGCGACCAGGGAACCGGCCCAAGCGACCGCGCACCCCATTATGATACAAGCAGAGCCATCGACAAGCCAAACTTGAATATGAATCAGGGCTCAAGTTTTACTAAAATTATGTTAAAAAAATATGATGACCCGGCACATGTCACCCAACTAACCAAACCAATATCAGACGATTCGGATGCCACTATCGGAGTTGCAAATTTAGGTCCGATAGGCTCAAAGGCGTACCAACCGAAGGTCGTCATAACTTGTAAAAACTTCAAAGCCTACTGTTTCTTTATGGTGGACTCCGGGTCCTCCGTAAATCTTGTAAAAGTAGGAATTTTAAAGGGCACCCCTATAAACATAAAAGACAGACTAAGCTTAAAGGGGATCACTAAAAAGCCAATTAAGGCATTAGGGTCAGCCACTTTTGAGATTATGGGAAAAAATACAAAATTCTATGTTGTCAGAAGCGACTTCGGTATACCTGCCGATGGCATAATAGGTGCCGTATTTTTAAATCAAAATAATGCTATCATTGACTATAATCAAAGTTGCTTGGCATTTGGAGACATCTAGGTACCTTTCTTTAAAAAGGAAAGAGTACTAGTACCGTCACGGACCATCGTAACGGTATCCTTTAATATTACGAACCCAGAGAGAAAAGAGGGTTATGTTCCTCGAAATGAGCCAATAAAAGGGTTGCTTCTTGGCAAAGCCTTGGTCAAAAATTCCCGAGGGAAGGGGCACATGAAAGCTTATAATTTGACCGAGCGCGACTACACCGTGGAAGTCTACCCGCTGCTGCTCTTCGAATATTCAATACCGGATGACTCCGAGGAGCATCTAGGTCTGCAGAATTCCTACACTTCCGCAAACTCGCAAAAGTCTTTCAATCCTACAAGGTCTTATAAGCCTTCTATTTTAGCAAGCCCCGAGGGGTCTTCTATCGCCGAATCCAGAGATTCCGAGGAATCTCCAAATTTATTACGTCTCGATCAGGAATGCGAGACTGATAACCTTAAGGGTTATTCGAACAATACTAAATCTAGGAGCCAAGGAGAGCTCTCCAACTATGGGAAATCTTCAGATTCTAATTCATTAAACTCCAAAGAGTTTTTGTATTCTGCCAACTCTGCTCAACCTCCCGCTTCCAGGGATCTGATGGAGTCTTCTACTAGCCAAGGAGAGCTATCCAATCTTGGGAAATCTTCTGATCCAAATTCATTACATCTCGATCAAGAATGCGAGATCTATAGACCTCAAAGGTCATACATATACAAAGGATGCGTTTCCAGTATCTTCTAGGTGTACAGAACGACTCAGATCTTTAATTAACACTGAACATTTAAACGAAGAAGAAGCGGATCACGTAAACACCATACTTGAAGAGTATGGAGACTGCTTCTATCTTCCTGGAGAAAATCTCAAATTTACTACCTTCGCTAAACATTCCATTCCTACTACAGATAATATACCTATACATGTAAAGCAATACAGATATCCACCGGTCCATAAGGAGGAAATCGACAAACAAGTGACGAAATTGCTGAAGGATGAAATGATAGTACCTACAGCCTCACCATATAACGCTCCCCTATGGATCGTCCCGAAGAAGTCCGCGGCCGACGGACAAAAGAAATGGCGAATGGTCGTCGATTTCAGAAAACTGAACGAGAAGACAGTCGGAGATGCATACCCATTGCCTAATATCATAGAGATATTAGATCAGCTGGGTAGCGCGAAATATTTCTCTATTTTTGACCTAGCACAAGGGTTTCACCAGATACCCATGGCCCGAGAGGACCAAGAGAAGACAGCCTTCTCAACTCCTTACGGTCATTACGAATATCATAGAATGCCATTCGGACTAAGAAACGCTCCTGCAACCTTCCAACGCCTGATGGATAATGTCCTCACAGGCTTGCAAGGAAATGAACTATTCGTTTATCTCGATGACATCGTGATTTACGCAAGATCGCTGGAGGAACATAAAATAAAAATAAGAGAATTAATGCAAAGATTAAAAGAAGCCAACTTACAGTTGCAACCCGACAAATGCCAGTTCCTTAGGCACGAGGTAGCCTATTTGGGGCATATTATCGGAAGCAACGGAGTGAGGCCAGACCCTGATAAAATTAACGCAGTTAAACATTTTCCGATTCCTAAAAACTACAAAAATATAAAGCAATTTTTAGGCCTGGCCGGATACTATCGTAGGTTTATAAGAGACTTCTCCAAAATCGCTAAACCTTTAACCGACCTGTTAAAGAAAGACAAACCGTTTATCTGGACTACCTTGCAGGAAAATTCCTTTGACACACTCCGAAACGAACTTTGCAAAGAACCAATCTTACAGTACCCAAATTTTGATGAACCTTTTCTATTGACTACAGATGCAAGCGGATACGCCATAGGAGGTGTATTGAGTCAAAGCGAAATTGGGAAAGACTTACCGATAACTTACACTTCCAGAACACTAAACGACGCTGAAGAAAGGTACTCGACAATTGAGAAGGAGTGCCTGGCCGTCGTATACTGTGTCACATATTTCCGCCATTATGTATACGGCAAACGATTTACCATTTTGACGGACCACAAACCGCTGGTTTGGCTCTACTCGATAAAGGACCCCAGCTCGAGACTCTGGAAATGGAGGTTAAAACTCTCTGAATACGATTACGAAATAAATTACAAAGCAGGAAAAGCTAATGTAGTAGCAGAAACTCACCCGCTTCTGACGCTTCTCTGCTTCCTTTAACCACTATGGACGAAAGCTCTAACGAATCCCTTTTTTCATACCAAACGGCTACCCAACAATCCAGACCTTCTATTAGTTTCTCATCCAATGATAACACACTTACAAATCCTCAGCAACAAATAATAATCAGAGACTTGACGGAAGACGCTTTATTAACCCATCCCGCAATAACTAATAATGAACAACGGTTCTTGTTCCCCGACACAATAAATTCAGATAGAGAAGGGAATGATCCAACAATAGAGTCTGACGAAGACGAACCAACAATCACGAACGAAGAGTCCGGAAGCGAAATAGACGACGCCGAATCGGCATCTCCCCAACCCAAATCATCGGACAATGAAAACCCCTTTAAAATCAACGAGAGACGCAACTCTCTACTCACTAGAAAAGGTCATCACGTTATATTCACCACTCTTAACGGAGCTCCTTTTGATAAGGGAGCTAAAGATTACCAAAAAGAAAACAAACTTCCAAGTTATGAGGAACTTACATTTACAAGAGCACGTATTACTAATTTAAATAACGGAAAATTCTTAGTAAACATTCCGATAAAACAAGATGACAGGACCCCTATCGAACAAAATGATATTTTAAATTGCATCCGGTCATTACGTGACGTCATAACAGAACTAAGCCTAAAATCTATTAGTATTGCTCAAAGTGACTTGTATGACTCTATTTTTAACCTGGATTTTTATATACAAAAATTTCAAAAAATTCTTATCGGACTTACCTTTAATCATAACAATTTGCAAATCCTTAATCCGTTGTCCCGACGCAAGTGAAAGACAGAATATCATTTACGAGAAACACGCGACCAAAATTGGAGGACACAAAGGTGTGACAAAAACTTATAATAGAATCAGACAAAATTATTACTGGCCGACCATGAAGAAAGATATTCAAGAATATATTAAAAACTGTAGAAATTGCCAAATCAAAAAATTAACCAGAGTAAAAACAAGACAGCCAATGTTAATAACGGATACCCCGGGAGCCGCTTTCGATAAAATCTCCATGGATGTAGTAGGACCATTACCAACCACTAACCGAAACAATTCCTATATACTTACCATCCAAGATTTTTTAACCAAGTACTCTATCGCTTCTCCTATTCAAAACGCTGACTCTCTTTCTATCGCAGAAGCTTTTATCAAAGACTTCATCTGTATATACGGAGCCCCCAAAGCTCTGTTAACTGACCAAGCTCTCACTTTCTTCATCTCTCTTATGAAAACCATTGCAAATTACTTCAAGATCAAACAGTATCGTACTACTGCTTATTACGCGCAATCTAACGGCTCTATAGAACGCTCGCATCATGTTTTGACCGAATATCTAAAGATGTATACTAACCAAAATAGAGAATGGGACGAACACATACGCCCCGCAATGTTCGCTTATAACACTTCCGTGCACGAAGGAACGAATTATACCCCTTACTCTTTAGTTTTTGGTCACCTTCCCCGTATACCCTCATCTTTCCTAATCCCCGAAGAAGTAATGGAATTACCTTATCCAGACTATCACGAACCTCTTTGACACTTTAAAATCATCTCAACAATTGACAAGACAAAACTTAATAAAATCAAAAGAAAAAAGTAAAAAGCATTATGACAAGAGAACAAATATACAAAGTTTTAAAACTAACGATAAGGTCTATTTCCTGAAAGAACCAATGAAAGGAAAATTCGACGATCAATATACTGGACCTTATAAAGTCATTGAGTTATTACCCATGAACAATGTTAAAATAGACTTTAAACGAAAACCACGTGTTGTACATGTGAATAAATTAAAATTGTGCAAGGGCACTTATTTCATTAATCCAGGTTGAAAGAAAGCGAAAATTAAAATTGTACTGTAATCGTGGACTGGACCCCTGGATCCAGTAGCATTAAGAAATTATACATAATCACATACACAAACTTACTACATACATTCTCCTACACGACATATATATATATATATATATGTACTCCATAATGTTAGTCGAGACGGCAAGGAGCGAATAGATTTTGGCTGTTACTGGATATAAATAATCTGCTCTAGTGTACTTTTAGTAATATAGATATATAACTGGTTTATTAACTAAACTATATTGTCTTTGGAAACTGCGTAACATGAATCTTCTTAACATAATACGTCTCAATCTTAATCTCAAGGAGGTCTAACGGCCAACTGCCCGTCTTCCGGCGACGCTCGCGGAGAACAAAAAGTTGCACGTTGCACAGCAAGCGATCATCCGTTGTGATGATCGCGCGCCCAAATCAAATAATAACTGATAATAGAGTATAACGATAATGAATAGCTTACAGTTTTCGGCCATTCCTGACCTTAGTCCGTCCTCGGACTTGACTTAAAATAACGTATTGGAATACAATCGATATATATTGTAGAATATAAATTGTTCTTAAATTTTACTTTTAACTATAGTGCAGTGGTGGGATTTAGTTGCAACTTTCGGTCGGATTTCTTGACTCACGCCTACGGTTCCCCCTCTTACTGCTCGTTCCTTAGCAACGCAGCGCCGAATGGCCATAACTAAGGAGCGCGTTACTAGTCTCAGGAACGTGCGTATCACAAATGTAATAACGCAATACCCTAGTAGCAAAACTGCTCATTAAAATTTTATATTTAATACTTTATTTCGTATTAATAACTAGAATAATTATTATTCTATTATTAATTACGTATATGTTCTGTAACAATTTAAAATATTTATGATTTATTCAAAGCTCCTAACGCACTGTTATATATCAATTTACGTAAAATTATGTTATTTATTTTCACAATATATATTGAAATATGAAAATAAATATAAATATATTAAAATACGCTTTGATTAAAAGAAGACACGCTTGCTGCATATAAAAACTATATATTAAAAATTATAAAAATTATATATAAAAAAACTATGGTTATAATATTGTTACGTCCAGACTCGAGGAAGGATGAGTCAGTGGAAGGGCGCAACCACTATCTTTATGATCCCGAAGTTAAACGTCTCGAAGCGTTAGAATCGGGTCGAACGAACTTGACGCTCCGAAAATCAGGTAAACGACCGTTAGGGTCGCTATTACTCTGGTTTTCAGAAGTTCGCTCGGCGGTCCCTTTTTGGTAAGAGAATTTAATCTCTATTACGCGGGATGGGACCAGGTGCGATCTTTTGACTGGAGAATGAGAGGGGTTAATAAAGATTGGATTTAAATTAGAATATAAATTTATTCATAATAAATTAAACTACTTTGGTATACATTATATCAATAGTTATTTTAATATGCGTATGGGTATGTGTATGTGTGTGTGGTTGTTCGCGGTTCTTACAATTGTACGGAGGACATCAGTCAGAATAATGAGGCAAGATTCTATTATTAATATTGAATTTCTGACTGGTTATTACAAATATCTGTTAGAAAAAGAAAATAAAATAATTTGTGTGAGTGAGAGTGTGTAGGAATATTAGGAGGTTGATTTCATAATTCTAGGATTGGTATAAGGATTCGTCATCGAGATCTGGGAGTTCATTGCAGAACTCTTCCAGTGCTCTCTCGAATTCGTCGGATTCAAGAAGGGAAAAAGGAGGGATTGGAGATTGATAGCAGGATTCGTCCTCCAAATCAGGGAGTTCGTTGCAGAAATCCTGCACTGCCTTCTCGAACTCGTCTAATTCTGAAGAAGGAGAAGGAGGAGAAGGAGGGGGTGAATCGTCAAGGATGATCATTGACAACGAGGAGAACGATCGGGGGGAAAGCGGCAGTTCGGGGGAAGGTGGTTCCGAAAGATATATTGGGGAGTAACTAGGGGGGAAGTCAATGATTGTTTCTGTGTATTCTGTGATTGAGTAATTACTACTACTACTACTACTAGCTATGGTTGATTTTAAGTCTACAGAAGTTCGCGTCTTCTTACTCGCGGAACGGACCTTTGCGGTAGGGGATTGGAATTCGTAATCTTTTCCCGACCTGGTTCTCACTATGGAACCGGTAACAACGTTATTTATTGCGGGAATAAAAATATAATTAAACTGAATAATTAGAGACTTACTTTCGTTGCTGACTTTTAATTGATAGGTAGAGTAGATTGACAGAACACGTCGTCCTTCGCTAAGATGTAACGCTGTGCGGGTGCCGGGTTGCGCTGGAGACGACGCCAAGACGAGGACACTGATATTGAACTGGTCACTCTTTTTTCTAATTATGAATTTTCGCTCTTAATGCGCGCACACGAGACTAATTGCCCGGCACTGATTGAAGTTGACAGAAATGACTGAATGAATCAATTGAATCGTCTAGTCTTACGAGTTCTTTCTTTTATAAAATATTTTTGAGGGCGTCTTCTAATTTTAAGAGTGGGATCTTTCAGAAACTTTAACGAATTGAAATTATGCAAAAGTAGGGGTTCAAGATTTTAACGAATTAGAATCGTGCCAGTGTCCTCATTCGGCAGGAGGTATCTCCTATTTTCGTATTTTTACCCGTGCTGATCGTCGGTTGGTGAGTTCGTTATTATTTCAAAAGTTCCTTAAACATTAGCCTTTCCGGGGGACCCTCGCGCACATGATCTGATTAGAAAAGGGTCTTACTTCCTTATAATTATTTTTGTCAACGTTGATGCAGCTGTGTTTATTACTTGTCCGTTAGAAAATTATTATCAGTATTAATGCAGCTGAGTTTATTAAAAGTTGTTGTTATCTCGTTGTTCTTCCGCCGGAAATTCTACTGCAAGGGGTAGATATTATTTTTTATTTATTTCGAGACCGGCATGGTTTCCATCACCGATTTCCTTGCGTCTTTCCCACGGATACTCGTGGATGTAGTTACTGACAAATGACAGTGTTTAAAAGAAACGTATGGCACAAGATGCTTTGTTTATTGAACGGTTCGTTCTTATCACCAACTGACGATCGTTACCGCAACGTCGCGGAAGAAAGGAATCGTGGAGTCGCCAGGACGTAACAATATAATTGGGAGACAATAGATTTCCTCATCACCCATGAGGTACTATTGTTGATACGTTTTTTTTTTAAGTGGTTTCCCCAGTAGGCCTATTCCATTAAAGAGGACAACAACAAATAATGATTCGTGTGGGAAGGAAAATTTTATAGAAGTTAATACAATACAATATATTAATAAAAAAAATAATACAAAATTAATAGAAAAATACAGAATATTCGCAAAAATATCAATTCGATCTTCTTGGCCGTTTACCTGAATTTACAAGAGACGAAATATCTACGTTAATATTAGAAAAAGTAATTCGCATTAGCGAAGATAAAGATGTATCGCTCAAGCGAGAACGTTTGTCAGTTTTTATATATTTTAATTTCGAAAAGGAGCATTCGCACAAATATGTGGATCCAAACATTGAAAAAATTCGAAGACCAAATTTAACAAGTTCGGGATAATTAGATGAATTCAACATTTTAAAAAATTCTACAGCTTTTTCTGGCTGCGTTTTAAGAGACAGATCATTTCGCAAGTCGCAAAGTTCTGTCTGAAATTCTAAATTTTGTTCTTCGATCTGAACAGTAAGAGGATTCTCAAAAAGAATTAGATCCTTTCTAAGTATTTCAAAATCCTTAAATCGCGTATCAAATTGGGTTATTAAGGAATTAATTATGTGAATATGTTTTTTAAAATTACACTTTATGCCGTATTCTTCAAAAAGAATCTGGCGAGATGAATAAAAATGAAAGCTATCTTTTTCTAAGTGATGTTTAAGTAATATTAATTTTCTACGGAATGAGTCGATATGACTAACTAACTCTGAAATAGTTTGGTTGGCCTTTTGCAGCTTCAAATTTAAATTATTTAGATGGGAAGTTAAATCTGTAATAACAGCTAGCTCACAAAGAAAATCTAAATCTTCGAAGAAAGATTTAAATTCATCATAATTTATAGACATTTCTTGCATGAAAAGGAAGATTTCTTTTCTTATTGCAAAGAATTTCTCTAAACATTTCCCTGCGCTAAGCCATCGAACTTCGGAATACAGAGGTATATCTGTATAAATTGCATTATGCTCTTCGAGAAAGGATTGGAACTTTCTGTGATTCAGAAATTTGTGACCGCCTTTTATTGCATTAATAATTTTAGTAACAATCTGCATTGCGGTACACAATTTAATCGCTTTCCCACATAATGCTTCTTGATGAATTATGCAATGAATAAGGGGGAATTTTAAATTTCGCTGCTTTATTTGGCCGAAGAATCCAATTTTCGAATCAGTCATTGATTTCGCGCCATCAGTTATGATAGCCGAACATTTTGAAAAATTGATATTAAATTTTTGTAGGGTTTGTTCAACGGCTTTAAAAATATCTATACCGGTTGTTGTGTCATGTAATGGTACGAAATTTAAAAGCTCCTCGACACATGAGAAATCGTTTTGTACGATTCGAGTAAATATACTCAATTGACTCACGTGTCGATTATCGGTGCTTTCATCAAGACACAATGAAAAATATGAGCACGTCACAATAAATATTTCAATTTCTCTTCTATGGAAGACGCGATATGAGTAATTCTCGATGCTATTGTTTTTTTACTTAATGGAATACTAGAAGCTTCTGAAAGAGTTAAGGAATTTCCGAATGATTTGACAGCTTCGACAAGGCATTCTTTTACAAATTCACCTTCGGTAAACGATTTCGAATGTTTAGCGATAAGACGCGATATGGCATATGAAGCAGTAAGATTATTACTAAAATTGATAGATTGTTACTAAAATTATTAATGCAATAAAAGGCGGTCACAAATTTCTGAATCACAGAAAGTTCCAATCCTTTCTCGAAGAGCATAATGCAATTTATACAGATATACCTCTGTATTCCGAAGTTCGATGGCTTAGCGCAGGGAAATGTTTAGAGAAATTCTTTGCAATAAGAAAAGAAATCTTCCTTTTCTTGCAAGAAATGTCTATAAATTATGATGAATTTAAATCTTTCTTCGAAGATTTAGATTTTCTTTGTGAGCTAGCTGTTATTACAGATTTAACTTCCCATCTAAATAATTTAAATTTGAAGCTGCAAAAGGCCAACCAAACTATTTCAGAGTTAGTTAGTCATATCGACTCATTCCGTAGAAAATTAATATTACTTAAACATCACTTAGAAAAAGATAGCTTTCATTTTTATTCATCTTGCCAGATTCTTTTTGAAGAATACGGCATAAAGTATAATTTTAAAAAACATCTTCACATAATTAATTCCTTAATAACCCAATTTGATACGCGATTTAAGGATTTTGAAATACTTAGAAAGGATCTAATTGTTACGTCCGGCGGACTCCACGATTCTTTTCTTTCATCGTAAATAGAGATTAGCGGTATCTTAAGAGCGCATTACGCCTTGAAATAAACAAATGGAAACTGAAAGGCGAGATAAACTTTTCGGAAACAAAATTGAGAGGATATATGATACAAACAGGAAACTAGAGCATATCTGATCTAAGAAATGAGCAAATTAATCAACCACTAAAAGCTTGGGTGGCAAATTCTCTTACTAATCTAAATTATGGTTGACAGCTCTCGTAATAAACAATTTCGGTACCAAGAATCTAAATGAAAACCGAAACGGACATTAAAAATGATATCATATGTGCTCGCCTGACAGATCTCCGTTACACGATATCTACCTAAGATAAAACTTAAGTAGATAATAAAAGGCATAACTCTCACTCAAATTGCAACAACTCTCCATTGGGCGAAAGCTAATTCTATAAACAAAAGCCTTCACCAATACCTAAGGTTCTAACACCTCCTATGCTAAAGGGCAACGCCTCCCAGCAACATCGGAGGGCGTGAATAAAAAATTCAATTCGCGAAAAATATTAACGAAACCAATGGAGAGGAGGAGCAAAGGGCTTAATATACTCCGAATTTTTTCTCGCGGCTCATTGATCATTCAGTATTTCTTCATTCAGTTTCAATTCAGTTTCGGTTCAGCTCAGTTCATTAGACAGTTCGGATCTTTACATTTACAATTCCGTTTAATTATTGCAGTTTCAGTTCATTAGTCAGTCAGTTAGTTCACACTTATTACAGTTATAATTACTTCGACTTCAATTCTTAAAATTTTATACAAACTCTCAGTGCTTCTAAACCGCGTTGTTTGGTGCAAAAATTTAAACACTTAGTGCAAATCTAGAAGATCTTGTGCCAAGCGACTGCAGCGACGATTGCGAGCCCGCATTCCAATCACCCAAGTCGAGTCGATTCATCGAAACTCCTCTCGCCCGTAGGAGCCGTCCATTATCTAATTTTTTGTTACCAACGTACTCGATAAGTAGTAAGTGTTTTGAATGTTCTTAACTCTATTTCCTTTTTCTTTTACATTTGTACATTTGAAATAATTCTTGGATTATTAATTATAATAAATCAATTAATAACTTCAATCATTTACTTTCAATCTTAACTAACTTCCCTATTCGGGCTTCTCTTCTTTAGTTCTTTTAACCCCTTCTCTGAAATATTACCTTGGATCTCCTCTTTCTTTATATTACCTGTCATCAAGGGTCACCTGTATTTAACAGAGCGACTCGTGACATTCTTCCGTCGCCAAGGGTCACCTGTACTTTACAGCGCGACTCGCGGTTTCCTATCTATTGTTAAAGGTCACCTGTATTTTACAGAGCGACTCGCAACTTCCTACCTGTCATCAAGGATCACCTGTATTTAACAGAGCGACTCGTGATATTCTTCCGTCGCCAAGGGTCACCTGTACTTTACAGCGCGACTCGCGGTTTCCTATCTATTGCTAACGGTCACCTGTATTTTACAGCGCGACTCGCGGTTTCCTATCTATTGTTAAGGGTCACCTGTATTTTACAGAGCGACTCGCAACTTCCTACCTGTCATCAGGGTCACCTGTATTTAACAGAGCGACTCGTGATATTCTTCCGTCGCCAAGGGCCACCTGTACCTTACAGAGCGACTCGCGATTTCTTGTTTGTCACCAGGGATCACCTGCATTCAGCAGAGCGATCCGTGATTTCATTTGTCACATTCAGTCAAACCTTTCCTTCTTTTATTTTTATTATTTTTAATACATATATATATATATATATATATATATATATATATACATATATATATATATATATTCTTGTTACAAGGATAAATATATAAACTTTCTCTCCTTTCTTTCTGGATTTAAGAATTTTATTAATCAAATAAAGAAAAAAACTCCAAGAATTATTTCTCAAATTACAGATTTTCTACCGACTATATATATCGCGACATAGCTTCTACAATATATTATTATTCATCATTATTCTTTCCTTAGTGGAAAGACAAAAACGGTCATCGCGGGCTGCTATCAAATGTTCGCGGAATCGTCGGAATAGGCGGTTACGGAAAGAATTGGCTCGGGCTCAAGCGCAACCTATTAATATTACTGTTAAGGGCGTAGAAAAAATAATATTAAAATAAAAATCACACACAACACACGCACACCAGACAGTCCTCCCCACGTACCAGAACCAACCCCTTCTCCCGAACCTGGCCCGTCAAGATCCCCAGCACCCTCAACTATCATCCTTAGTGATTCCCCCCTCTCGTCCCCTGTCCACCCAGAATCCTTCCATCCGGACGAACCCGGAAGCTCTTTCGAACAACCACCCGACAGCGAAATTGAGGGCGGACCCCGAGAACAGGATTTTGCCGATCTCTCCGATAACCAGAGCAATTCGGAGAGAGAACCCCGCGACTCCAGAGACGGACCATCTCACCTTGGAGAGGGGTCTAGAGCTTACGAGCAAGGGCTGACCGAGGAGCAATTTCGTCTTTGGGTCCTGGACCGATTTCCTCCCCTGACTCAACCGCTACCTGAAGGAGTATTCAGCATAGGGCCGGACCAGGTAGACAACGCGGAGTTACGAGAAGCGTTGGAGAGAGCTCTTCCAGACTCTATCCCGTGGTTCGTCCCAGGGCGATTATTCCCTGTCGCCGTTCCCATAGAAATCCTGAGAAGAAGATTTCCCCCTTCCACCGTCCATCTCGAGGAAATTCCCTAACTTCCCTTTATTCCGCCATAAACACAGATTATTATTATTACTATCAGAAAATTTTTGTAGATCCAATCAGAGCTATAAGATTAATATTAGACTGTTCCCGCACCGCTCTGATTGATGACCCCCGTACTTATGTAACGCGACACACACACATACACACATACACATACATACATCTTAAGAGAAAATAAGTTAGTATATAAATATATATATATATATATATATATATATATATATATATATATACATTAATTATAATGATTAACAATAAGAAATAATATGAGGTAAAGAGAGAAAAAGATTTATAATCTATTAAAGTTAATTTTCCTTTTAAATTCAACATTTTCTTTTTATGAATAAATTAGAGTTTTAATATTTAACATCGTGAACGTTTCTTTTTAACCCGACCTCCTTCCTGTCGCACGAAATCGCACGAGGTCCCGTCCCGGGTAATAAGGATTCAGTTCCTTTACCAGAAAAGGGACCGCCGAGCGAACGGCCCTTTTCGATAGAGTAAGAGCGACCCTTAAGGTCGTTGACCTATCTGGGGCCCTGGTCTGTTCACTCGACTCTAGGACACGCATCGTCTAGCTTCGTCTAGCATCGTCTGTGTCTAAGAGAAAACTAGGTTACGCCCTCCAGCTGACTTTCCTTTCATTCGAGTCTTGACGTAACATAAGAAATTTTGGGGGCTCGTCCGGGATTGTTATGTGCGATTTCTAAAGACGGGAATGAGTCGGATTACTAGAGGAGTAGGAGATAAAGACGAAGTAGAAAAACTTTATAAACTCGCTCTAGAAGGAAAAAAATTCAAACCTATATCCAAATCAGAAACAACTAAATCTAATACAGTACACACATCCACACCGATAAAAGACAGTGAAACCATATCCAAACAAGTAGACATCTCATTAGAAAATACATTAATAGAAGAAAGTTTATTCGATAATACTCTTGAGACCGAGACGTCCGAGCCAAGTTCCGACGATTCGCAGCGTATTACAGATACCAAATTAATTAACGCTCGTAATAAAATTATTACGAATTACAAATATAAAGGGACAGAGAGCGATTCAGACGAAACTGAAACAATGGCTCAAAATCCCTTCGCTACTTTAAAATACGCGGTGGAAGCCGTCCCCTTTTTCGATGGCAACCATTCTTCTTTAACTTATTTTATTGAGGGATGCGAGGAAGCAAAATCCATGTTACCCAAGGAAGCCGAATCGCAACTCACTAAAATTATAAGAACCAAAATTGTCGGGGAAGCGCGTCGAACTATACAAGATCGAGACTTTGATAACATAACGCAATTAACATCGTATCTAAAACAAATTTATGGCCCTTCTAAAAACGTCTATCAATTACAAGGAGAACTAGGATGCATTTATCAAAAGAATGAAGAAGACGTCATTACCTACGCGAATCGCGTTAAAATTCTCGGAAAACAAATACTAGAAGCATATAAGAGCTCAAATCAAGGGAATACAGTCGATCCACAGATTAAAACATCACTGGAAAAAGACATGAATAAATGTTTCATACGAGGTTTAAAACCTGAAATTGAGCAAAGAATCGCGAGGAATTTAGGCATAGAAGATACCGTCGCTGATGCCCTAAGGTTAGAAAGAGAGCTTCGAGCGATGATAGATTTACGACAGGGACCAAGTACAGACTCAGGCAAAAATAATCTTCACACCATCAATCGGATGCGAGAAACGTGTCAAATTTGTTTAAAGGAAGGACACGCAGCAAGTAATTGCCGAAAGCTTACACAGCTTCCCTCGCAGACTTATAATAAAACAGGGCTAGGAACGGATATTTTAATATGCCAGATTTGTAAAAAACGCGGTCATAGTGCCGATAAGTGTCGCTTCCGCGATCCTCAATCTCGGCAGACAATAAACGTAGTACAAGAGAAAAGTATCGCTTGTCAAATATGCTCAAAATCTGGCCATAGCGCAAAAACATGTCGGCAAAGCAATGGTGCCGATGTAAATAATAAAACCGCTGTAACATGTCAATGGTGCGATAAAACGGGACACTCAGCTAGAAATTGCTGGAAGAAGCAAAACGAAGAGCGAAATTCCGAGAATAAACCGAGAGTTACATGCCAGCTTTGCGACAGATTCGGGCATGCCGCTAAAGAATGTCGTCTAAAGACAAATCAACAATTAAATTCACAGAATATATCATTTTGCCGATACTGCAAGGAAAACGGTCATCTTCTTGAAAATTATCAGTTGCGTATCAATAGCAATAATAAACGCAAAGACACTAACCAGGGAAACTATACGGGTCCTTCGACATCGGGTGTGCAACGGGGGGCCGAGCCGACAGCACACCCGCCTGCGTCTCGAGAAGTCAAGTAGAGTGTGAAACAATAGATATATGTCCCGTAACAGTAAATCTCGACAAACATAGTCGCGTGCCTACTGTTCGGGTAAAAATCAATGAAATAACCACTCAAATAACTTTCATGCTCGATACGGGATCTGGTCCGAATATAATTAAAGAACATCTTATACCTGAGGATATAAAAATCAATTATACAAATATACTAAAATTAAACGGGATAAATAATTACCCAATGTATACTCTCGGGGAAACCACATTAAATCTTTTTCAAATACCCGTATCATTCCACATAGTATCTCACGACTTTCCGATTCCGCAATCTGGTATATTAGGAAACGACTTCTTTAAGCTAACATCTTCAAAAATAGATTACGCACAAGGACAACTGGATGTCTCCGGAATAAACATACCCTTCTTCTCTCCAGAAACCATTACAGTATCTCCAAGGTCGGAATCACTATTCTACGTAAGAATAAGAAACCCCGAAGTAAAAACGGGATATATACCAAGATTAAAACTAGAGCATGGAATTTATTTGGGAGATACTATAGTGGAAAACGTTTCCGGAAAGGCTTATCTAAACGTTATAAGCACCTTAGATGAGGAAATGGAAATTCGAGTACCAACCTTACATTTGAAACCATTAAATAAATTACTCGAAGATTATGAATCGAACATCGAACCATTTAACAACCGACAGAAAACATCAAAAGCACAGGAAATGGCTAAAATCAACGTCAATATAAAAAATGAAGACGAAATCAAAAATTATCACGAACGTGGTTACGATCTCATCCATAAGGAAACCGAAAATAAAAATAAAGATTATCAAAATATTATTACTATAGAAAAAATTAATTACGAGAACGAAGACGAAATATTTAATCAAGAAGAACATAAAATTGAGAATAAAAATATGAATAAAGACAAAATAAAGAATAAAAACGAGAGGAAAATTAAAACCAATCCAAATAAAAATTTAAATAATTCTAAAACCCATGGAGAAGGAAGTTACCAAACTTCTCCAGAAGAAATTAATTCTAGAATTTCGGAGGGAAGTGTCCAAACCTCGACAGAAAATTCTAGCTCCTTAAATTGTGAGGAGGGAAATTACCAAACCTCTTCTGAAAAACTTGGTAATCCAACCATTGGAGGGGGAAGTTACCAAACCTCTCCAGAAAAAATTAATTCTAGAATTTCGGAGGGAAGTTTCCAAACCTCGACAGAAAATTCTAGCTCCGTCGATTGCGAGGAGGGAAATTACCAAACCTCATTAAGCAATTCGACACAATATAATCCCGAAGAAGGGAAAAATTTTTATACCTTAATGGATATTAAGTTTCCAAGAATTGGATTATCATTGGAAAATAATGATAATAATAAAAAATCCTCTCATGTCACAATAAGAGACCTTCTTGAAAAGGCACAAAAATATAAATTAAATATTAAAGATTTAGGTATTGAAAATAATCGAAATATCAAATGTAAAAACAAACCGTCTTCAAAAATTTCAACTGCTTTATTGCATAAATCTCAAGCAATTATAGATAAATTTATGCGAAAACGTAAATCGAAAAATAAAAAGGAGTAACAAAATAATATCGCAATTTCTGATCTGCATAATTGTTTAATAATATCCGAAGAACCGAAAGAAGATAGATTTACACAAATTATAGATTTGTTGCGATTAGAACACTTGAATAAAAAGGAACAAGAAAACGTAATAAAATTAATAACAAACAGTCAAGATCGATTTCATATTCCTGGAGAAAAATTAACTGCGACTCATGTAATACAACATCAAATACCAACTACAGATGACCATCCAATTAATACTCGTCAATACAGATTTCCGCAAATACATAAGGAAGAAATAAATAAACAGGTAGAAGAACTCCTAGAAGGAGATATAGTAAAACATTCGCAGTCACCATACAATACGCCTATATGGATTGTGCCAAAGAAAGAAGATTCAAAGGGAAATAAACGTTGGAGAATGGTCCTCGATTTCCGCGCTTTAAACGATAAAACTATCGGAGATGTTTATCCTTTGCCAAATATTATTGACATATTGGATCAATTAGGAGGAGCGCAATATTTCTCAGTATGCGATCTTGCGTCCGGATTTCATCAAATAAAAATGGATCCTGCCGATAGTCATAAAACAGCTTTTACCACTCCATTCGGACATTACGAATTCGACCGAATGCCCTTCGGATTAAAAAACGCGCCTGCAACTTTTCAACGCTTAATGGATTTAGTACTAACGGGATTACAAGGCGAGGAATTATTTGTTTACATGGATGACATTGTTATTTATGCTACTTCTTTAGAAGAACATGAACGAAAATATAACGCGTTAATAGAGCGACTTCGTACAGCTAATTTAAAATTACAACCTGATCAATGTGAATTCTTAAAAACCGAAGTAACATATCTAGGGCATGTAATCGGCAGAGACGGAGTAAAACCAGATCCGAAGAAATTAGAAGCAGTACGACATTTTCCAAGACCAAAAACACCGAAAAATATTAAACAGTTTTTAGGTCTTGCCGGATATTATCGACGATTCATATCAAATTTCTCTAAATTAGCAAAACCACTAACGAATTTATTAAAGAACGATACTCGTTTTGAGTGGACATCTGAACAAGAAGAATCATTCGAAATTTTAAAGCAGAAATTATGTGAAGAACCAGTATTGCAATATCCTGATTTTTCTAAATCATTCATTTTAACCACCGATGCCTCCGGAATAGCCGTAGGAGGAATACTTTCCCAAGGCGAGATAAACAAAGACCGACCGATCGCTTACGCCTCTAGAACCCTCACAGACAATGAATTGAAATACGACACATACGAAAAGGAAGCATTGGCCATAATTTATTGCGTCAAACATTTTCGACCGTATTTATATGGAAGAAGATTTACACTTGTCACAGATCATAAACCATTAATGTGGTTCAAAAACGCGCAAGATGCTAATATGCGAATACTCCGTTGAAGATTAAAATTATCAGAATACGATTACGATGTAATATATAAAGCCGGCAAAACTAATGTAAACGCAGACGCTTTATCGAGAAACCCTATAAACCTGGAGGAAATTGATTGCAAAATAATAAAAGATCGAAAATTGCTAAATCCAAACAACCCTGAAGATGCACAATTAATTGCCGAACTATTAGAAAAATCTGATAACGAAGAAGAAGAAGAAGAAAACGATGATTTCCATTTATATCTTTTGGATAACGAAGAAACAGAAGAAATAACATCGGAAAATTATTTATTTGACAATACTACGGATACCTTTCCGTTTACACCTGCAGAATTAAATGAACCACACTATTCACTGATTACTGAAAAAGCTTTAATTCATAATTACCCTGCACAAAATAAAATTCAAACAAGAAGTCAGACAATAAAACAAAATATTGAACAAAATAAAATACCTAATGAATCGCATAATAATGAGGAAGAAATTGACGAAGTAGAAAAAAGAAACGATCCGCCAGACAAAAATTCTGATAGTGAAAAGGAAGATGAGGAAGAAGACGAGGAAAACATTATTAATCGGAATTTAAAAGCAGGAAAAACAAAACCTACGATCATCGCAAATAAATTAATTAAAAGCAACATTATAGATTCCCGCGAACTTTTATTTTTACGAAAAGACAACGTGGCATATTTTGTCGATACATAAGGAAAACCATTAGATTCTGGCTCACAGAAACTATTCGAACGAAACGAACTCCCGAGCCTAGGCTCTCTTGTCTTAGGCGAAGCTAAAGCCGTAAAATATAAAAAACATTATCACATGGCCTTACCCATTAGTGAAGCTCAACGGGAGGGCCCTACGGTAACACTCAACCACGTCATCAAAACTTTAAAGGATTTACAACGCATAACAGCAAACTTGAAACTAGAAACAATCAGTATAGCAAAAACCGAATTTATTAACAATGTTCCCTGGAGTAATATTAAATCACAACTACAACTAATATTCATGGACACTACAACCAAAATAATTGTTTGCCATGGACAAATTAAGTATCCGCCAAAAGATTTACGATCCATTATAATCGGCGAGACGCACTGTTTACCGACCGGCGGACATCGTGGGGTTTCAAAAACATATAACAGAATGAAACATAATTATTATTGGGAAAACTTAAAATCCGATGTTCAAAAATATATACAACAATGTTTGCAGTGTCAATTGAAAAAACTCGTTCGAGTTAAGACCAAACAGCCTATGATAATTACAGACACACCTGGATCATCTTTTGATAAAGTAGCCATGGACATTGTAGGCCCATTGCCTAAAACAGAGAGAGGGAATGAATACATCTTAACACTACAAAATCAGTTAACTAAATTTTGCATGGGAATACCGTTGCAAAATCAAACCTCCGAAACAATCGCAGAAGCTTTCGTGGACCGTTTTATTTGTGTGTTCGGATCACCAAAGGCAATATTAACAGATCAGGGAAGAAATTTCATTAGCGATTTAATGAAAAAACTCGCTAAAATATTTAAAATTCGTAAATTTCGCACTACAGCCTTCCATCCGCAATCAAATGGATCTTTAGAAAGATCACATCACGCATTAGGAGAATATTTAAAACAATATGCGAACGAGCAAAAACAGTGGGATCGATGGATCAGCCTCGCAATGTTTAATTATAACACTAATGTCCATGAAGCAACAAAACATACACCGTACGAATTAGTTTTCGGAAAAATAGCTAGAATTCCTTCGAATGAGCTTTTAGCCCCGGAAGATAAAATGGCAAATTAATGGAATATTTAATAAGTCTTGTAACACAACTCCATGCCATTCAAGGGAACGCTCGTAAAAACGTTATACAAGCAAAATGCAGGTCAAAAGAGCATTACGACAAAAAGGTCAACCCTCAGAATTTCAAGCCTGGGGATCATGTGTTTCTATTAAAAGGGCCGAAACCAGGCAAATTCGGAGATCATTACACAGGGCCTCATGAAATACTGGAAATACTAAACAAAAACAATGTAAAAATTAGAATAAAGAAAAATAGTCGAGTCGTACATCCCAATCGATTGCGAATCTCCCATATTAAAACAATTAATGAACAACTGACAGCAAATAAAAATAAATAATTTTTGTGTGAAAAAAAAAACAAAAAAAAATATATATATATATATATATATACCTATCCAAATAATATTTGGAACTAAAAATTTCAGATGGATCGAGAAACCAGAAGAATAGTTATAATGATCTTATTAGCGGGCTTACCATCAGCATATGGGATAATAGGATATGACTGTGGCTCGGCATCCGCTAATCTTACAACACTATCGTTATTAACCATAGAAGAGTGCGATATCCCTCAACAACATGTAAATTCCAGTAGAATTTATATGCAGCTATTGCAAATTAATGAATTCGAATCAGTAAAAGTAATACAATGCAAAGTCGAGATCGACCGTTTAATTAAAAAATGTGGGATGTTTTCGCACACCATGGATGTATTCAATGGAAAATATGCATATGTACAAGAAGTATCTCGTGAAGCATGTCAACGCATGCACACTTATGGTACTTTTCAATTATCTGACACAAATATAACTGGACTCAAACCTAATCAAACCACAACTCGACCTGTGATATTAGCTGGTCGTTTAGATAACGATGGAGTATGTTCCGGAAGCGTTTATTCCGATCCGTATGGAACATGGGCTGAGGTTATCGTATTAGGCAGTGTCAAAATAACGTTGCAAGATTATGTAGCCGATGTGCGAATAAACACCAATAAGGTGCAACTTAGATCAGGCGTAGCCTGCGAACTCAGCGCCACTCATTGCTCTGACATAGAGGGAGGGGATACCTTCTGGGATCCTGTACCTGCGGATTCTTGTAAATTTTCCAATTACGGGATATTATATGAAGAATATGCCGACAAAATCATTGACAGTATAAATCAACAAGCTCAGGTAGTTTATTCACTGACCACACAGAATACCCTGTTCGCTTTAACTAGCAAAGGAAAATATATAACTTGTGGGTATACGCTTACGCGTACGGAACATCCAAAATTAATTATTTTCGAGACCACACCCGGCATTGCTATTTTTAAAAAATCAACTCGTGCTACAAACTTCGACATTTTTACATATATGAATTCTAAATTCGTATATGTCGAGAAACATATTCGCACACAAATAAATCAATTATACCGGGATATTTTGCTACAACAATGTAATCTTGAGCAACAATTACTGCAAAACACACTGGCTATAGCTACACAATCACCTGATATTTTTGCATACCATTTAATGAAAGGTCCCGGCTACATGGCATTATTGGCGGGAGAAGTGATTCACATAGTAAAATGTGTACCGGTCGAAGTAAGACTAGCTCGAACGGACGAATGCTACGATCAATTACCAGTGTTGCGCGGAAATCAAACATATTTTTTAACACCTCAGACTCATATTTTGTTGCGCCAAGGAATACAAACTGCATGTAACGCATTCGCTCCTGCCATGTATCTCTTAGGAGATTCTTGGTATAAACTCACGCCTAGACCGATTGACACTATGCCACCAACAATTATGAAACCTTTAACTAAACCTACTTGGAAATATACAAGCCCAGGAGCACTCGCCACAAGCGGAATATATACCGAAAATGATCTGGAAGACCTGAGAGATCACATAATGTTTCCAGCCGAACGACCCGCTGTGCTTAATAATATAGCGAGGGGAGTAATGGGAAGATCTGCGTCCATACAAGGCGGCTCCATTTCTAATTTGTTAGACAAAAGGGTTGTGGAAAAAATCGCAATCTCTACATGGCAGAAATTCTGGAATAAATTCTTAATTTTTGGGAATATTAGCGCTGGAATAATGGGGATCTATCTGGGTGTAAGCATTTTTAAACTGGTATTGGACACAATAGTACATGGCTACGCTTTACATACAGTGTATGGATGGTCCATATATTTAATAGGAGCCATATGGGATTCTCTCACTCAGCTGTTATTGCACTTAAGGCGGGCGCCTCTTGTTAAAGAGCCCACAACCCCGAGCCCTGACCCTCAGAAAAATGAACCTGAGCAGGTCATTTATACAGAAGTTAAAAAAGAGCATGACTACGTCTATCCTTCTCTTCCTACCAAGCAAAACTCAAACTATACGTTGCAACTCCGAGAATAATAAAAAAATAAAAAAAAAATTTTAATAGATCAATAAAAAAAAAAAAATTAAATAAATAAATAAATTAAATTAAAATAAAAAAAAATAAAAATATATATATATCAAAACTCCCGTTATTGTTCTTTCCTGCTCCGTTTCCCTTTCCCAACTAATGTCAACATAAAACCATGAATTAAAACAGAATTCCGCTCTTTTTAGAAAATAATAACATGGAGATTAAGGCTATCAGTACAAGCCACTTGACTCGCTCACGCTTGGAGGTAACAATTATACGAGTGTTATCACCGTTGCTGTTCTGGGTACAACTCAAGAATAGCGAGAAGGACTTGGAAGAACTGCAAGAGGATCTCGATTTTCACATGTCGCGAAAAGCTAAATACTTGCACTACTGGCCACAAGACATAAAGGAAGATGAAGACGTCGTGATAAAAGAAAACAACCGCTGGCGGAGAGGATGGATCGAGAAATTTAATAAGGCCACAAATATGGTAAAATATGTTTAGGGGATTTTGGACGTACAACCTGGCGCCCCGTACACGACATATATTACCTAGACGATCGCTTCCGCAAATTGCCTTGGCAGGCCATTGCTTGCGGCCTAGCCCACACAGGATCAGTTGGGCACCTCAACATCTGGCCGGATAAAACAAAAGATCTTTGTCGAATCCTCGCTGAAAACCGTAAAGGATGGATTAACATTGTCTATCCGCTTCGCAGAGGCGCCGCCCTCGTCAAACTAACGGTGCAAAGCGAAAATTTTGAAGGGACCTACAACCTACGGGAAATGTTATTACAATTGGGCCACGTTCAATTAACAACTAGAATATCAATGGACGTGTTTCCCGCCGTGTGAAAAAAAAAAGAAGAAAAAAAAGAAAAAAAAAATTTAAAGCATATTATATTATATAGATATCACATATAACCATACATATATAACACATATATATATACATATATATAAAATATATATATTACATACATATCTTATACATACATTATATAACGTTACTATAAAGATAATTCACAAAATACGGCGTTGCAATTATATTAATTCTCGTTTATATAAAATGCTGGGAAACAACACCCTAAAGTTAACATACGAACACCTACTCCTTTATAGAAAAAAAACAATGGAAATCAAAGCAATCAACACTAGAGAACTGCCTCGAGAGCGCCTCCCGGTCCTAATTACGCATGTGGAATCACCGCTGCTTTTCTGGGTGCGACTCAGGCGTAACGAAAGTAATCTGGAAAAATTTGAAGGAGATCTTAACTTTCAAATGGCAGGACGCATCATCTCGCCTTATGAGTCACATGAAATAAAATGGGGAAAAGCCGTCGCTGTAAAAGACGAAAAAATCTGGCGAAGAGGATTAATAACTAGAATCAAAAAAACAAAAGACCTAGTTGAAATCTCTCTTAAAGATATTGGTAGGAAAATTTATCGACCAATACATGAGGTTTATAAACTAGAAGACAGATTCAAAGAGCTACCGTGGCAAGCAATTGCTTGCGGTTTAGCTTATACAGGTCCACTAATGCCTTCACCAACATGGCCTGAGGAGACCAGAAAGATGTGCCGCGTCATCTCGGAAGATCGCAAAGAATGGATAAACATAACGCTGCCTCTCTGGGATAGAGCTGCCCTGGTCAAATTGGAGATAAAAACGCTGAACCTCGAAGCAGTTTTTAATTTTCAAGATGCATTAATTCGATTGGGCTTTGCCCGACGCAGCACACGGATCGCAGAACACGTGTTTCCCGCCGTATAATAATAATAATAATAATAATAATAATAATAATAATAAAAAAACAAAACTAAAAAAACTAAAAAACTAAAAAGAAACAAAAATTTTTATTTTTCTTTTCTTCTTTTACATATCTATATATTAACTCACCATACATTATTATTTGATATGATTATTTCTTACTATATTAGTATATACATAAATACTGTTAAGTATTATTGCATTATATAAATAATTTCTATTTCCATTTCCATTATAAGCATTCACTATAACAAAACGTAGAACCATTTTCCTTCCATCTTATAGCATGAATGTTATTCACCGATTACAGAAAAATGTCAATGTATCATCGCCTCTCGAGGGCCCTTGAAATACGAGGAGAAGGATATCATGGGCAAACTGACGAAGCGAGACTACAAAACCACTCCGAAATTTACGGATATTTCATGGAACTTCGATGTGTCATAGTATTAGATCAGCTTTACCAAAATATGACCAATAATTCTAAAATCTGCAACTCATGTTATGACCGGATGTCAGATGAACTGAAATCTTCATATATTCTTGTGCCATCGCACAACCTAGTTCACAGAAATTCAGCCGATAACCAAACCAAATGTACATTCTGCCACGAACTGACAGTGATGGTCAGACCCGCATATGAATGCAATGCCTGTATCGAAGAATACCCACACACTGACAAGAGCTATTTAGACGAAGGATGGGGAGCAGCCGTCCCCAACCGCTGAATAGAAGAATAAAAAAAAAGAAAAGAAACTCTTCTCTCTAGAGTTCTCTCTTGAGGCGATGACCAGTGAAACGCGTCCATCTTTTACTCTTAGTGTTTTTTTCTCCCCCTTTCATTCATTAAACAGAAGGAAAATGGGCCCTACAACAAACAAAAAAAAAAGGAAAAAAAAATCCATACATATATATATATTAATCTTATTTTTCTCAGTTTACTAAACAAAATAGTAGTTTATTTTTCCTTTTCCACTTATAATCTAAAAAGAAAAAAATTTAATTAATTTAGATATTAAGTATGTTACTAAGTATATCTCAAAGTATAATATTAAGTATATTTCTAAATAATTTAGACATTAAGTATATTACCTTTCTCCCCGTCAAAAGAAAAAGAAGAGAACCTTTTTGTTATGTACAAGGAGAACGAAAGAACGAAGGAAGGGGTTTTGGAGGTCGCCTTCTCTTTCCTTCTTCTTAAAAACAAAAGAGAACTAATATTATAACATTATAACATTTTAATACTTGTATCTAATATTTTGTAAGATTTCAGGGAATCGCATTTAATTGTTGCAATTGAATGTGATTTCCTCAAGTATGTTAAAGTAACTCAGAAAGAAAAGAATCTTCAAACGTCTTTCATCGCAAATGTTGCGTATCCCCAACATTTGTCTAAGGTGGGGGGTGTTACGTCCGGCGGACTCCACGATTCTTTTCTTTCATCGTAAATAGAGATTAGCGGTATCTTAAGAGCGCATTACGCCTTGAAATAAACAAATGGAAACTGAAAGGCGAGATAAACTTTTCGGAAACAAAATTGAGAGGATATATGATACAAACAGGAAACTAGAGCATATCTGATCTAAGAAATAAGCAAATTAATCAACCACTAAAAGCTTGGGTGGCAAATTCTCTTACTAATCTAAATTATGGTTGACAGCTCTCGTAATAAACAATTTCGGTACCAAGAATCTAAATGAAAACCGAAACGGACATTAAAAATGATATCATATGTGCTCGCCTGACAGATCTCCGTTACACGATATCTACCTAAGATAAAACTTAAGTAGATAATAAAAGGCATAACTCTCACTCAAATTGCAACAACTCTCCATTGGGCGAAAGCTAATTCTATAAACAAAAGCCTTCACCAATACCTAAGGTTCTAACACCTCCTATGCTAAAGGGCAACGCCTCCCAGCAACATCGGAGGGCGTGAATAAAAAATTCAATTCGCGAAAAATATTAACGAAACCAATGGAGAGGAGGAGCAAAGGGCTTAATATACTCCGAATCTTTCCTCGCGGCTCATTGATCATTCAGTATTTCTTCAGTCAGTTTCAATTCAGTTTCGGTTCAGCTCAGTTCATTAGACAGTTCGGATCTTTACATTTACAGTTCCCTTTAATTATTGCAGTTTCAGTTCATTAGTCGGTCAGTTAGTTCACACTTATTACAGTTATAATTACTTCGACTTCAATTCTTAAAATTTTATACAAACTCTAAGTGCTTCTAAACCGCGTTGTTTGGTGCAAAAATTTAAACACTTAGTGCAAATCTAGAAGATCTTGTGCCAAGCGACTGCAGCGACGATTGCGAGCCCGCATTCCAATCACCCAAGTCGAGTCGATTCATCGAAACTCCTCTCGCCCTTAGGAGCCTTCCATTATCTAATTTTTTGTTACCAACGCACTCGATAAGTAGTAAGTGTTTTGAATGTTCCTAACTCTATTTCCTTTTTCTTTTACATTTGTACATTTGAAATAATTCTTGGATTATTAATTATAATAAATCAATTAATAACTTCAATCATTTACTTTCAATCTTAACTAACTTCCCTATTCGGGCTTCTCTTCTTTAGTTCTTTTAACCCCTTCTCTGAAATATTACCTTGGATCTCCTCTTTCTTTATATTACCTGTCATCAAGGGTCACCTGTATTTAACAGAGCGACTCGTGACATTCTTCCGTCGCCAAGGGTCACCTGTACTTTACAGCGCGACTCGCGGTTTCCTATCTATTGTTAAAGGTCACCTGTATTTTACAGAGCGACTCGCAACTTCCTACCTGTCATCAAGGATCACCTGTATTTAACAGAGCGACTCGTGATATTCTTCCGTCGCCAAGGGTCACCTGTACTTTACAGCGCGACTCGCGGTTTCCTATCTATTGCTAAGGGTCACCTGTATTTTACAGCGCGACTCGCGGTTTCCTATCTATTGTTAAGGGTCACCTGTATTTTACAGAGCAACTCGCAACTTCCTACCTGTCATCAAGGGTCACCTGTATTTAACAGAGCGACTCGTGATATTCTTCCGTCGCCAAGGGCCACCTGTACCTTACAGAGCGGCTCGCGATTTCTTGTTTGTCACCAGGGATCACCTGCATTCAGCAGAGCGATCCGTGATTTCATTTGTCACATTCAGTCAAACCTTTCCTTCTTTTATTTTTATTATTTTTAATACATATATATATATATATATATATATATATATACATATATATATATATATATTCTTGTTACAAGGATAAATATATAAACTTTCTCTCCTTTCTTTCTGGATTTAAGAATTTTTATTAATCAAATAAAGAAAAAAACTCCAAGAATTATTTCTCAAATTACAGATTTTCTACCGACTATATATATCGCGACATAGCTTCTACAATATATTATTATTCATCATTATTCTTTCCTTAGTGGAAAGACAAAAACGGTCATCGCGGGCTGCTATCAAATGTTCGCGGAATCGTCGGAATAGGCGGTTACGGAAAGAATTGGCTCGGGCTCAAGCGCAACCTATTAATATTACTGTTAAGGGCGTAGAAAAAACTAATATTAAAATAAAAATCACACACAACACACGCACACCAGACAGTCCTCCCCACGTACCAGAACCAACCCCTTCTCCCGAACCTGGCCCGTCAAGATCCCCAGCACCCTCAACTATCATCCTTAGTGATTCCCCCCTCTCGTCCCCTGTCCACCCAGAATCCTTCCATCCGGACGAACCCGGAACTTCCTACCTGTCATCAAGGGTCACCTGTATTTAACAGAGCGACTCGTGATATTCTTCCGTCGCCAAGGGCCACCTGTACCTTACAGAGCGACTCGCGATTTCTTGTTTGTCACCAGGGATCACCTGCATTCAGCAGAGCGATCCGTGATTTCATTTGTCACATTCAGTCAAACCTTTCCTTCTTTTATTTTTATTATTTTTAATACATATATATATATATATATATATATATATATATATATATACATATATATATATATATATTCTTGTTACAAGGATAAATATATAAACTTTCTCTCCTTTCTTTCTGGATTTAAGAATTTTTATTAATCAAATAAAGAAAAAAACTCCAAGAATTATTTCTCAAATTACAGATTTTCTACCGACTATATATATCGCGACATAGCTTCTACAATATATTATTATTCATCATTATTCTTTCCTTAGTGGAAAGACAAAAACGGTCATCGCGGGCTGTTATCAAATGTTCGCGGAATCGTCGGAATAGGCGGTTACGGAAAGAATTGGCTCGGGCTCAAGCGCAACCTATTAATATTACTGTTAAGGGCGTAGAAAAAACTAATATTAAAATAAAAATCACACACAACACACGCACACCAGACAGTCCTCCCCACGTACCAGAACCAACCTCTTCTCCCGAACCTGGCCCGTCAAGATCCCCAGCACCCTCAACTATCATCCTTAGTGATTCCCCCCTCTCGTCCCCTGTCCACCCAGAATCCTTCCATCCGGACGAACCCGGAAGCTCTTTCGAACAACCACCCGACAGCGAAATTGAGGGCGGACCCCGAGAACAGGATTTTGCCGATCTCTCCGATAACCAGAGCAATTCGGAGAGAGAACCCCGCGACTCCAGAAACGGACCATCTCACCTTGGAGAGGGGTCTAGAGCTTACGAGCAAGGGCTGACCGAGGAGCAATTTCGTCTTTGGGTCCTGGACCGATTTCCTCCCCTGACTCAACCGCTACCTGAAGGAGTATTCAGCATAGGGCCGGACCAGGTAGACAACGCGGAGTTACGAGAAGCGTTGGAGAGAGCTCTTCTAGACTCTATCATCCCGTGGTTCGTCCCAGGGCGATTATTCCCTGTCGCCGTTCCCATAGAAATCCTGAGAAGAAGATTTCCCCCTTCCACCGTCCATCTCGAGGAAATTCCCTAACTTCCCTTTATTCCGCCATAAACACAGATTATTATTATTACTATCAGAAAATTTTTGTAGATCCAATCAGAGCTATAAGATTAATATTAGACTGTTCCCGCACCGCTCTGATTGATGACCCCCGTACTTATGTAACGCGACACACACACATACACACATACACATACATACATCTTAAGAGAAAATAAGTTAGTATATAAATATATATATATACATATATATATATATATATATATATATATATATATATATATATACTGTGGAGGTTGCTTGGATGTGTTCGAAGATAGGATGTCGATTGAAAGGTAGAATGCACGTTCTATGTATTGACAATAAATATATTCTCCGGGTTATATGTACAAGTGTTAAAATTTTTGTGTGGCCCTGAAAAGGGCCGATTGCGTCGCGTTAGCGACCCCTACGCGTGGCGAGGTTTTCTCGCCACGAGATTTGTGGTGTGGTCTTGGTCCACTTCAAGGATCCGTGTTCGGACGAGACCCTGGGCTTCGCTGGCGTTGAAGCAGCTCGTCGGAGGCGCGTGGAGGCTCTGTGCTGAATCGCCTCTGTTTGCGTGGCCGTCGTTTTGGTCGTAGCCTCCCAGTCTGAGTCGGAGGACTGCGTGGCTCGCTCCCGTGTCTGCGGCTGATGCTGTTGTGTGCCGCGATGCACTAGGCTGCGACGGTCCGTCTGAGTGGCTCGTTCCTGTCTGCCACCTTTCTTAGCGCCGCTCCTGGGCGGTGTTAGCGCTGGTGGTGTTAGGAGCGCTGGTACCGTTCCTGGATAGGAGGGTGACGTGTACCTCCTTAGCCGTATGTCCCAGGTAGCGAGCAGGCACCTTGGCGGTCGTGTGAAGGTGGCGGCCGGTATCTCCAGCGGCTCCAGCTTCCAGGGCAATAGTGACCACTGCACTCGTTTATTTGCTCGTTCGCTAGTTTGCTGTGTGTTCTCCTGGTCCGCTCTCTGCCGTAAGTCGGCTCCTGGTGATCGGGGCGGCAGCGGTCGTGAAGGCGAACCTGTAAGGGCGCTGTTCCACAGCTTTTAGCCGCTCTAGGCGGATATCAAAAGAGTCGTGCTCACGTATCAGTTGCTTGCGCTCTCGAAAGCGTGAGCAGACTGATCTGCCTTGTCGCATCGCTACCTTATATACTGTTGTTGATGGTATTCTGATAGCGAGATTTTGGTTTGCCCAATTCGCCGCCTCGCGGTTAGGTATTTGACTACCTGAGCTGCTGTACACGTGCTTATCGTGTGTTCTTCGTCCTGCGCGCGGCACGTGCTTAGCGCGTGGTCCTTGTTGTGCGCGCGGCACGTGATTAGCGCGTGTTCTTCGTCCTGCGCGCGGCACGTGCTTAGCGCGTGGTCCTTGTTGTGCGCGCGGCACGTGATTAGCGCGTGGACCTTTATTTCCCGCGAGTATTTTGCGCGCCTTATGTGGCATGCGCTTATACTTGGTGGTGGATTATCCGCCACAGGACCCCCTTGGTTGTGGTGAAGTCCCTTTATTGGTCGATGTTGAATCTGACCGGTGGTCGTGTTGGTCTTCCGGATCGGGTGTGTCCCTTTTTTACTGATTGTTCCCGCTCTTGCGTTGTTGGCGTTGCTGGCGATGTTGGCGTTGTTGGCGTTGGTTCTCCTTCTAGGACGTATGCTGGTGATGTTGGCGTTGTTGGCGATGTTGGCGTTGTTGGCGTTGGTTCTCCTTCTAGGACGTATGCTGGTTTCAGTCTGTCTATTGAGATGTTGACTGGTTTTCCGTTGACCTTGATCTTGTATGTCTTCTCGTTCCTTTGCAGTACTTCGTATGGTCCGTCGTATGGTTGTTGTAGCGCTCCGGTTGGGGCGTCGTGTCGTACGAAGACTTGTGGTGTCGTTGCCATGTCCTTGAATATGAATACTGCTTTCTGTCCGTGCCTTTTTATTACGGGTCTTAACTGTTGCATAGTTCTGCGTAGTTTCTCTACTACTGTGTCTGCTTGTTGCTCTCTCTCCTGTCCCTGTTGTTCCCTTAGGAATTGTCCAGGGAGGCGAATTGTTTCTCCGTAAACCATTTCGGCGGGGGTTGCCTGCAGGTCTTCCTTCCATGCAGCTCTAATGCCCAGCAGTATTGTTGGCAGTACCTCCGTCCATGAGGTGGTTTGATAGCATTTGATTGCGCCCTTTAATTGTCTATGTAATCGCTCGACCATTCCGTTGGCTGCCGGGTGGTATGCTGTTGTCCTTATGTGCGTCGTACCGGTTAGCTGTGTTAGCTGTTTGAATAAATCTGCTTCAAATTGTCGGCCCTGATCCGTTGTAACTCTTGCTGGTGTGCCGTAGCGTGTGATCCACTCCGTGTATAAGTGTTGTGCGACTGTTTCTGCGGTTATGTCTCGTATTGGGATGGCTTCTGGCCATCTCGAAAATCGGTCATCGATGGTTAGGCAATATCGGTATCCCTTCGAAATTGGTAGAGGTCCTACGATGTCCATGTGTATATGTTGGAATCTCTGTGTGGGATTTAGGAAGTTTCCCAACGGTGCCTGATTATGCCTTGAGATTTTTGCTTTTTGGCATGGTATGCATGCTTGTGCCCATCTTGTGCAGTCTTTTTGTGCTAGTGGCCATACGTATCGTTGTGTGATGAGTTTTACTGTTGCCTTTCTTCCTGGATGTGCCAGGTTATGCAGTGACAGGAAGATTTGTCGGCGTAGTGCTTCTGGTACGTATGGTCGTGTAATCGGCGTTTCTGTGTCGCAATACAATCCGGTTATTGTTCCGGGAAGAGGTATCTTCGTTAGTTTTAATCCTTTCTCTGCTTTCAGGATCCTTTGTAATTCTGGGTCCTCCTCTTGTGCTCGTGCGAGTGCTTCGTAGTTTACTGCTTTTTCTACAGCTTCTACGCGAGAAAGAGAATCTGCCACGACATTTTCTTTTCCGGAGACGTGTCGAATGTCGGTTGTAAATTGTCCGATCAATTCGAGGTGTCTTGCTTGCCGTGGTGAGCTGCGCAGTGGGTCTTGTCTAAAGGCGAACGTAATTGGTTTGTGGTCCGTGTATATTGTGAATGTTCGTCCTTCCAGCAAGTGTCTGTAATGTTTTACAGCGACGTAGATCGCTAGTAGCTCTCGATCATATGGGCTATACTGCTTTTGTGCGTTGCTAAGTTTTTTACTTAGGAACGCGAGTGGCTGCCATTGTCCGTCTACTCGTTGTTGGACTACAGCTCCGATTGCGGTGTCTGAAGCGTCTGTTGTTACCGCTAATTCTGCTGCTGGATCTGAATGTGCTAGTAGTGTTGCTCGAGCTAAGCTGTTTTTACAGCTGGTGAATGCTTCTTCCAGCTCTGTCGTCCATGTGATAGGCGTTTTTCCTTTCTTCTTTGGACCTTTCAGCACGTCGTTGAGAATTGCTTGTTCTTTAGCAGCTCCGGGGATAAAACGTCTATAAAAGTTTATTATCCCCAAGAACTGGCGCATTTGTTTAATGCAGCTAGGTTTTGGAAAGTTTCTTATGGCCTCGACTTTTTCAGGAAGTGGCCTAGTACCTTCTTGTGACACGAGGTATCCGAGAAACTTTACTTGCTTTGCCTCAAAAACACATTTAGCTGGGTTTATTTTGATCCCGTATGTATCTAATCGGGTGAAGACTTCTCTCAAATGTTTACTGTGTTCCTCTTTTGATTTCGAGGCTATCAGTATGTCGTCTATGTAGGCATAACAGTAATCCAGTCCGTGCAGGATTTCGTTTATAAAACGTTGAAATGTTTGTGCAGCGTTTCTCAATCCGAATGGCATGTATAGAAATTCGTAGAGTCCGAATGGTGTTGCTATTGCCGTTTTTGCTATATCGGCAGGATGTACCGGGATCTGGTTGTATGCCCGTACTAGATCGATTGTTGTGAAGATCTGTTTCTGATGCAGAGTTTGCGCGAAGTCCTCTATGTGCGGAATTGGGTAGCTGTCTGGAATCGTTCTCGCGTTTAGTTTGCGGTAGTCTCCGCACGGTCTCCAGTTATTCTCTTTTTTAGGCACCATGTGTAGCGGTGATGCCCAAGGACTTTTTGATGGTCTTATAATTCCCTCTTGTAGCAAAAGGTCGAACTCCGTTTTTGCCGCTTGTAATTTATCGGGTGCCAATCTGCGTGGTCGGCTTGCTTCCGGCTGTCCTGGTGTTGTCGCTATATGGTGCTCTGTATTATGTTTTGCCATCTTCTGCGCTCCTGCGGGCTGTGTTATTCCCGGAAACTCTGCTATTATACGGTGGTAATGTGTTTCCTCTTTAACAACTTTTATCGAGGTGACTTCGCTGTATTTTGCCGTTCCTGGCGTGGACAGTCCGGTCTTCCCGTCTATTAGTTTTCGGTTCTTGACGTCTGGTAATAGGTGATATTGAGCCAGAAAGTCTGAGCCGATGATTGGTTGTGCTACGTCTGCTACAGTGAAGCGCCATGGAAATGCTCGTCTCAATCCCAGGTTTGGTTGCAGGGTTATCATGCCATACGTTACGATCCTCGTACCGTTTGCTGCGAATAGATCGAATGGCTGTATCTGCTGATTTCCCTGCATAAACCTGCGTGGATAAACGCTTATGTCGGAGCCTGTATCTATCAGAAATGTTATTTTTGATTTCTGGTCTTTTATGTACAGGCGGCGAGGTTCTGTGTCGTCGTCATTGGCCGCCCACAATGACTGCTTTCCTCGTTTTTTGGCTTCTTATACGTGCACGGTTGAGTGCATTTGCGTGCCTCTGCTCCAAAGCGTTTGTGGTAGTAGCATATGCCCCCTTGTTTCGGTGTTCTTTGATAATTTCGACTCCTGCTTCTTGAGCGTTCTCTCGCGCTGCCTCGGGGGTTCCTTTGCTTCATGAACCTTGTCATTTGTGTTGTGAGTGCTGCGACCTGCTTTGTCAGCGTTTCTATCTGCGCTGTCCATGGATTGGCTGCTTGAGTTGCTGCTGTTTGCTGTCCGATTGCCGCCACGAGTGTCCGGTTGCTGACCTCGTGTATTCGGTCTGCTTGCTCTGCTACGCTGCTCAGTTCGTCTTCAGTTCGTGTAGCTAGTATCGCTTGCATCTGTGGAGGCAATCGCCCCAGCCACAAGGTCCTTAGCAGTTCGTCTGACACCGTTGTTCCGGCCAAGGTAGTCAGATGTCGTAGAAACTGTGACGGTTTTCTGTCGCCTAGTTCTTCGTGCTCGAGGAGTTGTTTTATCTTTTGCGCCTGTGAATCTGTTAGGCGCTGTATGAGGGCCTTCTTGATGGCCTCGTATCTGCGAGTTGCTGGTGGCTGCGTGATGACGTCTTTGATTTCTCTTGCCTGCTTAGGTTCTATCCGTGAGAGAACGTAAGCGTATTTTGTGTTGTCATCTGTGATGCTGCTCAGCGCGAACTGTCCCTCTAGCTGCGCGAACCACAGCTCCGGGTCTTCCGGCCAGAAGGGTGGGATGCGTAGTCCCATCCTGCTTGCTGGCTGGTCTTCGTCGTCGACGAGTATCGTGCTATCCTTCGGGTTTCTCGGCATCCTTCCTCGTCGGGGTCACCAATGTGGAGGTTGCTTGGATGTGTTCGAAGATAGGATGTCGATTGAAAGGTAGAATGCACGTTCTATGTATCGACAATAAATATATTCTCCGGGTTATATGTACAAGTGTTAAAATTTTTGTGTGGCCCTGAGAAGGGCCGATTGCGTCGCGTTAGCGACCCCTACGCGTGGCGAGGTTTTCTCGCCACGAGATTTGTGGTGTGGTCTTGGTCCACTTCAAGGATCCGTGTTCGGACGAGACCCTGGGCTTCGCTGGCGTTGAAGCAGCTCGTCGGAGGCGCGTGGAGGCTCTGTGCTGAATCGCCTCTGTTTGCGTGGCCGTCGTTTTGGTCGTAGCCTCCCAGTCTGAGTCGGAGGACTGCGTGGCTCGCTCCCGTGTCTGCGGCTGATGCTGTTGTGTGCCGCGATGCACTAGGCTGCGACGGTCCGTCTGAATGGCTCGTTCCTGTCTGCCACCTTTCTTAGCGCCGCTCCTGGGCGGTGTTAGCGCTGGTGGTGTTAGGAGCGCTGGTACCGTTCCTGGATAGGAGGGTGACGTGTACCTCCTTAGCCGTATGTCCCAGGTAGCGAGCAGGCACCTTGGCGGTCGTGTGAAGGTGGCGGCCGGTATCTCCAGCGGCTCCAGCTTCCAGGGCAGTAGTGACCACTGCACTCGTTTATTTGCTCGTTCGCTAGTTTGCTGTGTGTTCTCCTGGTCCGCTCTCTGCCGTAAGTCGGCTCCTGGTGATCGGGGCGGCAGCGGTCGTGAAGGCGAACCTGTAAGGGCGCTGTTCCACAGCTTTTAGCCGCTCTAGGCGGATATCAAAAGAGTCGTGCTCACGTATCAGTTGCTTGCGCTCTCGAAAGCGTGAGCAGACTGATCTGCCTTGTCGCATCGCTACCTTATATACTGTTGTTGATGGTATTCTGATAGCGAGATTTTGGTTTACCCAATTCGCCGCCTCGCGGTTAGGTATTTGACTACCTGAGCTGCTGTACACGTGCTTATCGTGTGTTCTTCGTCCTGCGCGCGGCACGTGCTTAGCGCCTGGTCCTTGTTGTGCGCGCGGCACGTGATTAGCGCGTGGACCTTTATTTCCCGCGAGTATTTCGCGCGCCTTATGTGGCATGCGCTTATACTTGGTGGTGGATTATCCGCCACATATACATTAATTATAATGATTAACAATAAGAAATAATATGAGGTAAAGAGAGAAAAAGATTTATAATCTATTAAAGTTAATTTTCCTTTTAAATTCAACATTTTCTTTTTATGAATAAATTAGAGTTTTAATATTTAACATCGTGAACGTTTCTTTTTAACCCGACCTCCTTCCTGTCGCACGAAATCGCACGAGGTCCCGTCCCGGGTAATAAGGATTCAGTTCCTTTACCAGAAAAGGGACCGCCGAGCGAACGGCCCTTTTCGATAGAGTAAGAGCGACCCTTAAGGTCGTTGACCTATCTGGGGCCCTGGTCTGTTCACTCGACTCTAGGACACGCATCGTCTAGCGTGTGTCTAAGAGAAAACTAGGTTACGCCCTCCAGCTGACTTTCCTTTCATTCGAGTCTGGACGTAACATAATTCTTTTTGAGAACCCTCTTACTGTTCAGATCGAAGAACAAAATTTAGAATTTCAGACAGAACTTTGCGACTTGCAAAATAATCTGTCTCTTAAAACGCGGCCAGAAAAAGGTGTAGAATTTTTTTAAATGTTGAATTCATCTAATTATCCCGAACTTGTTAAATTTGGTCTTCGAATTTTGGATCAATGTTTGGATCCACATATTTGTGCGAATGCTCCTTTTCGAAATTAAAATATTTATATAAAAACTGACAAACGTTCTCGCTTGAGCGATACATCTTTATCTTCGCTAATGCGAATTACTTTTTCTAATATTAACGTAGATATTTCGTCTCTTGTAAATTCAGGTAAACGGCCTAGAAAATCGAATTGATATTTTTGCGAATATTCTGTATTTTTCTATTAATTTTGTATTATTTTTTTTATTAATATATTGTATTGTATTAACTTCTATAAAATTTTCCTTCCCACACGAATCATTATTTGTTGTTGTCCTCTTTAATGGAATAGGCCTACTGGGGAAACCACTTAAAAAAAACCGCATCAACAATAGTACCTCATGGGTGATGAGGAAATCTATTGTCTCCCAATTATATTATAACCATAGTTTTTTTATATATAATTTTTATAATTTTTAATATTTATATAATAGTTTTTATATGCAGCAAGCGTGTCTTCTTTTAATCAAAACGTATTTTAATATATTTATATTTATTTTCATATTTCAATATATATTGTGAAAATAAATAACATAATTTTACGTAAATTGATATATAACAGTACGTTAGGAGCTTTGAATAAATCATAAATATTTTAAATTGTTACAGAACATATACGTAATTAATAATAGAATAATAATTATTCTAGTTATTAATACGAAATAAAGTATTAAGTAGAAAATTTTAATGAGCAGTTTTGCTACTAGGGTATTGCGTTATTACATTTGTGATACGCACGTTCCTGAGACTAGTGACGCGCTCCTTAGTTACGGTCGTTCGGCGCTGCGTTGCTAAGGCGCGAGCAGTAAGAGGGGGAACCGTAGGCGTGAGTCAAGAAATCCGGCCGAAAGTTGCAACTAAATCCCACCACTGCTGTGAATAAATTCACAATCACAATTAATGAGAATTTTTAAACTTGAGTTTTAATCCATGGCCGCATGTTATGGGCCTCCCAAACTCCTACATAAGGTTTACGAGTGTTCTGAAACCCTTTGACATCAGCAACGACATAACGGTTATTTCGCAAACATTTTGTAACTTTATAAGGTCCTTTAAATTGTGGTATTAATTTCTTGGATACGCCAGGAGTATTATCAAAATTTCGTATTAAAGCTAAATCTCCTGTGTTGTATGTGTACGCTCGCTTTCTTTTCTTATTTACACGTAGTTCACTTTGTTGCTGAGTTTGTTCTATCTTGCTAGACGCATTGGCTCTGATGGAATCTAAATTTCTATCGCTAGGGTATTTTGAGTCGTGTATATAATCAGCAAGTTTATCTATAATACTTCCACGTTGTTTACAACCAAATAACAATGTGCTCGGAGATTCTCCTGTACTCTTATTCAAGGTATTATTTAACGCAAATTCTACCTCAGGTAATACATGATACCAATATTTGCTATTATTATTATCTATTAGTTTCGATAACATGGGTGTCAGCGTTCTATGAACTCGTTCTACTTGTCCATTAGCTTGAGGTGATCCAGTAGCAACTAAAAGGTGTTGAATGTTCTGATCTGCTAAAAATTTTTTAAATTCTTGAGCCGTAAAGGCGGTACCTCGATCGGATACAATTACACAAAATCGACTGTAATTTCTAAAATAATCTGTTAAACATTGTATAACTTCTGAACTAGATACAGTTTTCGTTGCATAAAATTTAACATACTTAGTGAAACCATCAATAACTGTAAGAATATGTTGTTTAATTTTATGTCTCTTATCAACCAGACCATAATGATCTATGTGTATTATATCAAAAGGTAAATTGCCTTTATTAGTACTATGTAATGAACCTTCGCGTCGACCAGTAGTAGGAGAAAAAGAAAGGCATTTAAGACAATTTCGAATGTACTTCTCAACCTTTTATGTTTAAGATTCGGAAACCAATAATTATGCATAATGGTAAAAACTGTTTTCTCTATACCTAAATGACCCATTTCTTCATGATATTTACGAATAATAATATCTTCCATTACTGTAGGAACGTTGTAGCCGCGCCTTCGATTTACACGTCCACATTAACAGAATTTATTTGTTTCGCCGATCAGGGAGACAGGACGTAAATGATTTGAGCGGGGTTAGTTTGTGGAAAAGTGTTTATTCCTTTCGACACCAACTCCCGGACCGTCTTAGGTAATCGCACGCGACAGCAAGATTTAATCGGACACGCGAATTATCGTTCTAACTATAATTATAGGAGCGTTAGACTTTCGATGTGCTCCCGGTGAAGGCTTGCGACGAAGTCCCGACGAAAAGCCCTACTTTTCGATCCACGGACAATAGTCCCGGTCGATACGTGTATCACAAAAAAAAACGGAATTTCGATCGTTCGATTCCGAGAGCCAATCGGCGATCGACAACGAGGTGTTTGTCAGAATCGAACGATACGAAGAAACCACAAAAACGGAATGAAAACAAGGCTTCGATCATAATGTCTCGCTTTAGAACGTTCGAGAAGCAAAATTAATAATATAATTTATAAAACACTTACTTTCTCGAACATCCCGCTCGCCTCGTATACCGGGTAGGTTACGAAATAACTGGTTAAATCCTACCAACATAATCGATACACGGCAACTTAATGATAATTCTCGATCAGACGGTCCGAAGAGCTCTACAGCAAAATTTTAAACATACAATAATAGAAGAAGAGTACAGATAAAGATCGTTGGTGATTCAATCGAAATAAACGTGTTAACATAATCGGTAAATCTTAGCATAGAGTTATTTACATAGGCGTTCTTATAATAGATATATGTACATACATAGAGTGTGACGATAATTAAAGTCGAACCTAATGATTAACGCATAAAGAAAACGCGAATTAATTTAAGAGCCAGTGTCACTTGATATCGGTAGCTGACAGATCTGCGTTATTGGTCGCTTTAGAATGGTTTTGGCAGTACGCAATGTAACTACTCGGACATGACCATCCGATCCCGGATGTACGTCTAATATTCGGGCAAGTTCCCATTTCGAAGGAGGTACCAAATTATTTTTCACCAATACCAGCTCGTTAATTTTGAGCTCCGGTTTGTTTTCTCGCCATTTACGCCTTTGTTGCAATGTATGCAAATAATCAGAAGACCAAGAACGCCAAATCTGCTCTAAAATCGCACGCACTTGCTGCCATCGAGACAGCCGATTCGAATCGATATCTAAAACAGATTCTTCAGGCGGGCTTACTAACGGACGACCGACTAAAAAATGACCCGGAGTTAACGCGGAAAAGTCATTCGGATCGTCATGTAACGCGGAAATCGGGCGGGAATTTAGGCAAGCCTCGATTTTGTTATAGCCCAAAACGGCTATAACCATATTATAATAGTATAATTATTAATTATTAAATATTATTTAACGTCTTCCGACTATAACTCGAAGTCGAGGAAGACGTATAAAGTTACGAGCGCAATCGCTGACAAAGCAAGCCACGCGCGGAGGCCACGCGTTCGCGAGACTCGAAGACCGATACGCCGGAAATGCAAGCAAAGAATATACGTAGCTTGCATCCGGGGTTTTTCCACCCAAAATCGAGCGACACGACCACCTATGGTCCTGTCGCTAAGCGATCCCCTCCAAAAAACTAATCGAACAGGAGGTGATAAAACTACCCACCTCGAACGAGCGCTAGGCAGTCCTAATCATAAAATCACACGAAGCAGATAAAATTATAAAACTATACCGTACCGTCGAACTTAATAAAAGTAACTACGAGACAGACAATTGTAATCGTTTTAATAATAGAGAACGTTCCAGCTGATCTCGCGACGGCAGCCGCGATATCAGGCACGTGAAGCAACTCTATACCGCGATAAGCCAAACAGTTGTAGAGCGAGAAAGAAAGGAAGAATTAAAGCTGATATCTTCAAATAAAAAGATTTTATTCAACTACGACTACAAGTTTGGTGCAAACGGAGAGAAGACCCTGAACAATCCCGAACTTCCCAGTTCTAATTTGGCCAACGATCCCCAAAAATCCCTGTGCTTCCACAGAGGCACAACAAAATTGGTGGCAGCGGTGGGATGTGCCGAAGGATCGCCAGCCAACTCGCCGAATAAAGACCTGTAAAAAACCAAAAGAGTAAATAACAGGCACGTCAGCAAACAAGTTAAAGCCGACGGACACAAGCAGAAGCAACACATACGGACGACACAAGCAGTACGAGAATCACGGCCAAGCAGCTGAAACCCGAGTAGGAACGCCAGCGTCCAAGAACCAACGCCGACCTACGACATCTCTAAAGACAACGCATCGCCGCCGGGCAACGACTGCCGTACGACGAGCATCAGGCCGCCAGCCTTATCAGCCGCCGAGCGAGAGATTGCAGCATCAGCAACCTACTGATCTAGTGAGCGAACATGCGAGCCGTCTTATTACTGTAAGTCCGTAATATATTTGTAATTGCGTGAATGTCGGAAGGTTCAAACGTACCGAAACCGATAGCGAACCGATCGTGGTTATTAAGCGAACCAGCGCGACAAGCGATTAGCTTAAGTCTAACACCGCGAAAAAATTTTGATAACGCGCGAAGAAATTTAGAAACTCAATACTCGAGCGAAAGCGAGCCCGAGTTACCGGAGAACGTCATCAACGAACGCGAATTTCCGTTCAATAGTTTCGACGAAAGCCTATTTCCGTGTGATACGACTGACCTCACTGACCACACTCAACGCGAGACTAGACGTACGCGACCGTATATTAGCAGAACTCCAAGTAGAGTATCATTACGACGCGAATTTTCACTAACCTCCTACGAGAGCGATCTGTTTGACCCGGAAGAAATTTACCGCCAACAAGAAAATAATATGGCCGAATCGCGAAATCCGCACGAACGTACTCCCGCAAATCTGCCGCGAGGCGCGGTAGACGAAGAAATAGACAATATGCGACGATCCATCCGCCAGATGGACCAAAATATAGCGGAGGCCGACCGCACGCCGCCTCCCGAAAAAAACCGCGAAGAAAGAGGAGATTATACACAGATCATCCACATTTTAAATGAAATACGCGCGGATATTAATTCGTTAAACATACGAGTAACGCGACTAGAAAGCGCGGACGCACAATTACCCCGTCATACAGATACTCGCAGGGAAAACGATAACGATGCGTTTGAAACAACATACGGGCGAACGAGACGCGATATCAGAAATCGACGAAGCGTCGCCCCGAATTATCTGCCGTTAAAGGAAGCAAGAATAATGATCCCCGAGTTCGACGGAACCTCGCGACATAAATTGCAAGAATTTTTAAACGCGTGTAAATACGCCGTTCAGAACATAAATCCCGCGGATGAAGAATCATTAATTCAAGCAATCTTATTTACAAAATTAAAAGGGAAAGCGATGCAAGATTTTGAGACGCGAGATATACAAACGTTCGACGATTTAAAACATCAACTTGAAACTTGTTACCAATCTAAACAAAGTACTACGCACTTACAAATCGAGTTCAATTCATTAAGACAAAAATCAAATGAAACCGCGTACGCTTTCGGACAACGCGTTGAGTTACTAGCAATGAAGTTGTACGATGCTATGATTGAAGGAGAAGAGGACTTCTCACTATCAAAACGCACGATTCAACACACGATTAAAAAACAGGCGTTCATAAATTCTCAAATTGGATTACGCGACGAATTAAAGGTACTCGTACGCGCGCAACGATATACGACGCTCCAAGAAGCGATAACGGGCGCGAGCGCTGAAGAAAAACTTATCGGACCAACGGCAAGAATAAGCAACTTCCCGAATAAAAATAAATACGAATCAAGCAATTCGCGACAGATTCGAAATTCGACTTCGCAATGTTTTAAATGTGGAAAAAACGGACATTACGGACGCGATTGTCGAAGTAATCGATACGCGCTTCCTAAACCGGAAAAATCCTCGCGGATAAATGCAATAAATAAATATTGCAAACATTGTAAGAAATCCGGACACACCCGCGACGAATGCTGGAGTTTGAACGGTAACCAGAAAAAACGCGAAGAGAATACACACGACCGAAAGAATCCGCGACAACAAAAGCGAGATTCCGAGTCCGACGGTAACAGTAGCGAAGATGATAAAAGCGAATCTAAAAAGAAACAACCGCGACCTGCGTCCGAATATCACGTTACGCATATTAAAGATACGCCGAGCACACAGAAGAAGACGGATTTATTGTTAATAACACTACCCATGCGACAAGCAAAGGATGAAAAATTACGGATGTTGTGCGATTCCGGATCAACCATCTCGCTAATAAAATTAAAACAATTAAAGGGCGATATCCTCATATATGAGGATAAAATAGCGCTCACAGGCATAACCGGGCATAAGGTACACACCATCGGAAAAATGTACGCTACAATTAAAGTAGATGGACATAAAATAAAACATGCATTTTACGTTGTAAAAGATGACATTCCGATCGAATACGAAGGAATTCTAGGAATTGACTTCCTTCGACAACATTCGGTATCTTGCGATTATAAACAAAATCAACTAAAAATAGGAGACGCCGTGCTCAAATTCCATTCATTTAACAAAACCATTCTAAAACCGCGCAGCGAAACCATCGTAAAAGCGACAACGAATCAAAATCGGATAGGAATAGTACGAGCGGAAGAAACAGCCCCAGGAGTCTATATTGGAAATTGTCTAGTAGAACCTAAAGATCACGCATGCCCCGTTAGTGTAATGAATACGACCGATACAGAAGTCGAGATACAAACGCCACATGTTGTTATCGAAGATGTAGAATACGACCGAGAATCCGAAGTACACACTATACAAACGAGAACAAATTCTAAACCTACTTCCTCACGATACTCGCAAATTTGACAACTACTACGAACACAGCATTTAAATTCAGAAGAAAAACAGGCATTCTTACGGATATGCGAAGAATATTACGATACATTTCAGTTGGACGGAGAACCACTGACGTGCACCGCGACGGTAGAGCACGAGATAAACACGCGCGCCGATACCTCACCGGTAAACACGAGACCGTATCGCCTTCCGGAAAGGCATAAGACGGAAGTAAATAAACAAGTGCAAGAAATGTTAAAAAACGGCATAATCCGAACAAGCGCGAGTCAATGGAACGCACCCCTATTAGTGGTACCGAAAAAAGCCGATGCCTCTGGAAAACCAAAGCTCCGAATAGTAGTCGATTTTCGGAAGCTAAATGATCTGACGATAGGCGACTCATTTCCACTGCCCAACATCACCGATATATTGGACCAGTTAGGAAACGCCAAATATTTTACTACATTAGATTTGGCATCAGGATATCACCAGATACCGATGACCGAACGAGATAAAAATAAAACAGCATTTTCAACGCCCTACGGACATTACGAGTTTAATAGAATGCCGTTTGGACTAAAGAATGCGCCAGCAACATTCCAGCGATTGATGAATTCAGTTCTGACTGGAATGCAAGGACTAAAATGTTTAGTTTATCTGGATGATATCGTTATATATGGATCAAGCCTAGAAGACCACAACAAACGACTTAAGGAAGTACTACAGAGACTTCGAGAAAATAATTTAAAATTGCAACCGGATAAATGCGAATTTTTACGCAAGGAAGTGATTTATCTAGGTCACATTATTTCGGAGGATGGAATATCTCCGGATCCGTCAAAATTAACAGCAATAAAAGAATTTCCGACGCCAAAGAAAGTGAAGGATATACAATCTTTCATAGGACTAGCCGGATATTACAGAAAATTCATAGAAGACTTCTCAAGAATAGCCAAGCCACTAACTAAATTAACGAAGAAAACAGAAAAATTCGAGTGGACAATGGAACAGCAAAATGCTTTTGAAATATTAAAAGAAAAATTAATGACGACGCCAGTGCTAAAATATCCAGACTTTACTCAAGATTTATAGTGACCACCGATGCCTCCGACTATGCAATCGGAGCAGTATTGTCACAAGGAAAGGTAGGCAATGACCGGCCAATTGCTTACGCCAGCAGAATTTTATCGCGGGCGGAGCAGAATTATAATACAACAGAGAAAGAATTATTAGCAATTGTATGGGCTGTAAAACATTTTAGACCATACGTATACGGTACGAAATTCAAAATCGTAACCGATCATAAACCATTAATCTGGTTATTTAATGTAAACGATCCCGGATCGAGATTGATCCGATGGAGATTAAAGCTTGAAGAGTATGATTATGAAATCATTCATAAAGCCGGACGAGCGAATGCGAACGCCGATGCACTGAGCCGCAATGTAAAAAGAGACGCACATGAAACAGAAGAGGAGCGAGAAGTCCTCGCAATAGAAGAAGAAACGAACTCCGACGAAGAGAAAAAATATACGGAGGAAGAGAAGAAACAGATATTATACGAATATCACGATGCACCCACAGAGGCACAACAAAATTGGTGGCAGCGGTGGGATTTTTTGTAACGAATTCTTTACTGACCGTATTCGCTTCTTGATTTGGAATCGGTATCGCTTTACTGAATTTCGTTAAATTGTCTTGAAATGTTAATAGATCGAAATGAGAAACTTTTACAAAAACGGGTAACGGTATATACTGAACGCGCCGAAATAAATGAACATTTTATAATAATCACCGCGGTTATAACAGAGTTAATACGCGACGCGGAAAATACAATCGAATATTTAACATATATACGCAAAGGAGCAATGCATCCGAAATTAATGCCGATAGAAACAATTATTACACATTTAAAAGAAGCAACGCAACAATTACAGCAAGGAATGTATTTCCCGTTTAAAGTTCACGCGGAAGATTGGCTAGCGATAGAATATACCAAAATAAGCGCGTTCTACGATAAAAGAAATGTTTATACCATATTGCGATTCCCATTAATTACACAACCGAGTTACGATATTATAAATGTAATTACATTCCCCGTACCGATGAATAATAAAATATTTACCGTAACCGAAATAAATAATAAAATAATTGCAATAGATAAGGAAAAATTAACTTATCTTAGAATAACGGAAAGCGATTTAAAAAATTGTATAGAAATAAACTCCCAATATACGTGTGAAAATACGATACCGATATATCGCATGAATCAAAATGCACCGTGCGAAATACAAATGTATACACTGTCACGACAACACAATTGTAACACACAATTGATAAGCTCGAAAAATGCGATCTGGACAACACTACGACAACCGCACACTTGGTTATATGCGACCGCGACCGACCAACAGATAACGATACAATGAGATAATCGACACGAACAAAAAATAATAATTAAAAATACAGGAAAAATTACATTAAGAGGAAAATGTAAATTAACGACAACAGATATGACGTTACAGTCAATAAAAACAGTATACGAAACAAGCGTAGAAACCTACTTAACAGAAATAAATATCACGCTTCTACAGATATACAAGACACACGATAACGACACACTAGAAAACGTAACGCTACACCGAACAGAATTAATAAAATTAAAAAATAAACTAGAAGAATTAAATAATAATCTACAAGACAACGAACAGAACTTCTTTGTTCAAAAACAATTTGTTTATCCAATGGCTACAAGCGGAATCATAACAATAATTATAATAGCCATTGTAACATATATAATTATAAAAAATAAAAAGAGGAAAATAAAACGACCATCAGTCAGGATATACGATGAAGAACCACGTATATCTTACGGACTTCCAAGACCTATACTAAAGCGTAGTCTAAGTACGCGATTTTAGATAGTAAGAAACGATTATATCAAATATTATATACGGGAAAAATAATGTATTCGTTAGAATAAGAAAGGGTATAACTAAAGAAAAACGTTGTACCCCCGTTTTTCTTTTTTCAACGGGGGAGGGATGTTATAGCCCAAAACGGCTATAACCATATTATAATAGTATAATTATTAATTATTAAATATTATTTAACGTCTTCCGACTATAACTCGAAGTCGAGGAAGACGTATAAAGTTACGAGCGCAATCGCTGACAAAGCAAGCCACGCGCGGAGGCCACGCGTTCGCGAGACTCGAAGACCGATACGCCGGAAATGCAAGCAAAGAATATACGTAGCTTGCATCCGGGGTTTTTCCACCCAAAATCGAGCGACACGACCACCTATGGTCCTGTCGCTAAGCGATCCCCTCCAAAAAACTAATCGAACAGGAGGTGATAAAACTACCCACCTCGAACGAGCGCTAGGCAGTCCTAATCATAAAATCACACGAAGCAGATAAAATTATAAAACTATACCGTACCGTCGAACTTAATAAAAGTAACTACGAGACAGACAATTGTAATCGTTTTAATAATAGAGAACGTTCCAGCTAATCTCGCGACGGCAGCCGCGATATCAGGCACGTGAAGCAACTCTATACCGCGATAAGCCACACAGTTGTAGAGCGAGAAAGAAAGGAAGAATTAAAGCTGATATCTTCAAATAAAAAGATTTTATTCAACTACGACTACAAGTTTGGTGCAAACGGAGAGAAGACCCTGAACGATCCCGAACTTCCCAGTTATAATTTGGCCAACGATCCCCAAAAATCCCTGTGCTTCCACAGAGGCACAACAATTTGACACAGCAGCGTAGCGAATTCGATCTGCGATAATGTTCGGGAACCAATCGCTCGTTTCAAATATAACTTTAATCCTTTGACACCGGCTTCCCAAAGTCCGCCGAAATGCGGAGCGGAGGGAGGTATAAAATGCCATTTTACGTTATCATTAGCAATAGCGTCTTGTATTTGAGGGTCGGCGACAAGTCGCTGAAAGGTAGTGTATAATTCGCGGTCCGCGCCTTGAAAATTAGTGCCGTTATCACTGTACATGTCGGATGGAAGACCGCGACGGCTTGCAAATCTCCGAAAGGCGGAGAGAAAACCGTTAGTAGCGTAATCATCTACGTATTCTAAATGGACGGCCTTTGTCGAGAGACAAATAAAACATAATATTTTTTGGATCGTTGGCCGCGGCCGACTGACGGAATAATATTCATCGGCCCGGCGTAATCGACGCCTGTGTGCGAGAACGGAGCCGAAGGCGTGACGCGGGGCCGGGGAAGATTCCCCATCAGCTGTTGCGAGATACGCGCGCGTTCGCGTACGCACTTTACGTAACTACGTATAAAAAATTTTACACTGGTACGCGCTGAAATTATCCAATAATTTTGGCGTAAAATTCTTAACATTAATTGAGTGCCTCCATGAAGAGAGGCTTTATGAGCTTGAGCGATTAATAAATCCGAAATTCGATGTTTCGGTAAAATTATAGGATGTCGTTCATCATAACTGAGTGACGAATTGTCAATCCGCCCGCCAAGGCGAATTAATTTATCTTTCCCGAAAAAGGGGTGAAGCGATAACAAAGAACTGGATCTCGGCAGTAAACAATTATCGTTTAACGCTTGAATTTCGGATGGAAAATGACGTTGTTGCACGTAACGGAGCCAAAACAAGGAAGCTTCTTTGAGTTCGGCAGCGGACAAGCACGTCGTATTCGCGGTCGTATTGCTCGCGCGACATTTTAGATTATTAATAAAACGTTGCACGCGTGCCGTGACTCGAATTAACTTCTTCCACGTAGAGATTTCGTTTGGTAATTTCCACTCCAGAATCTGTTGAGCATGACAAACGATCGTATTTCGCGTTTCGGTTTGGATTATCTGACGATCGGCATCAAGTTGACCTTTTAATTCATCATGTATCGGCCACGCGGTAGAAGGGGAACGCAACCAGGCAGGGCCAGCCCACCAAAGTTCGAAATCGCGGAATTCAGCGGGTGACAAACCTCGCGACGCGCAATCCACTGGATTTTCTTTAGATGGAACGTGATTCCATTTAACCGACGGCAGCCGGGTTTGTACTTCCGATACACGATTCGCCACATAAGTAGTCCATCTTGATGGATGGCCTCGTAACCATGCGAGCGCGACAGAAGAATCTGTCCATCCGTACATCGGAATATGCTGCAAATTTAACGATCTTTGCACGAATTCTAGCAATCGAGTTAATAAGACTATGGCATTCAATTCTAGACGCGGCACGCTAATCGTTTTAATCGGCGCTACCTTTGATTTTGCAGTGATTAAGACTACTGAAAATTCGCTGAGCGATCGGAGAATTCTTAAATAAACGACAGCGGCGTATGCGCGATTAGACGCGTCGGCAAACCCGTGCAACTCGATAGCCAGATTTTCCGGATGCATTCCAGTCCATCGCAGAATGCGAATTTCTTTTAAATTTATGAATTCCGCGCAATATTTTTTCCAGGACTCTAATAAGTCCGCCTCGATAGGAAAATCCCAATCAAGTTTTCTTAGCCACAGTTCTTGAATCATAATTTTCGCGGTGATTATTACCGGAGAAACCCATCCCAGTGGATCGAAGAACTTCGCGATAAATGATAGTATCAAACGTTTCGTATTCATATTGACCGAAGGTGACTCGATTTGAAAACGAAAAGAATCTTCTCGTGGTATCCACTCAAGTCCGAGGACTTTAAGCGTATCATCCTTATCGAATGTACTAGCGATAGCGAGTTCATGCTCTCCGCGAGGAATGTCTGTTAATAATTCTATAGAATTGGCAGCCCATTTGCGTAAATGAAAACCGCCTCGCACCATCAATTTCGTAAGCTGATCGCGACTTTCCTTTAGCGACGGAACTTCATCGGCGCCAAATAGAACGTCGTCGACGTAAATAAAATCTTGTACTATTGCTTGTGCTTTTGGAAAAGAATGACCTTCGTCGAGCGCTAATTGATTAATAACGCGCATAGCTAAAAACGGAGCTGGAGCAGTACCGTATGTAACTGTAAGCAATGATAAGATTGTATCGGAGAATTAATATTAGATCGCCAAAAAATCCGTAAAAATCGACATCGTCTCGATGAACGCGGATCTGTCGAAACATCTTTTCGATATCGGCGGTGTACACATAACGAAACTGACGCCAACGAAGGATAATTGAGGACAAATCGCGTTGTAATTTAGGCCCGGTCATTAAATGATTATTTAATGTAGAACCGTTACTCGTTTTGCACGACGCGTTAAATACTACGCGAAGTTTCGTCGTGCTGCTAGACTCGCGTAGTACCGGATGATGCGGTATATATACCGCTTGGTAAAGCGTCGGATTTTCGTCGGAGACAGGTTCCATATGACCCATAGATTTATATTCATTTAAGAAAGAATGATAGGGTTTCGCAAGATCTGGATTTTTTCGAAGGCGTTGTTCTAATTTTGAATAAAGAAGCGCGGCAGTTTCGCGCGAAGATCCTATATCGAGCGGAGGGTTAGTTTTAAATGGTAACCGTATTACATAGCGGCCGTCTTCGGCGCGCTGATGTGTTTCGATAAAATGTTGTTCGCATTTTTTATCTTTTTCCGACAGCTGAGGTTCGGAAGAAATTTCCTCGATCTCCCAAAATTTTTGAAGGAGAGAATCGAGCGAAGGAATCGTTACGCAATTCAATGAAGTCGCGGAACCGGTGATTGAATTAGAAGTTCCGGTAGGGCCGGATAATATCCATCCTAAAGCAGTAAGCTGGGCCGTCGGAGTTCCGATCGGCCCATGTTTTACCCTTTGCTTTAATAATGATCCATATAAATCTGATCCGATGAGCAGATGGATCGGATGATTGCTAAACGGATCCGGATCCGCGAGAGATAATTTCCGTAAATGCGGCCAATAATCTACGGTTTTATTAGTTCTTGAGCCGGCGTATGACGTAATTTTTTGATATACGAAAGCCGTCAAAGAAAAGGTTGAGGAACCTCGCCCGTTACAAGACTCGAGAGTAAGAGACACCTGAGATTTCGCTACGCCACTGTATCGTTCGCCGAAACACTGTACGTGAAGGCTCGCGCGGGAACGTTTCGTGCGCATAGTTTGACACAACGATTCCGAGATAAAGCTAACAGCCGAGCCTTGATCTAACAACGCACGAACTTTAAAATTACGTCCTTGATGGTACGAAGTATTACCCATGCGGTGGCTAGTAACACGTTCGGCGGATTTTTCAGCGGCGAATGAATCGTTTGAACGGAAGCGACGGCGGTCTCGTTCTTTATCTCAGGGGCGGCTGAGCCGCTCGGTTGAGCGTTAAGCGTTTTGTTTTCCGAAACAGAATTTTCACTAATCTTCTGTACCGGTATATTCGAGTCACGATGCAAGAGCGTATGATGTGCTCGTCGGCAAAAATTACAACGTTTTTTACTCTTGCAAGAGGTCGGGAAATGGCCGACTTTTAAACAATTAAAGCAGCATTTATGCGATTCGAGAAACTGAGTTCTCTGTTCGACGGATTTACGCTTAAACTCGTCGCATGATATCAAATTATGATTGCCGGAACAATTCAAACATTTTTCGGTGGCTACGTTATTCACCGAAGCCCGATTAGAGCCTTTATTTTTATGAGACGAAATATCGGCATTTAACTTTGAATGATCGGTAAGACCTCGAATTCGCAGCGTCATAAAATCGCGGATCTCTTCATACGTCGGAGATGCGGTTGATTTACCGCGTTGCAGATTCCACTCATTACGTGTGCGTGGACTAAATTTTTGCGAAATAATATAGACTAATAAGTCATCCCATTTTTCAACAGGTCTGCCTAAATTTGTTAACGCGGCTAATGACGCGGCAACGGTATCGCGTAAACCTTTGAGTTCGACAGCGGATTCTGTTTTCATAATAGGCAAATCTGCGAAAGCATTAATATGGGCATGAATAATCGCGTTTTGATTATCGTATTCTTCGATAAGTAATTTCCACGCACCATCGTAATTTGTGTCTGCAATCTTAACATGATTAATTAATACCGCGGCTTCGCCCGTGATACTGGCTTTTAAATAATGTAATTTCTGCGTATTCGACAGCGATTCTTTCGAAGCGACGAGCGATTCGAATATTCCGCGAAAGTTTTCCCATTCCGCAAAATTACCGGAAAATTTCGGCAACGGGATTCGTGGTAATTGCAATGAAACTGCACCAGACAATTCGCGAGAAGAAACGTCGCTTACCGATGATGCCGCATTCGGGTCGTACCGGGAGAGTTTACCTATCACGTCTGCGAGGTAGTCCGCCGCTTCGTGGTAGACGTCCTCGGCTGCAAAGAATTCCTCCTCGGTGAAGTATTTGACGGTACGCTGTTCGTCGGCCGTTGCTATCTGCTGAAGCTGGACGTTGAGACGTTGACACCTTTCCCACAATGTCTGCAAGGCGTCCAGTCGACTCTTCGCCTTGTATTGCGTGACGTTGGCCTTGCCCATTTTCTTAAAGTTGGGGAATACTCGCTTCATAGAGCTTATTGTAATAGATTGCTCGATGAGGAGCCCTGCAGTGAGTCCGTCATGATGGTAGGCCAATAAGATGAAGCCTTTCAGCAACAATTTACCACTCGTTGGTCGTTGATGTGCTGAAGCGTGACGACAGTCCGTCGCACGCGGATGTGCGAAGACGCACTATAATTTTCACTCAACTGTGCAGCGCGCGAAAGCGTGCGACAACTATGTGTAAATGCGGATTACGCAGGATGCATTCTGAGGTGCGGAGTGCTAAAGAGCACAAAGATTGCACTTAAGCTGTGCAAAGCGCTAAGAAGCGCGAGATTTGCGCGTCACCGCGGATTACGCAGGGCGCAAATAATAATGATACGTTGTGCTTAAGAGCACAACTTTAACAGTGCAAAATGATGCAAAGTTGACTGCGCGAACTTTATTTTCCCGGGAGTACGTTCAACGCACTCGCGTTATTATTTGCGGCAGCGGAATGCGGATAGATGTTTTGATATCGCGCACCGTCTCCGTCTCACGCGACAGTTTTTATAAGTGCTGTACCTTAGCGTGTCAGCGTTCTCACTCGCACTCCGCGAACGGATTACCGAATCACTATCTGTCTTTCCAAGATCCGGCTCGAAGGACCATTTAATGTAGCCGCGCCTTCGATTTACACGTCCAAATTAACAGAATTTATTTGTTTCGGCGATCAGGGAGACAGGACGTAAATGATTTGAGCGGGATTAGTTTGTGGAAAAGTGTGTAATAGTGATACTATGCGGATTCTAAGCCAGGGGCTCTGAGGGGGGCAAATCAGGGCAAGGGGGGTGACGTCACGGGAGGGGACGTCACGCGGGGGGGGGGGGGTGACGTCACGCGGGGGGGGGTATGACGTCACGCGGGCGAATCGCGTCCTAACCGATAGGCGAGCGGTCCGCGGGTCCTAACCGATAGGCGAGAAGTCCGCGCGTCCTAACTGGTGGGCGAGGGGTCCGCGGGGAGAGGGACCGCGTCCTAACCGATAAGCGAGAAGTCCGCACGTCCTAACCGGTAGGCGAAGGTCCGGAAGGAGCGTAAGATAGCGAAGGGAGGTGTAAGAGAGGGATAGCGCGAAGCATGCACTTGGGAGAAAGAGAGAGATAGCGCGAGGCATGCACTTGGGAGAGGGATAGCGCGAAGGATGCACTTGGGAGAGAGAGAGAGAGAGATAGCGCGAAGCATGCACGCGGATGATACGGCGTTCGCAAGCGGAGTGAGAGAGATAGCGCGAGGCATGCACGCGTGAAGGAAAAGGATAGAGTCCGCATTGGCGTGGGAAAAGGATAACGTTCGCGGGAGAGAGAGAGACAGCGCGAGGCATGCATGGACGTGGGAGAAGGAGGCGCAGAAATAATCAACAAACATTTTTAAATATAATAATAATAATAATATTTATTCATAATTTATGTGTAATACAAAATATGTGTGTGTGTGTGTGTGTGTGTGTGTGTGTTTAAAAAAATATATATAAAATATAAAAATATATAATAATAATGCGGCGCTCCATCTGAAACAGAAAGAAATCTTATTAGTATATTAATTTAATGTTTATAAATCTAATATAAATTTTAAAAAGAAGATACTTACATTATCCTCCTGGAGCCGCAAGCTCTTCCTCCCAATCTTCCTCTTCCTCTTCCTCCTCCTCTTCCTCCTCCTCTTCCTCCGGCTCCCAATTTTCCTCTTCTTCGTACGGCTCAAGCCCAAAAAGAGGCCGCAAGAAGAAAATGTCCTCGTACTGCGTAGGGTGCACGATCGCCCACTCGCGGGCCCCTCGCGTATCGCCCCACAAATTGGCGTGCGCTTTGGTAACGCAGATTTTGACGCATCCACCGCATGTATCGGCGGTGGATCACATCAATTTGTACAAACTGAAATAAATTATTAATTAATAAATATCACACATAATCTCGCACACAAAAACACTGAACATTACTTACCAGATTAAGGTGAAACATTGGCATTTCGAATATTTTTCCCTTGGAACACACTTAATGGACTTTTAAACGCTCGCTGTCAGACACTTTGTGACAAACACAACGGGATAGACATTGTCTCGAACATTTTAGAGTAGGAGATGTATCACTTACGAAGAACGCTTACTCTCAGCTCTTGATAAGAAAACAAAAGTTAGCATGTTTCCACAGACAACTATTTAAAGCTTTTAAATATGAATAATATATAATATTATTATAATATGTAAACGACTATCGAACGGCTATCGAACGGCCGTTGAACGGCTATCAAACGGCTATTGAACAGCTTTGAACAGCTATCGAACGGCTTTGAACGGCTATCGAACGGCTACCGAACGGCTTTGAACGCCTATCGAACAACTATTGAACGGTTATCGAACGGGTATGAACGACTATCGAACGACTATTGAACGACTATCGAACGGCTTTGAACAGCTTTCGAACGGCTATCGAACAGCTATTGAACGGCTTTGAACAGCTTTCGCACGGCTATTGAACGGCTATAAACGACTATTGAACGACTATTGAACGACAAAACAATTATTTATACACAATTCAAATATTTAAACTCTATGTCCATGTACTGAAATGTAACATCTATATTTTAATTAACTAGCTGACGCCGCTATCTAACGTCACGTACTGAAATTTAATACTCGTATACTGGGATAAGAAAGAGGAAAAGGGAAGAATAAAAGAGAATAAAATATATTTTAACAATAGTTTATTCTAAGAAATGTTTGGATGAATCTTTATGATGATTCATCCACCAATTGAATATTTTAAATACATTTTGTAAAGCGCAATTTTTTAAATGTTTTTCACAGCGCATAGTATTAGTAACATCTAGCTTACTTAACGAACTGATATCTTCATAGTCCGCATCCAAGGTCTCAATAATAACATCGTTTCTCGCATCATCGTCAAGTATATCGGCCAGCCATTCTCGTTTTTCGTGTCCTTTAACGTACACGATAGGAGATGCTCCATCTTCCTCTTCCGTCGCACCCACCACAGCTCTCGTAATCAAACGCCTAGCGAAGCTGTATGGAACGTTTCCATCCTCCCATTGAAGTCCATGGTGATGCCCGATTAGCCATGAAGCCTGGCATCTTTCAGATTTTGTAAGCGCACGCCATGGTACGGGACTTGCAAAAAAGTAATGAGAGAGAACAAGCCCATTTCTCAATATCGCTACTTCCTTCACGACAAAGTTTCGCCCGATAATGAATCCTTGCAAATCTACAAACGTTGGCGCGATCATGTCGATAATATTACCGTACGACTGCAAGAATGATGTATGACTGCTGTCGATCGTCAAATCTTAATTTTTATATATTTTTGACATTGGAGGGGATATTTGCTGATTTAGGTAATTTTACGAACTACGTGTCAATGGGCAATATTCGACAACGCGATCGTGCAAGATGAGACAATAGGCGGTGGTATTTGCAGGTATATCCTCCTTGCACTCAAACTCTAATCTCACGTCCACGGTGGAATTTTTGACAGACTCGTTTTGTCGCGAGCAATCGATAACCGCGAGAGGACCGCAATGTAAAAATTTTGAAATGTTTAATAGCACATCATCATTATCACATCCGTAATAAGATTTGCGAAAACGAGAGTACATATCGAACAAGAGGGCGAATCTATTTTTATCGAAATCTAAATTTAAATCATCGTAGGGATAAAATTCCGAGTTTAGATAGAGTTTAACGTTGGTCAATTTGCAGTCGTCGAATGTAGTAATATCTTTGACACAGCATTTTTTCTGCCAGTCTGCAGCGCAAAGATCACGTATCGCGGCTTCTCCAGCTGAGAAGCGGCTTTCACGGTCCACGAATGCTTGGTCGTATTATGCAATAGAGGAAATTCGTATAGATCCCAAGAGCGAAAACTTATATTCAAGTATCGCCCGCTTTCCAACGCGCGTAGCAAGGATAGTTTGTTGACCTCGCTCAATATTACATGTGGCATACGCCATTGTATCTTGAATAATTCGATATCAGCTTCAGCCGAAGCATGTCCAAATATGCAATTGTTGTCGTTGCGCGAACGTATCAGAATTAATTCGTGACGAGCGTTGATCACAACTCGCTTATAATCTTCGCAAAAACCCAGTAGTATGTTTAGCGGCACGCAAAAATTGAAGTAAGCTTCAGCAGCATTATGCGACATATTCCACGCAGCATTCTCCAAGATTTTACCTTTCTCGGTTGTTAGAGAGACATAGATTTTAATCGTGGAAGTTATTCCAACGTTTCTGTTGCGGTCAATCTCCACACCGTTGAGTTCATATCGAAGTTCATCAAGCATAAACGCGATACAATTGTTTCCCAATACCACTCTTCCCCCTTCAGCTACTTTACGCACCCTCAACTTTCCCTCGACGTATAGAAAACTTTCACATGGTAACGTGTACAAATCTTGATGTTGTATCGGTATCCGTATCTCGTCGCTGTATCCAAGCGTTGTGTTGGCGTATGGATTGTACGTATGAGTCTCAATCTTGACGATACGATCGTCAAAGATCGGCTCGCCTCCGATATTCAAGATGTCAATCATATCGTTCAAGTATTTCGTACGACGAATCCCAATGATTTTAAAAACTCGCGATTCAACGCGCTGAGCTTCTTTTTAGCGTAACCAGATATCTGATTATTGTCACCCGATACCGCAGTCACTCGCCTACTCGCAAAAATATTGTCCCTCGCAAAAATATTGTCTCTCGCGTGCTCCGTGCTTTCGTTCAACACAAGCATTTCATTTGTCAAACGCTTTATTTTTGCCGCCGCCGTATATGCAATCTTACGGTAATTTCCTCTCCACGAAAATCGAGCAAATGTCCTTCTTGATCAACAATGCGTATCGTTAAATCAGTAATGCTCCGTGCGACGATCGGTAGATAAATGATCTGTGCTGGCGTTTCCGATATCTTATATCCAGGCGGCACGCTCGGTGAAAATTCATGTATCGTGTGTACGCGCTTGTCGTTGCTGTACGCGCCAGTGGTTACGCTGCATTCTATACGAATAATATTTACGCTAATAATATTTATCGGTACATCCGATTCGTGCCATTTCCGAGGTTGTAATATACGATTCGACGAGAATCCCAACAACGATCCAACGTTGCCCGGTTTACTAAAATTTATTCTATAGACACATTTGATTTCACTCTTTAGCGTATTATGATTAGCGCGAAGCATTATTGGATATTCATCGTGTTCTTCGCCATCAACAATATCGTTGGAATCAACTACGCGTCGATGTCGTAAAATTGCACGTCGGAGATATTCGTTTATAGCGTGTAATTCGTACGATCCCTCGGGAATCGTAATTTCCTTATCGTCGTTATCAAAATAAAGTTTATTATTCCAAGAATTCACGTTCGATATCGTATGATAAGTTTCAAAGTCCGTTAAACCAAGCTCGTAATCGCCATCGTTTAAATCTATAGCCGGAAAGTAGCTTACAGCAAGAGCGCTACTCTTGCCGGTCAACGTAAGCGTGAGTGACATGCTGGAAAACTGTCAAACGAATACTGAGTCGCGACGGAGAATTGTCAGGCTTTAAATTCATATCGATCATCGACCGTTTGAAGAAATCGAAGACACAATTGTCCACAAATACTTTGATTATAATTTTGATAGGCCGTGTGATTGTATTCTATATTTGCAACATTCTGTCCAAAATATCGCACTAATTCCTTGGGTGGTCGAAGATTTCCAAAACTATCGAAATATACTACACGATCTCCCCTCTTTGCATACGCAACCCAATGAGTACCGGAACCATCAACGTCATCCAAATTGACGATACCGCTCTCATTTCGCCGTATACCGTTTATCGGTAAATTATTGCGCATGAAAACGCCTCTAAAAAATTGTATACGCATACGTCTTGCAAGTTGTTCCAATTGTATATTGGTCGTTACACCGGCAGGCATTTTTATTTTGACGTTTTTTTTTCTTGGCCGCTGTTGAGAACCCTCGTCCGCGCTTGTATGGAGCGAGATAAAGTCCGTGACCTTCCATGGCGCGATTATGACGTTGCATTTCTTCGAGCTGACGTTGCACCACCTTGCTATCGTTCACAGCCTTCGCGATTCCCGCTGCTCCGCCAGCCAATGAACCGAGAACTCCCAATAATGGTAAAATTGGTAAAATACCACCGCGCTTCGCTATAGGAAGTATTCGTTTTTTCACAGTTTTTTTCTTCGTCGATGATTTTTTTGTCTTCATTCCCATACCGAATTTTGTCTTTGCTTTCATAGCCGCCCAAACAGCTGTAGCGGCTGCTCTTTCGCCAAGAGTCGAATCTCTCGCGGTAATACGTGTTCGCGCCTTCGTGGCGAGTATATTATCCGCAACGTGTCGTTGACCGAGATCGTTGCTTCCAGAATAAGCTATGTCGTGCTCGCGACACGCGGCATCCAATGGATTGATACCCCGATCGCCTCTAGCCAATCGCGTTTCTAAATGAGTTCCCGGTCCACAAAACTGATAGCCTGGAATATGTAATTCGATAGGAAGTGCGTTTATCGCACGATTTAACAAACCACCACCTCTTATAATTTTTGCTGGCATTTGCCGCAATCTTTTATTAACGGTGTTGGACCGTCGAAATGTGTTTGTTGCCACGGCAAATTATAATGTCGTGTGCATCGACGATACTATTGAACCTCTAAGTCAGCTTTTATATGTTCGGGAAGCTTGTCCCACAATTGTTCCACGTAGCTACCAAAGTCTCGCAGTAAAACAATCTTGGGGATAATCTGTAACTGCTCGGTGGTAAGCTCGAGAATATCGCTGTCAACCGATAGAAGAAGAAACATTTTTGAGACTGAGCGGTTTCGATTCGGTGCGCCTCTATAAATAGGGCCCCGATGACTCATTTTCCAAAATCTGATTTGAGATTCGCGAGAGCAAATATGCGGTTCGCGCGACAAGCGACGATAATCAAAGTGATAAATTTTGACGATAAAACACGAGTAATGTCCGAGAAAGAAATACGCAAGCATGGAAACATGCTGCCGACTACTATACGCGGTATCATTTGCGGTCCTTCGAATTGCGGTAAGGCTAACGTGTTGATAAGTTTGATAGAAAGTCCACACGGTGTACATTTCGAGAATGTGTACGTATACTCGAAATCACTTCAACAACCGAAATATCGATACTTGGAAAATTTGCTATTATCGATCGATGAAATTGGTTATTTTACATTCTCTAATAATAGTGACGTTATTCCACCGAGCGAGGCGCTTCCGAATTTCATTTTTATCTTTGACGACGTGGCATGCGATAAGCAAGATACGATAAGAGAGTACTTTGCAATGGGTCGACACTCGAGCGTCGACTGTTTCTATCTTTGTCAAACGTATGCCAAGATACCCAAGCATCTTATACGGGACAATGCAAATTTACTGATTTTATTTAAACAAGATGGTACAAACTTGAAACATGTATACAACGATCATGTAAATACTGACATGTCTTACGACGATTTTCGCGCATTCTGTCAGAAATGTTGGCAACACGAGTATGGATTTGTAGTGATCGATAAAGACAGTTTACAGACTAATGGACGATATCGAAAAGGATTTAACGATTTTGCAATACCGTAAAGTGGTTAGTCGCTATCGATACATCGATCGAGCAACGTCTAGAAATTTTCGTCCGAGCGCAACATGACGACGACGATTGACAGTGACGATCGTGAGAAGATTGCGAGAGAGATTGTAAAAACGAGCGAATCGATCCGCAAAAAATATCGTTCTTTAAAAACCGGTCAAATGGAGGAAGACGTCGCATTGGAGAGGCACTTTAAACCTATTATCGAACCTCTAAAACAACTTGTCGAAAATACAATCAATGTGGAATCTAATGAAGCAGAAATCGAACCATCGAGTATGCTCGAAGACAAGCATCTGAAAAAAGAGTCTGGAACAAAGCGAACAAGGTCAAATATATCATTGAACGATTCGCTAATAACTTCTACTCCAAATCAATCAAAACGTAAGCGAATGAAACAATTATCGAATGTGGTTACTTCTACTCCGATAAAAAATGTACAATCGAGTCAAATATTGTACGAAAGATCGTCTCCGTATGTGGAAGAAATTTTCGAAACCATGCCTGAAACGCTTGTGACGTCGGTTCAACATCAATTACAAACGTCCGAGGGTCAAAATACATTGCGCGCACACCTGGGTCCACTAGGGCAAAAATATGTGGGAGCTATTTTGAGTCAAGATAAAAATAACAGTATGGATTATGTTTACGGTGTTAAATTTCGCAACGAAGGAATGATGCTTGGTGATAAAATTTTTGATGTGGATAAAGATGACAATATAATTATCAATGGAATAAGATATGTGGGAACACCAGGTCTCTACGAATTGATTTTCAAGAGAATACCCGACGGTGACGTATACAATGACGATGATAAAATTAAATACAAAAATATATTACTGGCGACAAATGCGCATAGACGTGGCAATGATATGCGTAATCCATTGTTAAGTAACAAGGGATACAAGTATAAATATATAATAGCGCCATTAATCTCTATTAAAAATATAATAGCGTCTGGAAAAAAAGCTGGAAGAGGTATAAACATACCGCGCGCTATGACGTTAAACGATAATAAGATCGATTATGTGCATTGGAATGATCCCAACGAGTTGGTAGATCGCTTGCGATTGCTGGAAGCTTCGCGTCAAGCCGGCAACAATGCCCACGACAATGAAATATTATCAATTATCGAGGAACTTTACGAAGCTGGCCTTATTATAAATTAATCTATGCATCGGCGAAACGAGTCAGTCTGTCATTATTGTTTGTATCGAAATGTCGATTAATAAATTTGGATTATCGTTGGGAACACCGAACAACTCATACTATCAATGGAATGGATTACTAAGAAATTACGTGCGCGATAACGCTCTGTGTCAGACAGCCTCCGGCTTTGACGCAAGGTCGCGCAAGATACAACGCGTAGCACAACCGGAAGATGATACTGATGCCGCAAACAAACAGTACGTGGAAATACGTGTCAAGCTTTTGGAGGACAGACAGGAAGAACTTGAGAAAAAAATAATCACGCTCGAGACGAATGTGCAAACGCTGCAAATAATGATGGATGAGATGCAGAAAATGCTTCGGTATGCAACTCACGCGCAGACTACATCTAATTCAGCGCAAGAAAAGAAAGATATATAAAGAATATACGTGGAGGAATTATCTCATTATTGCAAATTATGCCTCGATCAAATATGTCGCAAAAGACCTCTGAAAAACAGCAGCTCGTGGAAGAATTGCATGCTCCAGCGAGAAAAAATTTCCCGCGTAGACGTGTCATAGTACACGGATACGACGATCTGTGGCAGGCGGACGTGGTCGAGATGCGTCCATATGCACGATTCAACAAAGGCTACAACTACATACTCACAGTTATCGATGTGTTGAGCAAGTATGCGTGGGCTGTACCGCTCAAGAGTAAGAGTGGAAACGAGATGTCGGATACGATCGCAAAGATAATTCGAGACGATGGAAGATGCCCGAAAAATTTTCAAACCGACAGAGGAAAAGAATTTTACAACGCAAATGTACAGAAACTCGTGAAGAAGCATAGCATTAATCATTATTCGACGTACTCTGTCATGAAAGCCTCGGTCGTGGAACGATTCAACCGAACGTTAAAGAACAATATGTGGAAAATGTTTACGCTTAATGGAAATTACAAGTGGATCGCCGCGTTGTCCCAGCTCGTTGGAGAGTACAATGCGCGAAAACATCGCACTATCGGTATGAGACCTATCGATGTTACCCCCGCGATCGCCGATAAACTTTTAAATACGGTATACAGCAACGTAAAGATTGCGGCACCGGCAAGATTCAAAGTAGGCGATCCGGTACGCGTGAGTAAAGTCAAGACCATCTTTAAGAAAGGTTACACGCCAAATTGGTCGACCGAAGTGTTTAAGATCGTTAAAGTGCAGAAAACTAATCCCGTGACCTATGTACTCAAAGATTCGCGCGGAAATCCCATCGCCGGTGGATTTTACGAATACGAGTTACAACGCGTTGCTAATCCCGACGTACATCTCGTGGAAAAGGTGATACGCAAAAAGGGTGACAAGGTTTATGTGAAATGGCTGGGATTTGATGCGACACACAACTCTTGGATAGATAAAAATAATATATTATAAATATAAACAATATTGTACACTTTATAAAATATACATATAATTTACAATAAATATACATATAATCTTAATGTACAATAAATAAACATAATTTTTATTTACAATCAATATACATGCTTTTTATTTACAACGGTATTTTGTAATGTCCCCACGGTAGCGTGTCGGTGGTTTCGGGTACGATATACCGCTTATCATCGTACGGACTTAGAGCAATTTTTGTCTCGCGAATAGTGTATACTTCGTGTAATTTAGATCTTATACACGACTGCTGACGCGTCATTTCAATCTCTTCGTTCAAACACCGCGTGTAATCGTCGAATGTTATCGTTCTCGCGACAACGTTACTCTTGACGCCTTTTATTTTTTTCGTATCCTTTTTACCATCTATTCGTAACGCGTACATCTTCGCCCTAAGCCCGACGAATTCGGTCATGATGGCGCCATTATTTTCATCCTTCATTAAACCCGGTATCTTTTTATTCGCGAGCGGTATACCGTACACATTGTCCACCGCATAATCGCTGGTATCGAATCTGTCGACGTTGCGCTTTATATTCTCATATACATCTTCACACTCGATGTGATATATGAGACTGTCGGTGTCGGTGTACATGACTTTACATTTCTCTCGATACATAGGTACCATATAATCGTGGTGAAATTCGTACAAACATGTCTTGGATATGTCGAGTATACACATACCCACGTAGATTGGTTTATTAAATTTAACTTCGAGATTGCGCAATTCAACAGCGATCAGATTCTCCGAAAACACACTTCTGCTGTGAAAATTTGGTTTCGCGATCATCGCCTCTGCGCCATATCTTCCATCCCAATGTGTCACGAGCTTAATATTAACATGATTGCGCACATTTTCCATCGTTTTGCCAAATACCGCATTATTCATTAATTTATATAAATTTTTTTCAAAATCATTTTTCGCGAGTGTTCGGAATTGTGTATTGAGTTCGATATAACTGCAAAGCCATGGAGATTGCGAAAACTGTAATATTCGATGTATTTTTGTAACGCGAAGTCCGTGTCGCGTGCATTGCTGCAGATTGCGATAGTGTATTACGTAACGTTTTTTATCATATAAGGTTGCGAGCAGCTTATCCTGCCTCTTACCAGGTGGTTTGTCGCGTGTCGGGCAAAACGGTAGGTCAGTGTGCGCATCGTGAACACGTTGCGGATATTCGATATCGACTTCAAGGATGTAGCCTATAGGCGAATCGAGCGCGATCGATGATGTATCAAAATCGGATACGTCGTCGACCCATCGAAAATCTACATAGGGCAAGGGTTGACACATTGCCCATCCGTACAAATTATTTACATCAAAGTACGTGAGATACGTTGAAGGTTTCGATGGGTCGTACGACTGCATATACTTGTTATTAGCGTGTGCGTATCTGTTGGAACATTGACTCAAACCACCGCGTATTCCGCGTTCGATAAATAAAACCATGTCGATATCTGTAAGCAGTTCGAATGTAATATTCGTATGTTTCAACATGGCGTCCCATGTGTATCCGGGAAGAGTATAGTAATACGCGGGGTCGAGCCCATAACTTTTAACACAACTTTCGCGAAAATTTTCAAAAATATCTGCTAATAACAAGACATCAATTTTGAGATACAAGTCGCTATATTCGCCCAGCGTTCGAATGAAGAATCGCTTCCAGATGTTCTCGGCGTGCGCGTAATCGCTCTCGGATACTGTGTCGCCGGTCAAGGAACTGTAAAATGAGTCGCGCGGTGGTAAGCACGTATCTTGCAACCTGTCGACACAGTCAATATATTCGTACGGAAAGACGCCCTTCCGTGTTAATAAATTGAAATTGTCATTCGATAAATTTTGAAATTCAGATTTTAAAATTTTGAGCTTATCTTTACTCAAGAATGATGCTAATTTATCGAGACTGGCTGTAAGAAATTTATATGAATCGATAAAACGCAATTTAATATGATTTTTCGATTCCTCTTCGCCAAGTTTAACATTTTTCGTAAACGATATATATTTTTCTTTTGTTATCGGAAGTAAATCGATTCTCCCTTCGAACGCTGTAGCTATTTCCATGATAATGAAATGCGCGTCGTAACCGGATAAATTATGAAAAACTATTGGAATGCAAAAGGAATCTTTATAATTTAAATTGCAATTTGAATGTGTATCGCCCGGTCAGATGGCAATGATCGCGTACGCGTGTGTCATCTTGGACGAATGGTTTTTCGCAAACATGGCATTGTGTCGCGCTATGAAATTCTTCCCATTCATCAGATGTTAAATTTACCATGGGGACATTAGCCGACAAAATAGTCTTTACACGTTGCGCTAAATTTTTAAGTTCTTCGACGAACCATAACATGCAATCGATACCGCGACGAGAATGATACGCGGAGAACGAATCGTCGTATGAGCAGTGTACATAATAAGCAATACTAAATACTTTATGATGTTGGTAATTTCTCTCTTCCTCCGTCTTTTCCAAAACGCACTCCAAATCAGCGTACACGACGAAAGGAAGCCGCTCTTTCCAATTATAGTTGTTGAACGTGAGCCACTTGTCCTTATCGCTCGGTAATCGGATAGCGCACTCGTTCATCTCTCGACAGTCCACCATATGTGATTGCAATTTGTCGTCCGAGCCAAAGTAGTGCAAACATCTGTAAAAGAAATAATTTTTATTTTTGTTCAATTATTTGTACAATGTATTTTTATTAAATATATACGTACCGATCGCAGATATGTATTTGGCTTTTATGTTTACTCAATTGCGAGCTCACGAGGCGGGATAGATTCTTGATCCACGCAAAATGTCCAACGTTGTTGTCTTCCACGTACAGCAAGTTGACGTGTTTATCTTTCTTTACCTCGCTTAGACGTATCGGGACAATGTTCTTTTCCTCGATACTATACACATTGATTGAGATATCGTTGGCAAGTTCGAATTTTTTAATTTGGTTCACAGCCACTGGAAACTCAATGTCCTGGAGATTTAGCACTGTTGTATAATGCGGGTACGATGATTCCCGATAAACATGATCTTCAGCTGGATATGAAGCGGCGACCACAGACCACGCGAAACACGCATTGTCTTTAGATTGCACGTTAATCACCGCTCTCTTCATCATTATTTCTCGTGGTAATTTAATATGGCACCCCGCGCGCATGGGATTATATTTATTTATATTTACAGTTGAATCGAGGATTCGCGACAACGCCCATCCGCTATCGCGTTCTTGAAATTCATCGAGCGAGGCAAGGGTAGGCTCGACGACGCGCCGCTCGTACCATTCGCGTACATCGGTTGTGCGAAAGAGTTCATAGTTTCTGGTATTGATACTTTTATTTGCGCGTTTGTCACCCGTCACGAATTCACCATTGAACACGGTATTAACTTTCACACTACAATGTTTTTTCAGCACGTTTTGCACGTGTTCGAGTACAATGTCTTTGGCATCCTCGAAAAATTGACGAGGCTCGATATGATTATGATTTATAACCGCGCCAGTTAATATGCGGCTCTCGAACGCCGTATCGATCTCTCGCCAAATCAATCCATGTTGTCGCATGCTGCATCCTGCACCTGCGTGTACAAAACGCCTGCGTAACGAGTTCTTCAACCCCTCGAGTCGCGCGATTCGGGCAATCAGCGATTGTCGAATCCCGATCGATAATCGTGGCCGTTTGATTCGACTTTGCTCTTCCAACGATTCTATATATTCGTCGCATCGTTGCTCCCACGCAATGTACTCCTCTATCGAATTTACTTGTGCAGATTGCTCGCGCAAATTTCGTTCGGCACTGTTTTCCGCCATATTTCCAAAAATTTTTCTAATAAGATGCGCTTATTAGTAGCTCTTGTCTCGGACCTCGTGGCAAAAATACTGGCTGAGTATGCCTTTTTACTTTAATTTTATATTCTATCTTGATGTCTCTTTCCATCATGTGTATCAACTAAATCTTTATTTCGCGGTTGGTCACGTACATTTTGGCTAATGTCGATTATTGCATTTTTGTCATCTAAAGATGATGTCAAATCTCAGATGCGTCACGAAAGTTTCAAATTACATGCTGCTGTTTATATTACTTTGCATTTTTGTGCATTCGGCTAAATCTCACACTTGGTGATGATGTCATCTCAGCCCAGATGCATCGAAAAAAGTTTCAAATTACTTGTATATCAATGCAATTTAACCTTGATAATTATTCTTATATTTCACGATTTTGTCATGTTTTGACACGCGCGTTTGAATTCTGATGTCATCGCGAAGCAGCCGTACATCGGCGCTTGAAAAATTGAAAGAATATCAAGAAAGCTGTAGGTGCGTAAAGTAGATGAAGGGGCAAGAGTGGTATACGAGTCGTTTCTCCTTCTCCTAAATTTTCAATCTCCCACCACGCCATACTTTTGAAAAAAAGCGTTATATACTCGGTTAATTTTTATACGATCAGTGTCGTGTCAACTGCTAGTACCAACGGTCCACTGCTCGTAACCGAAAGACAAAATGTACTCTCCTGAAGAAAGTACCAGCAACAGTTGCAAACGCATGAATTACTACGTTCCACGAGACGAGATTAAACCGCGCAAGAAACCACGAGATGAAATCAAATCGTACAAGAAACCGTGTAATTTGTAAGTATTACAAATGTTTTATATATATATATTTTTTTTCATATGTTTTTTCCATGTTATTTCATATTTAATTGTATTTTTCAGATATGGTAAACCTCGTTGTATACCACGTATTTTGGTACGCAGATTTGCTTTGACGCGCACTGCTTATAAATACTTGGATATTGGAATCAGCGTTGGAGTAACATCTTACGTGGAATTACATCTCGGCGATAACCGAGGCAATCAAATCGCATTACCTATTGACACATGGGAATCGCTAATGCTGAAACGAGTGGCTGTTGAACAGCTTGTACAAACGCCTAATCATGCGCCAATATGGATTTACGATTTAACAATTGAGATTGTTAAAATACATGATGCGAGTATTGTGAAACTTACATTACGCGATTCTTGCTTGTACATGAAACCGTCAACTATATTTTTTTTATTTGAACTCGAACATTGCGTTAATCATGAATATTTGAAACTGTGTGAGAATATAAAAGCTGTAAATGAGAGTTTCGATCGACTTGTCGTTAATTTGCAAGGTAATATGTTTGGTGCCGAAAAAGATGATGCTATTAAAATCTTGCGCGACGTCTATGATAAAACATCTGTCATAGATTGTGAACTATTAGCGTATGCTGTGGATGAACTTTTGTCTGAAACCTTGAGACGAGGTGATGTATTTTAATATAAATAAATGTGATAAAAATGAAAAAATGATTATGTATTTCTTTCGCTTCCCTTTCTTGCGCTATCCTTCTCCTACATACGTGCATGCCTCGCGTAAGCGTTCTTCGTAAAGTGATACATCCCCTACTCTAAAATGTTTAATCGAGACGATGTCTATCTCGTTATATCCGCCACAAAGTATTTGACTGTTCGTAAGGTAGAAGAAGTGAAGTGAAAAAGTACAAAATGGCTCAAGAGATGATTGATATGTCGCGGCAAGCATCCAATTTTTATCAAAAGATATTAGATGCTGCAAAGGCTGCATTTTTACCATGGGTACGTAGTTTTGTGATATACCTTTTTGTACAAATTATGTATTATAGTTTTTATATTATATTTACAGTGCTTCATCGATGTCCGCATAGACGGATTTGTAAATATACGGCATCGACAGAGAGTGCGTATGTTGCGGCGGATTGCACGAAAAGATCTTGCAGAATTATGGGGTGACACCCGAGAGGCCCGCGAGTGGGCGGAAATATTTCCGCTTAACGATATCTTTTGCCTTCGACAGCTTTTTGAGCTCGAACCTTATGATGATTACAGCGATTATTTCGGTGATGAAGATTGGGAACTGGAAGAGCTAAAAGAACCTCCGAACAAGAAGCATAGAACTAACTGTAAATATCTTCTTTATTAATAAATTTATTATTTATTAAATTTATTACGTTCAAACTAGATTAATATACTAATAAGATTTCTTTCTGTTTCAGAAGGAGCCTACATATTATATTATTTTTATTATTATTTTATTATTATTTTGATTATTAGTTTATTCTTTTTTAACCATACACACACACACACACACACACACACACACACACATTTTGTATTACACATAAATTATGAATAAATATTATTATTATTATATTTAAAAAAAATGTCGATTATTTCTGCGCCTCCTTCTCCCACGTCCATGCCTTGCATTATCTCTCTCTCTCTCTCTCTCTCTCTCTCTCTCTCTCTCCCGCGAACGTTATCCTTTTCCCACGCCAATGCGGACTCTATCCTTTTCCTTCACGCGTGCATGCCTCGCGCTATCCTTCTCGCACCGCCTTACGAACGTCGTATCATCCGCGTGCATGCTTCGCGCTATCTCTCTCTTTTACATGCATATTTAAATACTTTAAATAGTTGTCTGTGGAAACATGCTAACTTTGTTTTCTTATCAAGAGCTGAGAGTAAGCGTTCTTCGTAAGTGATATATCTCCTACTCTAAAATGTTTAATCGAGACAATGTCTGCCCTGTCGTGGTTGTCATAACGTTTCGAGCAGTGAGTGACGAAAAGTTTAAGTGAAATTTGAAAAATGCCGTCGTTGATTGAATTGGTGCTGCAAGGGGGTCGGCCGAACGCGTCGTGGTGGGCAAAGGATCTCGCAATGGGGCTATTGCGGGTTTTGCTGAATCTGGTGTGTTTCCAAAGAGTAAGTAATATTTGTTTTATATTAATTATTTATAATATATTAATTATTTATAATAAATATTCTAATTCGATTTAATTTAATTTATAGTATCAATATACGAGCGAGATCCAGATCCCTGGATTTGTCAATATTAAACGCCGGCAACTTGTACGAGCGCTGCGCCGGCACGAGCGCGAGTTCCTCGAGGACGTATGGGAGGATAATGGCCCGGACGGTCTTCATTTAGACCTAAGACGTCTCTTCGGGCTCGAACCCTATGAGGAACCCTATGTGATGGAAGAATCGTGGGACGAGCCTCCGAGCAAGAGGTCAAAGAATTAATTGTAAGTATCTTCTTTTTAAAATTTATATTAGATTTATAAACATTAAATTAATATACTAATAAGATTTCTTTCTGTTTCAGATGGAGCGCCGCATTATTATTATTATCATTATTATCATTATTTTTTCTATTATTATTTTTATTTTTATATTTTTATATTTTATATATATTTTTTTAAACACACACACACACACACACACACACACACACACACACATATTTTGTATTACACATAAATTATGAATAAATATTATTATTATTATTATATTTAAAAATGTTTGTTGATTATTTCTGCGCCTCCTTCTCCCACGTCCATGCATGCCTCGCGCTGTCTCTCTCTCTCCCGCGAACGTTATCCTTTTCCCACGCCAATGCGGACTCTATCCTTTTCCTTCACGCGTGCATGCCTCGCGCTATCTCTCTCACTCCGCCTTGCGAACGCCGTATCATCCGCGTGCATGCTTCGCGCTATCTCTCTCTCTCTCTCTCCCAAGTGCATCCTTCGCGCTATCCCTCTCCCAAGTGCATGCCTCGCGCTATCTCTCTCTTTCTCCCAAGTGCATGCTTCGCGCTATCCCTCTCTTACACCTACTCGCGCGGGTCCCTCGCCTATCGGTTAGGACGCGGTCCCCCTCCCCCTCTCCGCGGACCCTTCGCCTACCGGTTAGGACGTGCGGACTTCTCGCTTATCGGTTAGGACGCGGTCCCTCTCCCCGCGGACCCCTCGCCCACCAGTTAGGACGCGCGGACTTCTCGCCTATCGGTTAGGACCCGCGGACCGCTCGCCTATCGGTTAGGACGCGATTCGCCCGCGTGACGTCATACCCCCCCCCCCCCGCGTGACGTCCCCCCCCCGTGACGTCACCCCCCTTGCTCTGATTTCGCCCCTCACCCCCCTCAGAGCCCCTGGCTTAGAATCCGCATAGTATCACTACTTTTATTCCTTTCGACACCAACTCCCGGACCGTCTTAGGTAATCGCACGCGACAGCAAGATTTAATCAGACACGCGAATTATCGTTCTAACTATAATTATAGGAGCGTTAGACTTTCGATGTGCTCCCGGTGAAGGCTTGCGACGAAGTCCCGACGAAAAGCCCTACTTTTCGATCCACGGACAATAGTCCCGGTCGATACGTGTATCACAAAAAAAAACGGAATTTAAATCGTTCGATTCCGAGAGCCAATCGGCGATCGACAACGAGGTGTTGTCAGAATCGAACGATACGAAGAAACCACAAAAACGGAATGAAAACAAGGCTTCGATCATAATATCTCGCTTTAGAACGTTCGAGAAGCAAAATTAATAATATAATTTATAAAACTCTTACTTTCTCGAACAAACGTAAAACAATAGATCATTCTTGTTCTTCCGATATACAAGACCATTACGCATCTCATAATACTTGTCTTTGGATTATTCTAAATTGATCCTCAAATCTTTAATAATAGGATCTTCATTTTGAAAAACAGATAAGTTAAATTCCAAAGGGTTATCTTCAATAACCATAATACTCGTGACTCTACTAAGCGCATCTACATGCTGCATTTAACTGCAAGCCCTATGCACGACTTCATAATCATAACTTTGAAGTTTTAATGCCCAACGTGCGATTCTTGGATTAATATCCTTCTTATTTAAAGTAAGTTTAAAAGATTCACAATCCGTAATGATTTTAAATTTAATTCCATATAAATAGATTCTAAATCTCCGCAAAGCATAAATTATGGCTGACGTTTCTAATTCAAAAGAATGGTATTTACTTTCAGTAGGTGTTGTTCTTTTCGAAAAGTAAAAAATTGGATGGAACTTTAGATCAGCCTTTTTCTGCATCAAAATGGCACCATATCCGGCCGCACTTGCATACAATGTAATTCAGTAAGATCTCCAGGATTATAAATAGACAATACCGGAAAAGACATTAACTTAGATTTGATAATCTCAAAAGACTCTAACTGTTTAGCACCGAAATTAAAATCTTCTTTAGACTTTAATAAATCATACAAAGGTTTAGTAATCTGAGCAAAATTCTGTACAAATTTTCGAAAATATGAGCTTAATCCAAGAAAGCTTTGAATTTCTTTAACATTACGGGGAATAGGAAATTTTTCAACCGCAGATACTCCATTGGTGGTAGGACTAACACCGTCTTTTGTCACTGCATATCCCAAATATTCTATTTTAGTTGCTAAAAATTCGCACTTATCCAATCGCAATTCCATCTTATTCATTACTAATAATTGAAAAATGCGTTTAAGAATCTTCAAATGATATTCTAGAGTTTCAGAGACAACTAAGATATCGTCTAAATAAATAGCTACATCTCCAGCTTCAATTAGATCTTTAAAAACGTCAGAAATAAAACGTTGAAACCTAGATGAGCCAACTTTTAGCCCGAATGGCATTTTAAGAAACTAAAAATGTCCTAACGGAGTAACAAATGCAGTATATTTGACTGATTCACTGGCCATGTCAATATGGAAAAATCCGTTTCTCAAATCCAGCTTACTAAAATATTTTTTGTTTGCCAAAATTACAAGCTGATCCTTTATTAAAGGTAAGAGATGATTATCTCTTAATATCATTTTGTTTAATGTGCGGTAGTCCACACACATCCGTAACTCACCATTTTTTTTTCTTGATTAATACAATTGGTGACGCATATTCGGATTCACTGGGTCGAATAATGTTTTGGTTGAGAAGTTCATTCAAAAGACATTTAAGCTGGTCTCGCTCTGCATAAGATATTCGTTTCGGCAAAAAATGAAATGGCTGAAGATTGTTGAAGATATGCTTCAATTCAGCCTTCACATTAGGCGCATCCGGTCGATTTGGGGAGACATAATAATCATTAAATAATTGGCTCAACTCGGTTTTAGCTCAAACTGGTAATTGCTCATTTATCCTGCGAACATTCATAACATTACTGTCAGAACAACTAAAATCTATATTCATAATAGCACTAATTTCATCATTTTGCTCATCTAAACCGCTATTTACTAATCGTAACTGGAAAAGTTTTAAAACATCTCGTCCTAACAGAACGCACGAAGACATAGTATCGTTAAACACGACCAATAAAGTGACATTAGTTTTCCTAACTTGGTCCAATATAATATCTGTATCAATAGTACCCTTAATTATTAGTTTAGAACGGTTAATACCACAAAGATTATTCTGCAAATGCTGAATACCACTAATATCATAATGCTTAACAAATTGCTCTCTAATGAAGCTAACTCCCCGTATCAAATAACGTACTTAAACACAAAACATAATTAACATTTGAATAGCTCATTTCATAAGTGACGTCTCGCCGAAAATCGTGGTCCTCTGGTACAATTTCGATATTACTGATCTCCTTCTTTTCAGCCATCGTAACTTTCTTGGTACAATCCTTAATCGTATGGCCAAATTCTCCACAGCTATAACAGGAACCTTTTTCTCTTCTAGCCCGCTTACATTCACCAGCCAGATGTCCTAACTGATTGCAATTATAACAGCGTCTATCCTTAGAACGATTATCCTCCTTTGTTAATACTTTAGAATTCTTGATCTTAATTTCACTTTTGTCGCCTGTCCCCTTTGATTGACCCTTAAAGTCTGGACGAATAGTAATTTTCTGAAAAGCTCGTAATATGTCTGCAGCAGTTGTGAAATTCTGCATCCTGGCGTGATTTCTCAGATGTAAGTCAGAAATGCCATCTATAACAAAATCCAGGATTTCATCTTCTGGTATCGGGACTCGATTGGCCTTGATAATTTTTTCATGATAATAGTCATGAAACATTTCTCCTGGCTGCCACGTTCGTTTTTCAAATTGCCTGCGCAAATCAATTTTATTGGGGCGGTGATCATACATAGCCTTTAACTCGCGTAATATTTCGGACACAGTCATGCCTAATAACTCGGGTTTTGAATGGAACCACGTCAGTGCCTTCCCTTTAAGCCGTGAACCAATCAAGACTTTTACCAAATTATCGTCGAGTTCATAAGTGTCTTTTAATAGCTGCAATTGCGCTTCCCATTTTGTAAAATCTTGATCTACGCCGTGGTATTCGTTTAAGAGTTCACTGACCATTTTAATATTCATCGGCGGCCTCTGAAAATGTCCGACTTCACGTGTAGGCGTAAATGTGGCCCTTAACAACTCGTTTTCTTGCCGCATAATATCAATTTCGCGTTGCAATAGCAGTCTTTCTCGTCGTAATAATTCTAATTCATGTGAATAATTGCCTCTCATGAATAATTGGTCCTCTCGCCCGCCGAACCAGACACATAAGCTGCCTCGCCAGTATCTCCATGGTCGCGCCTCAAACAATGACCATCAGGATCATGTGCTAATATCCTATCCAATAATTCTGCCTTGTTCCCAGTCATCGGCAGATTCAACTTCTTAAATATCTCCTTTAATTCGTTATATGTAAATTCTTGATATGACTTTTTGTCCGACATCTTGATTCAGATACCACTTCTGAAAAATTGTTAGTCGAGGCGGCAAGGAGCGAATAGATTTTGGCTGTTACTGGATATAAATAATCTGCTCTAGTGTACTTTTAGTAATATAGATATATAACTGGTTTATTAACTAAACTATATTGTCTTTGGAAACTGCGTAACATGAATATTCTTAACATAATACGTCTCAGTCTTAATCTCACGGAGGTCTAACGGTCAACTGCCCGTCTTCCGGCGACGCTCGCGGAGAACAAAAAAAAACAAAAACACAGAGAGCGCCATGTTGCACAGCAAGCGATCATCCGTTGTGATAATCGCGTGCCCAAATCAAATAATAACTGATAATAGATAATACCTTACAATAATTACTGTTGTTCTAATTACATTATTTTATTTTTAAGGTCTACCACGTTTTACTCTTCTTACCCATTATTGCAACATTGCTCTCTGGCACATCGGCCATAATCGCATACCACTGCGGAGGAGCGTACCTAAACGTAACCACCATATCACTACTGAGATCCGGCGAATGCGACTTAGCAATAGACACGCCTACGACAACACAATCATATATACAATTGTTACAATTATCTAGTTATGCTCATACCGAAACTATACAATGTAAGATAGAGATAATGCGCACCATATATCATTGCGGTGTGACGTCCTAGCCGCACGTCTAATTTCAAAAAAATATTAAATTTATTGTCAACACACCCATAAGAGGTGAAAGAAATAAAATTTAAAGAGAATTGTTCGTTCAGAGAAAGAGTAATCCCATTAAAAAAAACCTCACAAAGGTAAAAAAAATATGGCAAGTATATATCTAAAAAATAATTTATAAAATATTTTTCCTAAATAATAAGAAATAAAAACTAAATATGAAATCAATAGTTAACTAGCCAAGTACTTAGAAGCAATTCAGTTTGTGAGAATTTGTAATTTGAAATAGTATTTGTCATAAAATCAAATTTGTATTTATAGAAATGTTATACACAAATTCTCTGCATAAAATTAAAACGCATTATATTTTTATTAAGAGAAACCCGAGTTTCAAAATAAGTTCAATAAAAATAAGAAAATATAAAAAAATTTTAATTAAAAAAACTTGGCGCTGCTAACTTTTAAAGTATATATTAAAACCAACAAACAATAAATTTAATTTAGATCTAAATTTAATTTAGAATTATATTTAATTTAGTTATATCACAATAACTGCAATGTGAATGTATTAAAGAATACATTAATTTTAGCATATTGTTTAGTTTAGCAGCGCCAAGTTTTTTTAATTAAAATTTTTTTATATTTTCTTATTTCTATTGAACTTATTTTGAAACTCAGTTTTCTCTTAATAAAAATATAATGCGTTTTAGTTTTATGCAGAGAATTTGTGTATAACATTTCTATAAATACAAATTTGATTTTATAACAAATACTATTTCAAATTACAAATTTTCACAAACTGAATTGCTTCTAAGTACTTGGCTAGTTAACTATTGATTTCATATTTAGTTTTTATTTCTTATTGTTTAGGAAAAATATTTTATAAATTATTTTTTAGATATATACTTGGCGTATTTTTTTACCTTTGTGAGGTTTTTTTTAGTGGTAATACCATATTTAGCATAAATAACAGAAACTATATCAAATATGTGACAGATTCTTTCATATATTATGACTATTTATAAGTTATATATTCTTTTTTATCTTATATCACACTTTGATACATGTAATTAATTTATTACATTTGTGATATGATACATTGTCATATGATATATGATTAATAAAATTGATATATTGTTTGTATAATGCCTATGAAGAAATTGTGATATACAAGTCTTTTAAATTATCTCGAAAATGATTGTACTTTCGAAAATTACATATATAATAATATATTAATTATAATTATATATTAATTAATACCGAGAAAATCACTTACTAATATTGAAAATAACATTATAATTACATATAATTTTTATAAAAATGTGTTAGAGATAATATTTATATTTATATTTCAATTTATCTAATTGGAGATAATAGTTATATTTCAATTTATGTGATAATAATATATATCTTTTTAAAAACATTTTTTTTATATTACAAATTCTTTTTTTTATTATTAACAAAAGAAATTGAAGACGTATGCAATTTTCTGCAGATTTGATTTTATTGCAGTTTATATATTTATGTTTTTAAAATTATAAAAATATCTTGTAAAATTATAAAGATATCTAATGTGAAACATTATACAGAAAAGATAAATAATCTGCATACATTGTTTACTAATCTGTAGACATTTCTGCTACAAAAAAAAATTGTCCTTAAATTGTTTACAATGGTTATGTTTAACATATGTTTGATCTAATTTTTAAATATATAAATTTGATTTTATAAACGTACGCAATTGTGACGCTTTGAAAAAAATAGCATTATTGTATTTTTCATTATTTATATGGTCATTTCTTATCCAAGTGTATTTAATGCAAAGTTTTAAAAAAAGTTCAATACCATTTGTGTTTATTTTATGTTTGGCTTACTGCCGATTTTTTCGCGAGCTATTGAATCGAACACGTGGGCATTAATATTGGCAACCATGTGGCGCAGCGTAATGCCGCGTTCCCACGAGGCGTGAACCACGAACGTGAATTACGCTTTCGTGGACTACGATTCGTGTGAACATGCTATCGTGAAGATTGCCTGTGACGTCAACACTTCCACGACTCGGTCGTGACAGGATCAAACCGGTTTGATTTTCAGTCGTGGCAATAGCACACGTGAAACAGAATGTCTACGCAGCGAGTATTAAAATTGAACGATAATGATACTCTTCAGTTTTTGGATTTGTATCAAACGGAACCTGTACTTTATAATCCGACGTTGGATGAGTACAGGGATCGTGACATGCGTGCAGCAGCAGCTCAACGAATTTCAGAGGCTTTAAATATAAACGGTTTTGGACTAAAAGAAGTAATCTTAAAATTTAAAAACTTGAGAAGTTCGTATTGTCAAGAATTAAAGAAGATCGTGGATAGTCAAAGGTTAGGAAAATCTACAGATGAGGTCTATAAACCAAAAGTAGTGTGGTTTACGAAGATGAACTCCTTTATTCGTCCTTTTGTACAACAAAGAGAAACTCAATCAAATATTGTAAGTAAAATAAAATTATTATTATTAGAGCTTAGCATTTAATAATAGTAAGTACTTTTAAGAGAGATTAACTACACATATAATAATGCAAATAATATCTTTCTTTGCTAAAATAAGTATCTTTAATGTTGGTTTAATATTTGATGTTGCCATGGTACTGCTCCTTCACCATTGAAATAGTTACAGTATCTTTCCCGTGTTTGTTCTGCTTCAAAGTTTGCATGTCTGTTACACGTTGGTGGCAAATTTTGCAAACCATTGTTTCTAAATTGACGCCATGAGCCAGGAATAACATGATGGTTCTCGTCTTCATAGTCAATTAGGCCATTAGATATGTAGCATGAATTGGTTTTTCTCAGCCAGTTGTGCAAAGCACAACATGCACAAACCACTTTGTCCACCGTCTCTAGTTTTAGTGAAATTGGTTTTTCAAAAACTCTAAATTTACTAGCAAGGATTCCAAACGCGGTTTCCACAACTCTGCATGCTCTGGAAAGTCTGTAATTGTAAATCCTCTCTTTTTCTGATAAATTGCACCGATTATAGGGTTTCACAAGATATTTTTTTAGGGGAAATGCGTTATCTCCTACAATGACTGCATTGGGAGGTATAGTAAAAGCATCGGTTTCTAAAGCAGTATATAATGAACTATTTTGAATTATGCATCCGATCCCCTTCCTTTAGCTCCAACGTCGATATAGTGAAAGCAATAATTACTGTCAACCAAAGCAAGCAATACAATACTGTAACTGTTCTTAAAATTGTAGTAGTCTGAGCCACTTCTTGAAGGATATTTTATGACAATATGTTTTCCATCGAGAGCTCCTATGCATCCTGGAAAATTCCAACGCGTCCTGAATCCATATTAAATATTTTTCCAATCTTCTTGTGTCATTGGTATCTGAAATAAATTATTTGTTTTCAGGTGCTGCAAAAAAATAATATTGAAACTGAAGATGATCGAGAAATAAATGCAGAACAAGTAATAGTGGAGGATATTGCTCATGATGAGACTTTTTCTCACACACCCCAACTTTCGAAAACACCATCCGCATGCAACAATCCTGTAGAAAAAAGAAAAATGTCTCCCAAGAAATCGGAATCAGAAAATACACTTTCAAAAAAGAAAAAAAATATGAACGTGTACAAAGATTCAGCCTTTATATCCCATGCTTTAAATAAACTGGAAGATATATCAACACGAGCGGAACAAGTTGCAGAGAAAGAGGATAACTACGACCATTTCGGGAAATACGTAGGATCATTATTGCGAACCATTGGATTTCTAGATGCTATGAAATTGCAACAACAGATTACAACTCTGATAATGAATAGAATTTGTGCACCAACTATTCAAAATCAATATAGCTACTCATCTGTACCAAATACATCCTGCAGTGAAGGAGGAGCTTCCGAACATATTTATTCACCTTCTGATGAAGAACATTCCTGGTTAACCAATCTATAAATTCTACAGAAAATAATTTTATATTTCATTATCTATAATTTTAATATTATCAATATATTTATAATATTAATATATAATACATAATATTATTTTTTTAGTTATATAATTTATGAGATAGAAAACTATAATAACAAAAATAATAATAATTATTAATTTTTTACTTACTTCAATAAACTCCTTTAAGCAAGTATAAATGGCATCACAAGTATACGGGATAAATTTACTTATTGTGTTTTTTGGAACAGGAAAAAGAATTCTAAACTTTTAAAAGAATCTCCTGTTGCTAAATAACGCAAGGTTACTGCTAATTTTGTTTTGGCACTTATTGCTTGTCTCATATTGGTGTCACGTTTTCTTATAAGAGGTTGAATACGTTCTAACAAATATGCAAATTGTATTTCTGTCATTCGTAATAAATTTTGAAAATCATCGAAATAATGATTTTTAAGTTCTTCTTGTATAAATGTAGAACCTCCCAAAATTGGACGTTGTAATATCCAATGTCTAATCCATCATCGCCTTTTTTTACGTTTCTTTTGTTCAGTTCCAAGTAAGCGAATAATTTCATAAGCTAAAATAGAACACATAACCTGACAACCCTCAGCAACTATTCTGTTCATGGCCACGATTCGATTTACACTGTCGTGAATTAAAAATTCCATGTGAACAGTTCACGCTTTCCACTAAGCGTGAAAGAAACTAAAGTGAGCACGAAAGCGTAATTTACGTTCGTGTTTCACGCCTCGTGGGAACGCGGCATAAAACATAACATCGTGCGACTCGTGCAGCACGAGTCATGCTCAGTCTCAGTCTGTAGTCTGTATGCGACGTGCGACCAATGCGACACGCGAAAAATATATGATGAATACGATGGTGAGTGAAGATGTACATATTTTAAAACTACATCTTATTCTCGATTATAAGATTGCATTATTGAACTCGTCATGTCCGTAATAATTAAAAAACGGGTAAATATAGCGAATAGGGGACCCAGCCCCAATGACCTTGACCTTGACATATGTTGTCAAGGTCAAGGTCATTGGGGCTGGGTCCCCTATTCGCTATATTTACCCTTATATTTTATTTTTGAACACCCTATATATGTAAAAACTTGTGTTTATTTCAGTTTATATGTGTAGTATACGTAGGACTATTTCTGTAAACTAACTTAAATATTCAGTTTTTCATTGTCAGACTATGTATAAATCTTGATTTTTACAAATTTTTGTTTGTTAATAACTTTTTAATAAGCAACGAGCGACGATTAAATTAGAAAAAAAAGTTACTCAGAATTATGTCCTTGATAACATATGTCAAGGTCAAGGTCATTGGGGCTGGGTCCCCTATTCGCTATATTTACCAAAAAACGAATTTGTTTATCATTCGAAAACTTTTTTAAAACAGATTTCACACGTATTATCGAATTGAGTTTCGAGCTAAATCTCATATCGCGAACACTTCTGTAATCAGATTTTGCTTTAATGATATAATTCATATTCGCGTAACTCATTTCGAGACTTTATTCACGCCGCTACCATCTAATAAAGCATGTAATTAATAATATTCTTTAATTCAGCGGCAAAGTACTGATTTCTAAATAAATCGAGCTGCATAACATCGAAATATTTGCAATTCGTGACATTCGGCTTTATAGTAAAAGTACACGCGAGCGACTTATGACAATATCAAACTAATAATTATGAGTTCAATAACGTGGTCTTATCATTGTTTTAACATGGTCTTGCTTTAAATTTGCCAGTGACTCGTTAATGAGAGCAAGTGAGATGAGAATAAGAGCGAATAAGATAAAATATTTTTTATTGGTTATTTTATTCTATAATCCGTTAAGAGTCACTCGCTCAAGAAATGGGATAACTTGTGCTCTTTTACCGAGATAAAAAACAATTTAAAAACCGGGAAACTGTACTGACCGGGACACTGTATTAGAGAGATTTCTAAATACGATATGTTTACAATGTATAATTTCTCATCTCTCTTTCTTTTAAGTGAATAAATGCCTAAAGACTAATGTTTATGTTTATCTAACAGTTAACATAATGCTGTAAGAGACATCGATCTTTAATAATTCGTTTCGTTCGCTTTTTACATAAATACCGCTGAAATATCAATAGATCTAAAGCCACACTCGCGGGCTTATCTCTCCCGGCGATTTGTCTAGAGTAAAAGCGAGACGAGTATAGAGCGAGCGAGATGACTTATTAAAAAGTTCCGAAATTTCATACAGCAGATTTTTTTCATACATAATTACGAATAAATCGTCTTATAATAAAAACTATTATTTATATATTTTTTTATTTTATATTTTTAAAAATAATTGTAATCAATTAATGAGATTTTTACAATTGAAATAAACAATTCGTATAATTTTCAGTTAGATACACAATATATTTTTATTATTTATAATCATTCTTTTTTTTCAGAATACAGCGACGACAATGTCAACGGCAATGCCAACGACGACGGCGAAGGCATCGACGGAGACGGTGACGACAGCGACGACGTCACCCCCAATGACAACGTTGATGGAGGAGGCACCGACAGCGACGGTGACGACAGCGACGACGTCACCCCCAATGACAACGTCGACGGAGGAGGCATCGTCGACAGTGGCATCGACGATGCCTCATGCATTAACAGCGGTCATTGTTTCTACAGCGGTCAAAGCGTCGACCGTCACATCGACCGCAATATCCACACGGTGTCAACAGCGGCACCGCGACCGGTGTCTTCAGAAATGATAATGTTAAGTGTAAGTATCACAAATTTTATTTTAAAAATATTAAACATTAAATATTAATTATATTACATGTATGTTATATTACATGTACATAAAAATAATATTATAATTATTTATAGTGATTTTTTTACACCAAAATATTATATTTAGAATTGTGCTAATTTCTAAATATGATATTCGGGTGTAAAAAAAATCATTGTAAATAATTATAATATTATTTTTTTATATACATGTGTTCGGAAGTCGACCTCGACGAGATCGCCCGAATCTTGAGAAACGCTCAGAGATGAGCGAGAAGCGTTGTGTAACACGAATCCGTAGATCCGCTGGAGGATAAGGAGAGTTCAGAAAAGACTCGAGTGCAGATTGTTTTCAATATTCGTTTAATTTTGAATAATAGGAGCGAGCGACGGCATGTATTCCGCGACTCCGACGGAAATCTTCAAAATGTCCTGTTAATGACTGCCTTCGACGCGTGTCGGAAATCTTGTAGAGCTTCTTGCTAGAGGCTCTCGCGAGAACGGATATCTTGCACGCGGACGCCGGATATTGCTTGGCGCGAGGCAGAGGACATTCGCGGAACGGTTAAGGGGATCCCAAGGGTCTGTTTTACCGATAAAAACTTTATTTTGCAAAATCTTTTTGTTGATTATAGATATCAAAAAATCCTTTTCCACAATTAAAGTATACATAATAACGGAGTGCGAAGTTTAACATTTCATATGAAAAGTGAAAAAAAATGATAAAATTACAGTTTAGTTATCGGCCTGTGCCGTCAACATTTACTTAATATAAAAGATTTGTAATCTGCACGTGCCTAATCAGTAAACCCCGCACTCGGCATTTCATCAAAGAGTATAAGTGAGTTTAGAGAAGTGAGTTTAGAAGCTTTATAAAAAAGATTTTGCAAAATAAAATTTTCGTGCATATGTGTGTGTGCGAGATGGAGGCTCAAGAATAAAACAGAGCAGTAGATTAGTTGCGTGATGTCGCGATAGACAGAGCTGCAATCGTACATGACAATGACAGATATAATCGTACTATCTTCGTCTGTTTCATGCGTGTGAGAGTAATATACATGTACGCACTAACATTATTGCAGTATCTTTTTTCTCTCAATCATACGCTCTGTCACGCTCTGTCTCTTTCTAATCGCTCGCTCGCTATGTACTACGTATCGCTTAGCTTCATGCTCCTCGTATATTCACTTACGCGTTCACTCGCGCTTCTCTCTCTCTCTCTCTCTCTCTCTCTCTCTCTCTCTCTCTCTCTCTCTCCTTTTGTTCATTCATTATTCTGTCATTCCCATTATTATATTTTTGTATTTGTTCTACATTTATTCTTCTATTTTATTCTTATCTCTGTATACGTAAATAAATAAATAAATTTATTTATTTTTACTTTATACAGCATAAATGATATATACAATATAAGTTATTTTCTTTTTTTATTTTATTATAGTTAATACAACACATGTACATACAAAAATACACACACACATGTATAATACTTTTTTTATTTATAAAATACACAATGTTTCATTTATGCTCTATAAAATAAAGATGAATAAATTAATTTATTATCGTGTAGGAAAACAAAAATAGAAAGAATAAAAATCAAACAAATAAAAGAATATATTAAATCTTATCCCTTTAATATATTATTTTATTTGTTTGATTTTTTATTCTTTCTATTTTTGTTTTCCTACACGATAATAAATTAATTTATTCATCTTTACTTTATAGAGCATAAATGAAACATTGTGTATTTTATAAATAAAAAAAGTATTATACATGTGTGTGTATATTTTTGTATGTACATGTGTTGTATTTAACTATAGTGAAACGTAATTATGTATTGTATTAACTATAGTGAAATAAAAAAAGAAAATAACTTGTATAGTATATCTCATTTATGCTGTATAAAATAAAAATAAATAAATAAATTTATTTATTTTTATGTAAGGAGACGACAATAGAAAGAATAAAAGTTGAGCAAATAAAAGAATATAATAATGAGAATAAAAGAATACAATAATGAACGAGCAGAGTGAGAGAGAGAGAGAGAAAGAGAGAGAGAGAGAGAGAGAGAGAGAAGCGCGAGTGAACGCGTAAGTGAATATGCGAGGAGCATGAAGCTAAGCGATACGTAGTACATAGCGAGCGAGCGATTAGAAAGAGACAGAGCGTGACAGAGCGTATGATTGAGAGAAAAAAGATACTGCAATAATGTTAGTGCGTACATGTATATTACTCTCACACGCATGAAACAGACGAAGATAGTACGATTATATCTGTCATTGTCATGTACGATTGCAGCTCTGTCTATCGCGACATCACGCAACTAATCTACTGCTCTGTTTTACTCTTGAGCCTCCATCTCGCACACACACATATGCACGAAAATTTTATTTTGCAAAATCTTTTTTATAAAGCTTCTAAACTCACTTCTCTAAGCTCACTTATACTCTTTGATAAAATGCCGAGTGCGGGGTTTACTGATTAGGCACGTGCAGATTACAAATCTTTTATATTAAGTAAATGTTGACGGCACAGGCCGATAACTAAATTGTAATTTTATCATTTTTGTCCACTTTTCATATGAAATGTTAAACTCCGCGCTCCGTTATTATGTATACTTTAATTGTGGAAAAGGATTTTTTGATATCTATAATCAACAAAAAGATTTTGCAAAATAAAGTTTTTATCGGTAAAACAGACCCTTTGAGATCCCCTTAAGGATGGGATGTCGCCGGTTGCGTAAGAGATCCACGGGATATAATAGCGCAATATAATTGTGCTATTTTATATATTATATATAATATTTATTTGGGGGGGAACATAATAGCGTAATTTTATAAAAATAAAATGCATTTTAATTTTCTCGAGAGAATCTATAATATTTCTATAAATGCAAGACTGATTTTATCAAACAAATACTATTTTAAATTACAAACTCTTACAAACTGAACTGCTTCTATGTACTTGGCTAGTTAACTTGATTTCATATTTAGTTTTGATTTTTGATTTTTTAAAAGTTTTTATTTTTTAGAGGAAAATAATTTTTTAGTTTTTTATTTTGTATGAAAATTATTTTCCAAGGAAAATTTTTTTTTAATGTTATTTTTTAGGGATAAATAATAAACTTTTTTTGCATACAAGTTGGGATTTTTTTATATACTTGGCGTATTTTTTTTTACCTTTGTGAGGTTTTTTTAGGTGATCTCATTGCTTTTTGTAAAAATTTATATTTTTTCTGCGAAAAATATATATGCGTTTTTAGCATATAATATTTAATAATATAATATAGTTTTTTATTCATGTAGAATATCTAATAATAATAAATTTCTTAATAATAATAGGCGAATCTCAATAATAAAGTTTTATTGTAGAATAGGCATTCGTTAATTTTATTTTTAGTATATAATGTTCAACAATAATATATATGTGCTTACATTATATTATCTCACAATAATACCGTACAGTTTTATTATGTAGAATTGACATTCGTTAATTTTATTGAATCCTATATAGGCAATAAAATCTTGTATAAAGTAGCTCAATTTAACTATACCTATAAATTCATTCACTTTTGTATTACTGTAACATCATGTAGACCATTCTTCAACTGTATAATGTTACAGTAATACAAAAGTGATTGAATTTATAGGTATAGTTAAATTGAGCTACTTTACGCAATATTTTATTGCCTATATAGGATTCAATAAAATTAACGAATGCCAATTCTATATAAATAAAACTGTACGGTATTATTGTGAGATAATATAACATAAAGTGCCATAGAGGATGCCAAAAAAGATAAATAAAGTACCATAGAAGATACCAAAGAAGACAAAGTATTTTTTATTTTAAGTATTTTCTTTTATTTTTTATTTTTTTATATTATCTTACAATAATAGAGTTTTATTTATATAGAATTGGCATTCGTTTTATTTTTAATAATATAATATAGTTTTTTATTCATGTAGAATATCTAATAATAATAAAGTTTAATAATAATAAGTAAATCACAATAATAAAGTTTTATTTATGTAGAATATCTCACAATAATAAAGATTTATTGTAGAATTGGCATTCATTAATTTTATTTTTAGTATATAATGTTCAACAATAATATATATGTGCTGACATTATATTATCTTACAATAATACAGTAGTTTTATTTATGTAAAATTGGCATTCGTTAATTTTATTGAATCCTATATAGGCAATAAAATCTTGTATAACGTAGCTCAATTTAACTATACCTATAAATTCATTCATTTTTGTATTACTGTAACATCATACTTCAATGTAGACCATTCTTCAACTGTATGATGTTACAGTAATGCAAAAGTGAATGAATTTGTAGATATAGTTAAATTGAGCTACTTTACGCAATATTTTATTGCCTATATAAGATTCAATAAAATTAACAAATGCCAATTCTACATAAATAAAACTGTACTGTATTATTGTGAGGTAATATAACATAAAGTGCCATAGAGGATGCCAAAGAAGATAAATGAAGTGCCATAGAAGATACCAAAGAAGATAAAATATTTTTTATTTTAAGTATTTTCTTTTAAATATTTTTTATTTTTTTTTGTATTATCTTACAATAATAGAGTTTTATTTATATAGAATTGGCATTCGTTTTATTTTTAATATATAATGTTCAACAATAATATAGTTATATATAATATAATATAATTTAATAATATAATATCAATTTAACTACACCTATAAATTCATTCACTTTTGTATTACTGTATATATACTTTGGCTTTCTTTGCATACATATAACTAATATTATAATAGCATGTTGTACAATTGCGAGATATATGTGTAATGTGAAATATATGTATATTCATTATATAGGTTTCTCTTTTTTTATGAAATATAATTATAGATAGAATATTTAAATAAAAATTTAATATATATATAAAAGTTATAATTGTTCTTTTTATTTTACACAAACATATAATTAAATATAGTTTTTTTCAAGTCACACTTAATTCGTCTTTCTGTCTTTCAATATGTATGCAAAGAAAGCCAAAATATACATATACTACGTATATATACTGACAAACGGATTAATAAATTAAAGCGATTAAAATTTTGTTGCAATAAGATTCACTTTGAGAATAATAAATACTACGTATGTATACTTTGGCTTTCTTCGCATATGTATAACTAATATTGTAATAGCATGTTGTGCAATGTGATATATAATTATCATAGGTTTTTCTTTTTCTTAAATAATGTAATATAGTTATACCTATAAAGAAAGCCAAAGTATACATACTATGTATGTATACTGATGAACAGATTAATAAATTAAAACGATCAAAATTTTGTTGCAGTAAGATCCACTTTGAGAATAATAAATAAATACTACGTATGAATACTTTGGCTTCCTTTGCATACATGTAATATTATAATAGCATGTTGCAATGCGAGATATATATTCATAAGTTTTATGAACATTATCAGAGAGAAATCACTGACATTATTATATTTTTGATTATATAGTTGTGAAGTAAAACTTGTAAATTCCTACGATTTTATCAAAAATGTAATAATGTCAGTGATTTCTCTCTGATAATGTTCATAAAACTTATGAATATATATCTCGCATTGCAACATGCTATATGCTATATAATTAATGTTGTGCCTCTAGCCGCTAAGGAAGAGGTCTTTTGGGATTTATACGCCCAAAGGATTAGGATCCACGCTCGAAACACTCGAAGACACTCCCGAACGTTAGGTATAAATTGATATATTTCACAGATTCTTGTACACTATCTCTTAGTCGCGATTATAATAGTCGGGCGCGATACGTACGGTACTTCGATACTATTGATATATGCGAGCGAGTAGCGAGCGATGTTAATGAGCTATATTACTGAGCTAGCGTCGGTGCATCTCGCGCTCAATATATATTAATTAATTCGTTGATTAGGGAGGAATGTGGTGTCCCTGACCGGAGCATGTCTCGTGCTCCGCTCGTCAGCTGTCTCGTCAGCTGCTTACTCAGCTTCCGAGAACTTCACCGTGACTTCCTTCTCTTTAGTCACGTATCTTTACTTTATTTTATTAATAATCTTTTATTACTTATTTACTCTTTCTTAATTATCTTTCCTTGATCTCTTTTCTACTATTTTAATGCTTTGCTTTAATCAGCTCTTTCTCAATCTTTTCTGTTCTACTTTATTTTACTTGTTTTATCTTTTAATATTAGGAAATCGGTCGGGTTACGACACTATTATAATATTACACGTGATTCAATGTGTTGAATAGCTTGAAATTTGTGAAACACGAATACCGAAAATAAATTTAAGCTATAATTATATAGTTATAATTATAGCTTAAATTTATTTTCGGTATTCGTGTTTCACAAATAAATATTACGCTACCGCGTCGCTTGATAGTATGCATATATAGATATTATTTATAAATAGAAAAGCCATTTGTTATTATAATCAGATTTTGTAAAAATTTAATGTAGAATAACTTCAAAAAATTATAATGTAAAAAAATCTTTCGTATTTTAATGTTTAGCAAAAAAAAGTTATGTCACATGTCTTCTGTATAATATAATTCCTGTATAATAAGTATAATATAATTAAATAGGTAAACTAATTATATTAGATATTTTTTACATTGCTTAAATATTGATCATAAAAATTGAAAGCGAAAATGACAGACATTCATTAAGTATTAAATGATTTACATTAATAATTCATATTATATTCATTTCGTCATTATTATCTATTTTGTTGCTATTATATAATTTTTTAATATCATGTATATCGTGTCAGCAATTAATGAGACAGTTATAGGCCACCGCGCTGTCTGTATAGGTGTCCTTGTTCGCTCCAATATTTCTATCGAACATTCATTTTATTAATAATTGAATCATATAAAGAGATGAAGTTTAATAAGAAATACAAATTCTTATATTGAAATGTGTAATATTATAATATACTATAATATTATAATATAAAATATTATAATATATAATATATTAATATAGAAATTGATTGCTTCCAAAATGCACTTTATATATATATATATATATATATATATATATATATATATATATATGTATACATATATATAAAACTTGTGTAAAAAAATTATCATAATGCATTTTCTTCGTTGAAGAAAATGCATTTCATTCGTTGTACTACGTATAAAAGCATTAAAATATAAGATCATTCAGAAAGAAATAAATACTTTACTAAATATTTCATATTTAAGGCTAAAAAATAAATAGATTGATAAAAATAAAAAGATTGCATTTTCGCTGGGGAAGCAATCAATTTTTACTTTAATATATTATAATTATATTTCAACATTTCAATATATAAGAATTTACTCTTCATTAAATTGTATCTCTTTATATGATTTAATTATTAATGTAATGAATATGTGTATGTACGAATGTATGTATGTATATATATGTATGTATGAATGAATGTGTGTGTATGTACGAATATATGTATTTTTGTATGTCTGAATGAATGTGTGTATATATACGAATGTATGTATGTATGTTTGTATGTATATATGATAGGAATATACAAAATAAATTATATAATTTCAAATTTATTATTTTGTCACATTTTTTTTCACATTTTTTTTTACATTTTTGTCTTTATTTTTTTTCTTTAATTATAATAATTATAAATATTTATTTCCCTGCCTCTACCCCTCCCTCTTCCTCTTGCTCTTCCACCTCTTCCTCCTCTTTCACCTCGTCCTCCTCTTTCACCTCGTCCTCTCTGTCCTCCGCGTCCTCCCCGTCCTCCGCGTCCTCCCCGTCCTCCGCGTCCTCCCCGTCCTCCGCGTCCTCCCCGTCCTCCGCATCCTCTCCGTCCTCTAAGTGCCCTTTGTACTCAGGGTTGCCACCTCCACATGTAACTTCGTCTGGAGATCGGCAAGCAGAAAAAAAAAACTAACGCAATGTGTTACGAACTTATTTATTTGCACTCTAGAACTTTTTATATTGCACAAACTTTATATATTTTTTACACTCTATCATACATTGTTTTATCACAGTACATAGATTTAAATGTCATCTTCACAAATTGCACTAACTGAATTCGGAAACAAAAATAAAAATATATTAATCCCACACAGAGCTACATATCTAATCGATATCTACTGGATATCGACATATCCATATAATGTCCATATCTACTATGGATAATCAATAGATATCTATTAGATATCAAAAATATCTATATCTCCCGTATAACCAGCTGGGATATCTAGTGGATATCCACATATTATCCACACATCCATGTTAACTAAAAATTTATTATAAGATATCCATTAGATATCCATTAGATATCATATAATGTCCACATATTCACGTCCACTGAATATCTGACAAGAATATCTAGTAGATATCCACTTATTGTCCACATATCCATGTCCACTGAATATCTGACAAGAATATCTAGTAGATATCCACTTATTGTCCACATATCCATGTCCACTAAAAATCTAACAAGAATATCTAGTAGATATCCACTTATTGTCCACATATCCATGTCCACTAAAAATCTAACAAGGATATTTAGTGGATATCCGATTATTGTCCACATATCCACGTCCACTGAATATCTGACAAGGATATTTAGTGGATATCCGATTATTGTCCACATATCCACGTCCACTGAATATCTGACAAGGATATTCATTAGATATTTACATGTTATCTACATAATATCCATGTCCACCAAATAGCTACGAAAGATATTTATTAGAGATCCACGTGTTATCTACATATTCATTTCTTATTCGTAAAAATGTTTGCCAGAAATATTTAATAAGCATATATCCATTATTAATTAGAAATTAAAATCTAAATAGTTATATTTGAATTTTTTTATATACGTATAGTTAATATTATTATTAACTATTCAATATTTTACATTTTGTATTATGTGCGTAATACGCATACGTTTATCTTCTTGGTGCCTATATTATAATTATGGTTCTTTATTGGGTGAGTTTACTCACGAGGTGAAAATTAAAAAGTGAGCGATTCACTAATAGATTATCTACGATTTCATTCGTCGAAACCCATACAGAACACAACATCCAATAGATATCTAGTGAATATCTACATATCTATCTGATGTCCATATCTACCATGGATAACTAATAGATATCTAATAGATGAACAAAATATCTATATCTCTCGAATGACTACCGAAGATATCCACAAGATATCCACTAGATAGCTACCGAAGATATTTATTAGAGATTTACGTGTTCATTTACTTACCGCTATGCGGCGCACTATACACTTTCTATATCCGTATTCAAGTTCTTGTCATGAATGTATATAAAGTCTGCACAATGCGGTTAATAACGTTGTAATTATTTCTATCAGTTTAACTTCTGATACGATTCCCGTACCGGGGAATTCAGATATTGAACTGATTTTTAGAAAATCGGACAGATAAATAATGTTCGATTTTCACTTATTCGGACAATTTATGTCCGAATAAGCAAAAATCGTTCGTTATTATCTTATTTAAATTATTGAAAATATAAAATAGAAATTAACTTCCATACAAATAAAATTTTTAATTTTATATATTAAATTTATTGTATAGATACCTAGTGGATATTTATGTAGATATTCATTGGATATTGTATGGATACCTAGTGGATATTTTTGTAGATATTCACTGGATATTGTATAGATACCTAGTGGATATTTATGTAGATATTCATTGGATATTGTATGGATACCTAGTGGATATTTATGTAGATATTCTATAGATATTTATGAGATCTCGAATGTCGGACATTTGGATATCCATAGCATGTCTAATAGCTGTTTCTGTATATCCTGTGGATATCCCTGGTAGACATTGAAGATATCTAGCAGATATCTAATGCACATCATTTTTCTGTGTGGGATATAAGGACTGCGACACAAGACTTCCATAATTCTTTCAATCATACAACATACTTCTACAATTGCTTTCACTTGTTTTCACTTTGAAAGTATATTTCTTATTACTTAACACACTTTTTAGTAATTCTATTTGTTCCGGTTTCCTTATATATTCATAAAACTCTTTACATTTCATATCATAATTCATTTTCGTACAAATTTCAGTTTTTACTGATTCCACTTTCAGGCGGTTTCGTTCATCACTCCATACATTATTCATTATTGAAAAGATTCCTTCTACATAACTATTGTTTACTGGTATCGCTAAAATACATTGTATTATTTTCAATAATTCAATCAAATTATTATATGTATCATTTATAAAGATTTTTCTCCATTTCTCATCTAATGTATCATTAACATCATTTATAGAAGGTAATAGATTCTTTATAATGTATACTTCATCATATAATTTATCTTCATTAATCATTATATTCAAACAACTTGTTGCATCCAAAACATCTTCGTAATTAAAATTATTTTTTAAAGTAAAAACTTCTAATTTTTTATAAATCGTTGTATCATAATCATACCATTTTTCAAGGTAATTTAATGTTTTTTGGTAAACCTGTAATGCTTCCTTAATAAATATATCTTTATTTGCCATGCATTTTAATGCAGAATTTACGACAGATCCAAAAAATTTATCCTTCACTCGAATTTCTAATTTTTCTTTAAGCGATCTCATTATTGCATCTAATTCGATACATGTCAAATTGTTACTTTCAATTGACAGTAATGATTTTGTCATTAGATTCATATAATGATGTACAAAATATAAATATAATTCTGGATATGAAATAGATTTCAAATTACATTCTGTTTCGTCTTCTTCTCCATTGACAAAATCCCAAACTACTTTATGACAATTTTCTTTGCCTAATTGTTTGAAATAGACTTTTATTGCAGGCCAGGAAGAAAGCAATCGTTCAATAGCTTGGAATAATGACAACCATCTTATATGAGAATATTTTATTACTTTTTCATACTCTAATTCCACAAAATCAAAGCATTACTTTAACTCCTCTATTTTTTTGGAACTGTTGCTAAATTCTGCATAAATTTTTGCAACTAAATTTTCTACATCATACGATAAGACTTTTATTGCATGCCTTGCTGAATTATGTAAAATATGACAATGGCAATTGCCTTTAATTAAATTATTATTTACACTTGATTTTAAATTTTGATATACAGAAGTATTTTTTCCATAGTTAACAGAGGCATTATCGGCTCCATATGATACTAAGTTTTTTATATCTAAATTATTCTTTTCAATAGATAACTTTATTCTTTTAGATATTGCTTCAGAGTTTTCATTAGCATCTTCGTAGAAATCTATTAATATATGCCGCAGTACTTTTTCCTTACGGAAATAACGAACAGCAAGCGGAAAGAATTTTTTATTTCCCTTATTACTCGCGTCTATTGAAATAGAAAATGGTAAATTTTGCATTTCTTCCAACACCAGTTCGATAGATTTAAGACAAAGCACATTTTCTACAATACATTGCACTTTAGTTCTTCCACAAGAAATTTTCGAACATACAGCCGAATCCTTAAAAATTTCATTATTTAATTTTATGCCGCATTCCATACTTAAATAACTATGATGATGATTAAGTCCATGATAAATTTGTGCAAGTTCAACAGCAGCAACTTTCAAATTTTCATTTTTAAGCTTTGAAGTTGATGGAAAGATATTTGTTAAAAGTTGGTTAGTTGATTTCTGGCGATTTGCTTCTTTGTGCTCCTTACTAGTATAATGTTTTTTTACAGCTTTCTCTCCTTCGTATTTTACGGTGAACTTTGTAGAACACAATATACATTTAGCAATATACATATCAATTTTAATTTGCCAATTTTTGTATTCTTCCCGATTAAGCCAATTATCTTGAAATTTTGTTAGATACTTTTCAATTTTTCTCTTCTTTGATTCAGGAAAAGCCATTGCTTTTTATTTATTAATTTTGTGAATTTATTTAATCTGTTTAAAATAAATAATATTTTAGTATACAGTCAAGCAAAATTTTATTTTTTACAAGATTAATTTTAGCAAATAAATTAACATTTAATATTTTGCTTTAATTTGAATAATATCGTCTAACATAATATTGTCTAACAATAATTAATTTTTCGATATATGTAATAAATAATTTTTGAAAATTAAATTATTTGGAAAATATTCTAGGTAAAAATATATATGTATATATATATATATATATATATATATATATATATATATATATTTTTTTTTACCTAGAATATTTTCCAAATAATTTAATTTTCAAAAATTATTTATTACATATATCGAAAAATTAATTATTGTTAGACAATATTATGTTAGACGATATTATTCAAATTAAAGCAAAATATTAAATGTTAATTTATTTGCTAAAATTAATCTTGTAAAAAATAAAATTTTGCTTGACTGTATACTAAAATATTATTTATTTTAAACAGATTAAATAAATTCACAAAATTAATATATATATATATATATATATATATATATAATTTATTAACCATAAATTATTTATTACTTGAAGTGATAGAGAATTATGAAATAATGTAAAAGTCTATCCAGAAATGATATAAAAGCCAATGTTATGTCGAGTCTATCAAAATTGATTAAAAGAGTCCAAAAATGAATAGAATGCACATATAACTTTTTTTTTCTTTTAAGTAAAGACAGTGCATTAATAAGAAAGATAATTAATATATAAAAAAAGCTATCAATAAAGCTATCATAAAAAATACAGTTTTCTTACCTTAAATAAAGAAATAGATATTATTGATTAAAATTTTAAATTGTAATTTTAAAAATTCACAACACAAAACACAATATACATATAATTATAAAAATAGGAAGAGAATAATAAGAAAATAATATGATGAAAGCCTGCTAAAGAACTGTTCTCTCAACCGCTACCTCGAATAGAGTAATTTTACGATTCGCTTTTGTCGTAATTCAATGCCAGGACGAGGTCCCGGCTCACCAGCTCGACAGTGGAGGAGATAACACAAGCGTGAACCGTGTATGTACATGAAAAGCGCAGAGCGCTCTGCGCATCACATATCACATGTACACGATTCACGCTTGTGTTATCTTCTCCACTGTCAAGTCGGTGAGCCGGGATCTCGTCCTGACATCACTGTATAATTTTCAATAATTGCCGATCGACAATGCTGGCAATAATACGAAAAGTGCCCGTGCTTATCGTTTTGCGTGTCTTACTACACATTCGCCGCTATCATATATAATATTTATTATAACTCAATCCTGAACGGCGGGAAAAGGGAAACTGTTTAAAAATATTAAATACTTCAGCGGCCTGGAGATTTTCTCCTTCAGCTGGAGATCTGGAGATTTTCTCCTTCATCTGGAGACTCCAGGCCAAAACTGGAGAGGTGGCATCCCTGTTTGTACTACATCATTCATTAGAGATGTAAGTTCTTCTTTCTATAAAATAAAAATAAATGTAAGACACATGTAACAGAATTTTGGTTAATACATAGTGTTGTGCTTACAATTAGATAAAAATAAAAAATTAGCTACATAAACATGAGATGGATATATGTTAATGTAAATTAATTTTAGATAAGATAAAGATAATTTGTTTTAAATATATCTAGATAAAGATAAAATTATATAGCTGACTCATCTAGATAACTTCCACATAATATTGTTTTTAAGACCATTTATGCAAAAACAGTTATGAGAAAAAATTGCAAATTATAAAAAAAATATAAAAATATATTTATACTCTTATACGACAAACTCGTCTCATAGGACAAATGAAATACTAAAATCCATGAGCCTATGCAGTAAGACTGAATTTGCATAACGATTCGATCAATTAGGAAAAGACGACAAGATTATTTCACTTTGTCTTGATTATGAACGAATCTCAATGTAATCTCAATTTCAATGCAGTTAATATTAATACAGGTAATATTAATACATATTGTAAACGTCTACTACATAAAAGCAAATATCTTAATATCTTAAACATTTGCAGTAAAGTAAACCAAATTATCTGAATGTTATCCTAGATAATTTAATAAAGATAACACTTTTTTTTCATGTAAAATGCAGATGAAGATAATATATATTTTTATTATATAAGATTACGTCAAAATGTCATGTGCATGGATAATCATCTATATAATTTTATAAAGATAAGAGCAAACACTGTTAATACATGTTATAATGTTAATACGTTAATACATGTTGTTCAAGATTGAAACGTTGAATTTAATCGATAAATTTAAACTGTAAATTCAATCGACAAATCTGAACGGTAAGAGCCGCAATCAAAACACGAGCGAGAATAAACATCGTCGCGATCAGCCGATCGGCGCGTGATCGCGTGATCATAACAAAGAAAAAGTGTGACAAACACCTATATTCTCGAACGTTCGGCGCCGAAAATATCCTATTATGGAAATCGGTCGACCGCGACTCTTTTCCGTCGTTATTCAGTCTGCCGCTGATAACGATTCGAGCTGGTCGATAGCAATCGATCATAATTTCTCGTATCATAATTTGTCGTATGATATTATCTCGTGTCGTATTCTCGCTCGTGTCGTGTCGCGGTACTCATAGACCATTCGCGCTGCTGTTGTTTAATTCGCTCGTGTCGTATGCGCTTTCGTCATTCTCGTTGTAAATTCTCAACCGACATTCTAGTATACGATCGAGCATCGAACTCAGTGCGAAAGACGCCTCATTGTCTGTATTACTACCTGCTCTATACTTATTGAGTTTGTGATTGTTAAGAGTGTGGAGTCCGAGAGTCGACGCGCGTTAAGGGGATCCAAAAGTGACGGCCGAACTCCGACGGGTTAGCGCCCTCATCCAAGCGTAACTAAAATTATCGATAATACCGACCCAAATTATCGATAATATCAATAATTTTAGTTCCGCTGTTACCGATATGAATATTTTTGCATGTTCTATGCATATTTGAAAGAGAATTGTGTTCAATATGTTGAAATCGGACAACATCGTGTATTTCTACTGCTCTATTGCTTCGCACGCATATCTAAGCGTATTTAAGCGTATAGATAACAGTATAATATAGACGTGTCTGCCTTTATCACATATTTGAACATAATTTCACATTGTTCATACGGGCTATGTGTCTTCCCATATATCTTCCAAGAGGAATAACATTTGGTTAGGTGTTATATATATAATTGTGTACATACAGGGTGTTCCGGAACAACCTTCCGTCCGTGAAATGACGTATTCCTGATACAATTCTAAGACGATTTTTCCTTTACCAAAATTTGAATTGAAGCGTAATTTTTGAGTTATAAGCAAAAATAGTTAGCAAATCACGCGTGGAGTACAGAAGGCAGGCAGGAGCGGCACGGCGCGACGCGGCGCGGCGTGCCGCGAGCGCCCGGCACAGCTGACCGTCTGATTACCACCGCATGAGTCGCTAACTATTTTATCTTACAACATAAAATTATGCTTTAAATAAAATTTTGGTAAAGAAGAAAATATCTCAGAATTATGTCAAGAATACGTGTTTCTTAAAATAACGTCACTTTAACAAAAGTTGTTGCGGATCGCCGGCCGTCGGACACTGCAATCAGCTGACTGCTAACGCGATGTGTGTATGGCGGAGTGTATGTGCGTAAAAGAAAGAGAGAGAGAGAGAGAGAGAGAGAGAGAGAGAGGGGAAGGGAAGCAGGGAGAGACGTTTATACACACGCACGCACATACGCATACACTTTTTTCTCGCTCTTTTTCTCTCTCTCTCTCTCTCTCTCTCTCTCTTTCTTTCTTTTACGCACATACACTCCGCCATACACACATCGCGTTAGCAATCAGCTGATTGCAGTGTCCGACGGCCGGCGATCCGCAACAACTTTTGTTAAAGTGACGTTATTTTAAGAAACACGTATTCTTGACATAATTCTGAGATATTTTCTTCTTTACCAAAATTTTATTTAAAGCATAATTTTATGTTGTAAGATAAAATAGTTAGCGACTCATGCGGTGGTAATCAGACGGTCAGCTGTGCCGGGCGCTCGCGGCGCGCCGCGCCGCGTTGCGCCGTGCCGTTCCTGCCTGCCTTCTGTACTCGACGCGTGATTTGCTAACTATTTTTGCTTATAACTCAAAAATTACGCTTCAATTCAAATTTTGGTAAAGGAAAAATCGTCTTAGAATTGTATCAGGAATACGTCATTCCACGGACGGAAGGTTGTTCCGGAACACCCTGTATATATGTATATGTATAATATGTACATAGACGTATACAGATGTATGTGTATGATATATATACATATATTCTGAATATTATCATGTAACTTTCTATAAGTTGCGATCTATGCAATGCAGCTAATTTTTTTCAATCGATATAATAAATGGATATATAACAACAATGTATTATTTATACAAATATATATTATATTGTCTTTTTTTTGTTCGTATACATAAATGTTTATATATTTGTAATAAACATTTATAATACATTGTTTGTCTCCATCGCAACAGAATAATATATCGCCTCTGGCATATATTTTTTAACACACACGCAAATCGCATCTAGTGTGAAATAATAACCAGCTCACGAATTGATCGCCTCTGGCATATATTTTTTAACACACACGCAAATCGCATCTAGTGTGAAATAACAACCAGCTCACGAATTGATCGCCTCTGGCATATATTTTTTAACACACATGCAAATCGCATCTAGTGTGAAATAACAACCAGTTCACGAATTGATCGCCTCTGGTATATATTTTTTAACCAAAGCGAACATGCAAATCGCATTTGGTGTCAAATATTCTTAAAACAACCAGCTCACGAACTGACCGCCTCTGGCATATATTTTTTAACACACACGCAAATCGCATCTAGTGTGAAATAACAACCAGCTCACGAATTGATCGCCTCTGGCATATATTTTTTAACACACATGCAAATCGCATCTAGTGTGAAATAACAACCAGTTCACGAATTGATCGCCTCTGGCATATATTTTTTAACCAAAGCGAACATGCAAAACGCATTTGGTGTCAAATATTCTTAAAACAACCAGCTCACGAACTGACCGCCTCTGGCATATATTTTTTAACACACATGCAGTTTTCATCTAGTGTGAAATAACAACCAGCTCACGAATTGATCGCCTCTGGCATATGTTTTTTAACACACACGCAAATCGCATCTAGTGTGAAATAACAACCAGCTCACGAATTGATCGCCTCTGGCATATATTTTTTAACACACACGCAAATCGCATCTAGTGTGAAATAACAACCAGCTCACGAATTGATCGCCTCTGGCATATATTTTTTAACCAAAGCGAACATGCAAATCGCATTTGGTGTCAAATATTCTTAAAACAACCAGCTCACGAACTGACCGCCTCTGGCTAACTAACTACTGTAGCACTAACTACTATTATAAAATACAAATATAATAAATTTTCAATAAAATATCAAAATAAGCAAAAGACTGCGTTCTTATTTTTCAGAGATTTATGTTATATATTCGGCATTACTTATATATATACACTGTGTGTACACACACGCGCGCGCACACACTACCGGGCGCACGTCGGTGAACCGCGCTATAGCTGTAACAGCTGAGCGCTCACGCACACTACCAGGCGCGCGGCTCACCGACGTGCGCCCGGCTAAAGATAGGCGATGATTGACTTGTGTATATACAGGGTGTGCGGTAAAGATTGTGCCAACGCTCGTGAGCGGGTAGAGCACAGTAATCTGAACAGAAAAGTCCTGTAACATTTTTTTCCATAACGCTTCATAAAGGAGTTATTTTTGAGTAAAGTCTGATCAATCAGCGCCGACTTTTAGCCGGGCGCACGTCAGTGAGCCCCGCGCGCCTAGTAGTGTGCGGCGGCGCACACTTCGCAGTTATGACAAACATCAAAGAGTTCCGAAGTCTCCCTTTATCTGTAATCTTTGACGTGTATATGTCATCTTATTATAGAAAATAAAAACTCTGTATTTCGCATTTTATATATCTGAAAATAATTGTAATGGATTAATTACATTTTTGCGATTAAAATGACACTAAATATGACATAAATCGGATTATTTTTAATGAAATAAGTAATCATAATTTTAATTATATAATTGATTAAAAATTATCCGATTTCGTGTTTCGTATTATTTTAATTGGTAAAATATCATTAATTCATTGTAATTATTTTCGGATCAATAAGCGCGAAAAACAAAAATTTTACAGTAACGATATATAACGCGAGAGATTATAGATAAAGCGAGCCTCGCGAGCGAGACTTTGGAAGTCTTTCATGTTAGCTATCTCGCTTGCTCCTCATTCGTTCTCTCTCTCTCTCTTTCTCTGCTTGTTCTTTATTGTATTCTTTCATTCCCATTATTATAATCTTTTATTTGTTCGACTTTTATTCTTTCTATTCTTGTTTTCCTATATGATAATAAATTAATTTATTCATCTTTATTTTATAAAGCATAAATAAGATATTGTATATTTTATAAATAAAAAAAGTATTATGTATGTGTGCGTGTGCGTGTGTATTTTTGTATGTGCATGTTGTATTTAACTAAAGTGAAACGTAATTATGTATTGTATTAACTATATATAGTGAAATAAAAAAAGAAAATAACGTATTGTATATCTCATTTATGCTGTATAAAATAAAAATAAATAAATACATTTATTTATTTTTATGTAAGGAGACGAGAATAGAAAGAATAAAAGTTGAGCAAATAAAAGAATATAATAATGGGAATAAAAGAATACAATAATGAACGAGCAGAGAGAGAGAGAGAGAGAGAGAGAGAGAGAGAGAGAGAGAGAGAGAAGCGCGAGTGAACGCGTAAGTGAATATACGAGGAGCATGAAGCTAAGCGATACGTAGTACATAGCGAGCGAGCGATTAGAAAGAGACAGAGCGTGACAGAGCGTATGATTGAGAGAAAAAAGATACTGCAATAATGTTAGTGCGTACATGTATATTACTCTCACACGCATGAAACAGACGAAGATAGTACGATTATATCTGTCATTGTCATGTACGATTGCAGCTCTGTCTATCGCGACATCACGCAACTAATCTACTGCTCTGTTTTATTCTTGAGCCTCCATCTCGCACACACACATATGCACGAAAATTTTATTTTGCAAAATCTTTTTTATAAAGCTTCTAAACTCACTTCTCTAAACTCACTTATACTCTTTGATGAAATGCCGAGTGCGGGGTTTACTGATTAGGCACGTGCAGATTACAAATCTTTTATATTAAGTAAATGTTGACGGCACAGGCCGATAACTAAACTGTAATTTTATCATTTTTTTTCACTTTTCATATGAAATGTTAAACTTCGCACTCCGTTATTATGTATACTTTAATTGTGGAAAAGGATTTTTTGATATCTATAATCAACAAAAAGATTTTGCAAAATAAAGTTTTTATCGGTAAAACAGACCCTTGGGATCCCCTTAACCGTTCCGCGAATGTCCTCTGCCTCGCGCCAAGCAATATCCGGCGTCCGCGTGCAAGATATCCGTTCTCGCGAGAGCCTCTAGCAAGAAGCTCTACAAGATTTCCGACACGCGTCGAAGGCAGTCATTAACAGGACATTTTGAAGATTTCCGTCGGAGTCGCGGAATACATGCCGTCGCTCGCTCCTATTATTCAAAATTAAACGAATATTGAAAACAATCTGCACTCGAGTCTTTTCTGAACTCTCCTTATCCTCCAGCGGATCTACGGATTCGCGTTACACAACGCTTCTCGCTCATCTCTGAGCGTTTCTCAAGATTCGGGCGATCTCGTCGAGGTCGACTTCCGAACACATGTATATAAAAAATAATATTATAATTATTTACAATGATTTTTTTTACACCCGAATATCATATTTAGAAATTAGCACAATTCTAAATATAATATTTTGGTGTAAAAAAATCACTATAAATAATTATAATATTATTTTTATGTACATGTAATATAACATACATGTAATATAATTAATATTTAATGTTTAATATTTTTAAAATAAAATTTGTGATACTTACACTTAACATTATCATTTCTGAAGACACCGGTCGCGGTGCCGCTGTTGACACCGTGTGGATATTGCGGTCGATGTGACGGTCGACGCTTTGACCGCTGTAGAAACAATGACCGCTGTTAATGCATGAGGCATCGTCGATGCCACTGTCGACGATGCCTCCTCCGTCGACGTTGTCATTGGGGGTGACGTCGTCGCTGTCGTCACCGTCGCTGTCGGTGCCTCCTCCATCAACGTTGTCATTGGGGGTGACGTCGTCGCTGTCGTCACCGTCTCCGTCGATGCCTTCGCCGTCGTCGTTGGCATTGCCGTTGACATTGTCGTCGCTGTATTCTGAAAAAAAAGAATGATTATAAATAATAAAAATATATTGTGTATCTAACTGAAAATTATACGAATTGTTTATTTCAATTGTAAAAATCTCATTAATTGATTACAATTATTTTTAAAAATATAAAATAAAAAAATATATAAATAATAGTTTTTATTATAAGACGATTTATTCGTAATTATGTATGAAAAAAATCTGCTGTATGAAATTTCGGAACTTTTTAATAAGTCATCTCGCTCGCTCTATACTCGTCTCGCTTTTACTCTAGACAAATCGCCGGGAGAGATAAGCCCGCGAGTGTGGCTTTAGATCTATTGATATTTCAGCGGTATTTATGTAAAAAGCGAACGAAACGAATTATTAAAGATCGATGTCTCTTACAGCATTATGTTAACTGTTAGATAAACATAAACATTAGTCTTTAGGCATTTATTCACTTAAAAGAAAGAGAGATGAGAAATTATACATTGTAAACATATCGTATTTAGAAATCTCTCTAATACAGTGTCCCGGTCAGTACAGTTTCCCGGTTTTTAAATTGTTTTTTATCTCGGTAAAAGAGCACAAGTTATCCCATTTCTTGAGCGAGTGACTCTTAACGGATTATAGAATAAAATAACCAATAAAAAATATTTTATCTTATTCGCTCTTATTCTCATCTCACTTGCTCTCATTAACGAGTCACTGGCAAATTTAAAGCAAGACCATGTTAAAACAATGATAAGACCACGTTATTGAACTCATAATTATTAGTTTGATATTGTCATAAGTCGCTCGCGTGTACTTTTACTATAAAGCCGAATGTCACGAATTGCAAATATTTCGATGTTATGCAGCTCGATTTATTTAGAAATCAGTACTTTGCCGCTGAATTAAAGAATATTATTAATTACATGCTTTATTAGATGGTAGCGGCGTGAATAAAGTCTCGAAATGAGTTACGCGAATATGAATTATATCATTAAAGCAAAATCTGATTACAGAAGTGTTCGCGATATGAGATTTAGCTCGAAACTCAATTCGATAATACGTGTGAAATCTGTTTTAAAAAAGTTTTCGAATGATAAACAAATTCGTTTTTTGGTAAATATAGCGAATAGGGGACCCAGCCCCAATGACCTTGACCTTGACATATGTTATCAAGGACATAATTCTGAGTAACTTTTTTTTCTAATTTAATCGTCGCTCGTTGCTTATTAAAAAGTTATTAACAAACAAAAATTTGTAAAAATCAAGATTTATACATAGTCTGACAATGAAAAACTGAATATTTAAGTTAGTTTACAGAAATAGTCCTACGTATACTACACATATAAACTGAAATAAACACAAGTTTTTACATATATAGGGTGTTCAAAAATAAAATATAAGGGTAAATATAGCGAATAGGGGACCCAGCCCCAATGACCTTGACCTTGACAACATATGTCAAGGTCAAGGTCATTGGGGCTGGGTCCCCTATTCGCTATATTTACCCGTTTTTTAATTATTACGGACATGACGAGTTCAATAATGCAATCTTATAATCGAGAATAAGATGTAGTTTTAAAATATGTACATCTTCACTCACCATCGTATTCATCATATATTTTTCGCGTGTCGCATTGGTCGCACGTCGCATACAGACTACAGACTGAGACTGAGCATGACTCGTGCTGCACGAGTCGCACGATGTTATGTTTTATGCCGCGTTCCCACGAGGCGTGAAACACGAACGTAAATTACGCTTTCGTGCTCACTTTAGTTTCTTTCACGCTTAGTGGAAAGCGTGAACTGTTCACATGGAATTTTTAATTCACGACAGTGTAAATCGAATCGTGGCCATGAACAGAATAGTTGCTGAGGGTTGTCAGGTTATGTGTTCTATTTTAGCTTATGAAATTATTCGCTTACTTGGAACTGAACAAAAGAAACGTAAAAAAAGGCGATGATGGATTAGACATTGGATATTACAACGTCCAATTTTGGGAGGTTCTACATTTATACAAGAAGAACTTAAAAATCATTATTTCGATGATTTTCAAAATTTATTACGAATGACAGAAATACAATTTGCATATTTGTTAGAACGTATTCAACCTCTTATAAGAAAACGTGACACCAATATGAGACAAGCAATAAGTGCCAAAACAAAATTAGCAGTAACCTTGCGTTATTTAGCAACAGGAGATTCTTTTAAAAGTTTAGAATTCTTTTTCCTGTTCCAAAAAACACAATAAGTAAATTTATCCCGTATACTTGTGATGCCATTTATACTTGCTTAAAGGAGTTTATTGAAGTAAGTAAAAAATTAATAATTATTATTATTTTTGTTATTATAGTTTTCTATCTCATAAATTATATAACTAAAAAAATAATATTATGTATTATATATTAATATTATAAATATATTGATAATATTAAAATTATAGATAATGAAATATAAAATTATTTTCTGTAGAATTTATAGATTGGTTAACCAGGAATGTTCTTCATCAGAAGGTGAATAAATATGTTCGGAAGCTCCTCCTTCACTGCAGGATGTATTTGGTACAGATGAGTAGCTATATTGATTTTGAATAGTTGGTGCACAAATTCTATTCATTATCAGAGTTGTAATCTGTTGTTGCAATTTCATAGCATCTAGAAATCCAATGGTTCGCAATAATGATCCTACGTATTTCCCGAAATGGTCGTAGTTATCCTCTTTCTCTGCAACTTGTTCCGCTCGTGTTGATATATCTTCCAGTTTATTTAAAGCATGGGATATAAAGGCTGAATCTTTGTACACGTTCATATTTTTTTTCTTTTTTGAAAGTGTATTTTCTGATTCCGATTTCTTGGGAGACATTTTTCTTTTTTCTACAGGATTGTTGCATGCGGATGGTGTTTTCGAAAGTTGGGGTGTGTGAGAAAAAGTCTCATCATGAGCAATATCCTCCACTATTACTTGTTCTGCATTTATTTCTCGATCATCTTCAGTTTCAATATTATTTTTTTGCAGCACCTGAAAACAAATAATTTATTTCAGATACCAATGACACAAGAAGATTGGAAAAATATTTAATATGGATTCAGGACGCGTTGGAATTTTCCAGGATGCATAGGAGCTCTCGATGGAAAACATATTGTCATAAAATATCCTTCAAGAAGTGGCTCAGACTACTACAATTTTAAGAACAGTTACAGTATTGTATTGCTTGCTTTGGTTGACAGTAATTATTGCTTTCACTATATCGACGTTGGAGCTAAAGGAAGGGGATCGGATGCATAATTCAAAATAGTTCATTATATACTGCTTTAGAAACCGATGCTTTTACTATACCTCCCAATGCAGTCATTGTAGGAGATAACGCATTTCCCCTAAAAAAATATCTTGTGAAACCCTATAATCGGTGCAATTTATCAGAAAAAGAGAGGATTTACAATTACAGACTTTCCAGAGCATGCAGAGTTGTGGAAACCGCGTTTGGAATCCTTGCTAGTAAATTTAGAGTTTTTGAAAAACCAATTTCACTAAAACTAGAGACGGTGGACAAAGTGGTTTGTGCATGTTGTGCTTTGCACAACTGGCTGAGAAAAACCAATTCATGCTACTATATAGGCCATATCTAATGGCCTAATTGACTATGAAGACGAGAACCATCATGTTATTCCTGGCTCATGGTGTCAATTTAGAAACAATGGTTTGCAAAATTTGCCACCAACGTGTAACAGACATGCAAACTTTGAAGCAGAACAAACACGGGAAAGATACTGTAACTATTTCAATGGTGAAGGAGCAGTACCATGGCAACATCAAATATTAAACCAACATTAAAGATACTTATTTTAGCAAAGAAAGATATTATTTGCATTATTATATGTGTAGTTAATCTCTCTTAAAAGTACTTACTATTATTAAATGCTAAGCTCTAATAATAATAATTTTATTTTACTTACAATATTTGATTGAGTTTCTCTTTGTTGTACAAAAGGACGAATAAAGGAGTTCATCTTCGTAAACCACACTACTTTTGGTTTATAGACCTCATCTGTAGATTTTCCTAACCTTTGACTATCCACGATCTTCTTTAATTCTTGACAATACGAACTTCTCAAGTTTTTAAATTTTAAGATTACTTCTTTTAGTCCAAAACCGTTTATATTTAAAGCCTCTGAAATTCGTTGAGCTGCTGCTGCACGCATGTCACGATCCCTGTACTCATCCAACGTCGGATTATAAAGTACAGGTTCCGTTTGATACAAATCCAAAAACTGAAGAGTATCATTATCGTTCAATTTTAATACTCGCTGCGTAGACATTCTGTTTCACGTGTGCTATTGCCACGACTGAAAATCAAACCGGTTTGATCCTGTCACGACCGAGTCGTGGAAGTGTTGACGTCACAGGCAATCTTCACGATAGCATGTTCACACGAATCGTAGTCCACGAAAGCGTAATTCACGTTCGTGGTTCACGCCTCGTGGGAACGCGGCATTACGCTGCGCCACATGGTTGCCAATATTAATGCCCACGTGTTCGATTCAATAGCTCGCGAAAAAATCGGCAGTAAGCCAAACATAAAATAAACACAAATGGTATTGAACTTTTTTTAAAACTTTGCATTAAATACACTTGGATAAGAAATGACCATATAAATAATGAAAAATACAATAATGCTATTTTTTTCAAAGCGTCACAATTGCGTACGTTTATAAAATCAAATTTATATATTTAAAAATTAGATCAAACATATGTTAAACATAACCATTGTAAACAATTTAAGGACAATTTTTTTTTGTAGCAGAAATGTCTACAGATTAGTAAACAATGTATGCAGATTATTTATCTTTTCTGTATAATGTTTCACATTAGATATCTTTATAATTTTACAAGATATTTTTATAATTTTAAAAACATAAATATATAAACTGCAATAAAATCAAATCTGCAGAAAATTGCATACGTCTTCAATTTCTTTTGTTAATAATAAAAAAAAGAATTTGTAATATAAAAAAAATGTTTTTAAAAAGATATATATTATTATCACATAAATTGAAATATAACTATTATCTCCAATTAGATAAATTGAAATATAAATATAAATATTATCTCTAACACATTTTTATAAAAATTATATGTAATTATAATGTTATTTTCAATATTAGTAAGTGATTTTCTCGGTATTAATTAATATATAATTATAATTAATATATTATTATATATGTAATTTTCGAAAGTACAATCATTTTCGAGATAATTTAAAAGACTTGTATATCACAATTTCTTCATAGGCATTATACAAACAATATATCAATTTTATTAATCATATATCATATGACAATGTATCATATCACAAATGTAATAAATTAATTACATGTATCAAAGTGTGATATAAGATAAAAAAGAATATATAACTTATAAATAGTCATAATATATGAAAGAATCTGTCACATATTTGATATAGTTTCTGTTATTTATGCTAAATATGGTATTACCACTAAAAAAAACCTCACAAAGGTAAAAAAATACGCCAAGTATATATCTAAAAAATAATTTATAAAATATTTTTCCTAAACAATAAGAAATAAAAACTAAATATGAAATCAATAGTTAACTAGCCAAGTACTTAGAAGCAATTCAGTTTGTGAAAATTTGTAATTTGAAATAGTATTTGTTATAAAATCAAATTTGTATTTATAGAAATGTTATACACAAATTCTCTGCATAAAACTAAAACGCATTATATTTTTATTAAGAGAAAACTGAGTTTCAAAATAAGTTCAATAGAAATAAGAAAATATAAAAAAATTTTAATTAAAAAAACTTGGCGCTGCTAAACTAAACAATATGCTAAAATTAATGTATTCTTTAATACATTCACATTGCAGTTATTGTGATATAACTAAATTAAATATAATTCTAAATTAAATTTAGATCTAAATTAAATTTATTGTTTGTTGGTTTTAATATATACTTTAAAAGTTAGCAGCGCCAAGTTTTTTTAATTAAAATTTTTTTATATTTTCTTATTTCTATTGAACTTATTTTGAAACTCGGGTTTCTCTTAATAAAAATATAATGCGTTTTAATTTTATGCAGAGAATTTGTGTATAACATTTCTATAAATACAAATTTGATTTTATGACAAATACTATTTCAAATTACAAATTCTCACAAACTGAATTGCTTCTAAGTACTTGGCTAGTTAACTATTGATTTCATATTTAGTTTTTATTTCTTATTATTTAGGAAAAATATTTTATAAATTATTTTTTAGATATATACTTGCCGTATTTTTTTTACCTTTGTGAGGTTTTTTTTAATGGGATTACTCTTTCTCTGAACGAACAATTCTCTTTAAATTTTATTTCTTTCACCTCTTATGGGTGTGTTGACAATAAATTTAATATTTTTTTGAAATTAGACGTGCGGCTAGGACGTCACACCGCAATGATATATGGTGCGCATCATCTCTATCTTACATTGTATAGTTTCGGTATGAGCATAACTAGATAATTGTAACAATTGTATATATGATTGTGTTGTCGTAGGCGTGTCTATTGCTAAGTCGCATTCGCCGGATCTCAGTAGTGATATGGTGGTTACGTTTAGGTACGCTCCTCCGCAGTGGTATGCGATTATGGCCGATGTGCCAGAGAGCAATGTTGCAATAATGGGTAAGAAGAGTAAAACGTGGTAGACCTTAAAAATAAAATAATGTAATTAGAACAACAGTAATTATTGTAAGGTATTATCTATTATCAGTTATTATTTGATTTGGGCACGCGATTATCACAACGGATGATCGCTTGCTGTGCAACATGGCGCTCTCTGTGTTTTTGTTTTTTTTTGTTCTCCGCGAGCGTCGCCGGAAGACGGGCAGTTGACCGTTAGACCTCCGTGAGATTAAGACTGAGACGTATTATGTTAAGAATATTCATGTTACGCAGTTTCCAAAGACAATATAGTTTAGTTAATAAACCAGTTATATATCTATATTACTAAAAGTACACTAGAGCAGATTATTTATATCCAGTAACAGCCAAAATCTATTCGCTCCTTGCCGCCTCGACTAACAATTTTTCAGAAGTGGTATCTGAATCAAGATGTCGGACAAAAAGTCATATCAAGAATTTACATATAACGAATTAAAGGAGATATTTAAGAAGTTGAATCTGCCGATGACTGGGAACAAGGCAGAATTATTGGATAGGATATTAGCACATGATCCTGATGGTCATTGTTTGAGGCGCGACCATGGAGATACTGGCGAGGCAGCTTATGTGTCTGGTTCGGCGGGCGAGAGGACCAATTATTCATGAGAGGCAATTATTCACATGAATTAGAATTATTACGACGAGAAAGACTGCTATTGCAACGCGAAATTGATATTATGCGGCAAGAAAACGAGTTGTTAAGGGCCACATTTACGCCTACACGTGAAGTCGGACATTTTCAGAGGCCGCCGATGAATATTAAAATGGTCAGTGAACTCTTAAACGAATACCACGGCGTAGATCAAGATTTTACAAAATGGGAAGCGCAATTGCAGCTATTAAAAGACACTTATGAACTCGACGATAATTTGGTAAAAGTCTTGATTGGTTCACGGCTTAAAGGGAAGGCACTGACGTGGTTCCATTCAAAACCCGAGTTATTAGGCATGACTGTGTCCGAAATATTACGCGAGTTAAAGGCTATGTATGATCACCGCCCCAATAAAATTGATTTGCGCAGGCAATTTGAAAAACGAACGTGGCAGCCAGGAGAAATGTTTCATGACTATTATCATGAAAAAATTATCAAGGCCAATCGAGTCCCGATACCAGAAGATGAAATCCTGGATTTTGTTATAGATGGCATTTCTGACTTACATCTGAGAAATCACGCCAGGATGCAGAATTTCACAACTGCTGCAGACATATTACGAGCTTTTCAGAAAATTACTATTCGTCCAGACTTTAAGGGTCAATCAAAGGGGACAGGCGACAAAAGTGAAATTAAGATCAAGGATTCTAAAGTATTAACAAAGGAGGATAATCGTTCTAAGGATAGACGCTGTTATAATTGCAATCAGTTAGGACATCTGGCTGGTGAATGTAAGCGGGCTAGAAGAGAAAAAGGTTCCTGTTATAGCTGTGGAGAATTTGGCCATACGATTAAGGATTGTACCAAGAAAGTTACGATGGCTGAAAAGAAGGAGATCAGTAATATCGAAATTGTACCAGAGGACCACGATTTTCGGCGAGACGTCACTTATGAAATGAGCTATTCAAATGTTAATTATGTTTTGTGTTTAAGTACGTTATTTGATACGGGGAGTTAGCTTCATTAGAGAGCAATTTGTTAAGCATTATGATATTAGTGGTATTCAGCATTTGCAGAATAATCTTTGTGGTATTAACCGTTCTAAACTAATAATTAAGGGTACTATTGATACAGATATTATATTGGACCAAGTTAGGAAAACTAATGTCACTTTATTGGTCGTGTTTAACGATACTATGTCTTCGTGCGTTCTGTTAGGACGAGATGTTTTAAAACTTTTCCAGTTACGATTAGTAAATAGCGGTTTAGATGAGCAAAATGATGAAATTAGTGCTATTATGAATATAGATTTTAGTTGTTCTGACAGTAATGTTATGAATGTTCGCAGGATAAATGAGCAATTACCAGTTTGAGCTAAAACCGAGTTGAGCCAATTATTTAATGATTATTATGTCTCCCCAAATCGACCGGATGCGCCTAATGTGAAGGCTGAATTGAAGCATATCTTCAACAATCTTCAGCCATTTCATTTTTTGCCGAAACGAATATCTTATGCAGAGCGAGACCAGCTTAAATGTCTTTTGAATGAACTTCTCAACCAAAACATTATTCGACCCAGTGAATCCGAATATGCGTCACCAATTGTATTAATCAAGAAAAAAAAATGGTGAGTTACGGATGTGTGTGGACTACCGCACATTAAACAAAATGATATTAAGAGATAATCATCTCTTACCTTTAATAAAGGATCAGCTTGTAATTTTGGCAAACAAAAAATATTTTAGTAAGCTGGATTTGAGAAACGGATTTTTCCATATTGACATGGCCAGTGAATCAGTCAAATATACTGCATTTGTTACTCCGTTAGGACATTTTTAGTTTCTTAAAATGCCATTCGGGCTAAAAGTTGGCTCATCTAGGTTTCAACGTTTTATTTCTGACGTTTTTAAAGATCTAATTGAAGCTGGAGATGTAGCTATTTATTTAGACGATATCTTAGTTGTCTCTGAAACTCTAGAATATCATTTGAAGATTCTTAAACGCATTTTTCAATTATTAGTAATGAATAAGATGGAATTGCGATTGGATAAGTGCGAATTTTTAGCAACTAAAATAGAATATTTGGGATATGCAGTGACAAAAGACGGTGTTAGTCCTACCACCAATGGAGTATCTGCGGTTGAAAAATTTCCTATTCCCCGTAATGTTAAAGAAATTCAAAGCTTTCTTGGATTAAGCTCATATTTTCGAAAATTTGTACAGAATTTTGCTCAGATTACTAAACCTTTGTATGATTTATTAAAGTCTAAAGAAGATTTTAATTTCGGTGCTAAACAGTTAGAGTCTTTTGAGATTATCAAATCTAAGTTAATGTCTTTTCCGGTATTGTCTATTTATAATCCTGGAGATCTTACTGAATTACATTGTATGCAAGTGCGGCCGGATATGGTGCCATTTTGATGCAGAAAAAGGCTGATCTAAAGTTCCATCCAATTTTTTACTTTTCGAAAAGAACAACACCTACTGAAAGTAAATACCATTCTTTTGAATTAGAAACGTCAGCCATAATTTATGCTTTGCGCAGATTTAGAATCTATTTATATGGAATTAAATTTAAAATCATTACGGATTGTGAATCTTTTAAACTTACTTTAAATAAGAAGGATATTAATCCAAGAATCGCACGTTGGGCATTAAAACTTCAAAGTTATGATTATGAAGTCGTGCATAGGGCTTGCAGTTAAATGCAGCATGTAGATGCGCTTAGTAGAGTCACGAGTATTATGGTTATTGAAGATAACCCTTTGGAATTTAACTTATCTGTTTTTCAAAATGAAGATCCTATTATTAAAGATTTGAGGATCAATTTAGAATAATCCAAAGACAAGTATTATGAGATGCGTAATGGTCTTGTATATCGGAAGAACAAGAATGATCTATTGTTTTACGTTTGTTCGAGAAAGTAAGAGTTTTATAAATTATATTATTAATTTTGCTTCTCGAACGTTCTAAAGCGAGATATTATGATCGAAGCCTTGTTTTCATTCCGTTTTTGTGGTTTCTTCGTATCGTTCGATTCTGACAACACCTCGTTGTCGATCGCCGATTGGCTCTCGGAATCGAACGATTTAAATTCCGTTTTTTTTTGTGATACACGTATCGACCGGGACTATTGTCCGTGGATCGAAAAGTAGGGCTTTTCGTCGGGACTTCGTCGCAAGCCTTCACCGGGAGCACATCGAAAGTCTAACGCTCCTATAATTATAGTTAGAACGATAATTCGCGTGTCTGATTAAATCTTGCTGTCGCGTGCGATTACCTAAGACGGTCCGGGAGTTGGTGTCGAAAGGAATAAAAGTAGTGATACTATGCGGATTCTAAGCCAGGGGCTCTGAGGGGGGTGAGGGGCGAAATCAGAGCAAGGGGGGTGACGTCACGGGGGGGGGACGTCACGCGGGGGGGGGGGGGTATGACGTCACGCGGGCGAATCGCGTCCTAACCGATAGGCGAGCGGTCCGCGGGTCCTAACCGATAGGCGAGAAGTCCGCGCGTCCTAACTGGTGGGCGAGGGGTCCGCGGGGAGAGGGACCGCGTCCTAACCGATAAGCGAGAAGTCCGCACGTCCTAACCGGTAGGCGAAGGGTCCGCGGAGAGGGGGAGGGGACCGCGTCCTAACCGATAGGCGAGGGACCCGCGCGAGTAGGTGTAAGAGAGGGATAGCGCGAAGCATGCACTTGGGAGAAAGAGAGAGATAGCGCGAGGCATGCACTTGGGAGAGGGATAGCGCGAAGGATGCACTTGGGAGAGAGAGAGAGAGAGATAGCGCGAAGCATGCACGCGGATGATACGGCGTTCGCAAGGCGGAGTGAGAGAGATAGCGCGAGGCATGCACGCGTGAAGGAAAAGGATAGAGTCCGCATTGGCGTGGGAAAAGGATAACGTTCGCGGGAGAGAGAGAGACAGCGCGAGGCATGCATGGACGTGGGAGAAGGAGGCGCAGAAATAATCAACAAACATTTTTAAATATAATAATAATAATAATATTTATTCATAATTTATGTGTAATACAAAATATGTGTGTGTGTGTGTGTGTGTGTGTGTGTGTGTGTGTGTTTAAAAAAATATATATAAAATATAAAAATATAAAAATAAAAATAATAATAGAAAAAATAATGATAATAATGATAATAATAATAATGCGGCGCTCCATCTGAAACAGAAAGAAATCTTATTAGTATATTAATTTAATGTTTATAAATCTAATATAAATTTTAAAAAGAAGATACTTACAATTAATTCTTTGACCTCTTGCTCGGAGGCTCGTCCCACGATTCTTCCATCACATAGGGTTCCTCATAGGGTTCGAGCCCGAAGAGACGTCTTAGGTCTAAATGAAGACCGTCCGGGCCATTATCCTCCCATACGTCCTCGAGGAACTCGCGCTCGTGCCGGCGCAGCGCTCGTACAAGTTGCCGGCGTTTAATATTGACAAATCCAGGGATCTGGATCTCGCTCGTATATTGATACTATAAATTAAATTAAATCGAATTAGAATATTTATTATAAATAATTAATATATTATAAATAATTAATATAAAACAAATATTACTTACTCTTTGGAAACACACCAGATTCAGCAAAACCCGCAATAGCCCCATTGCGAGATCCTTTGCCCACCACGACGCGTTCGGCCGACCCCCTTGCAGCACCAATTCAATCAACGACGGCATTTTTCAAATTTCACTTAAACTTTTCGTCACTCACTGCTCGAAACGTTATGACAACCACGACAGGGCAGACATTGTCTCGATTAAACATTTTAGAGTAGGAGATATATCACTTACGAAGAACGCTTACTCTCAGCTCTTGATAAGAAAACAAGAGTTAGCATGTTTCCACAGACAACTATTTAAAGTATTTAAATATGCATGTAAAAGAGAGAGATAGCGCGAAGCATGCACGCGGATGATACGACGTTCGTAAGGCGGTGCGAGAAGGATAGCGCGAGGCATGCACGCGTGAAGGAAAAGGATAGAGTCCGCATTGGCGTGGGAAAAGGATAACGTTCGCGGAGAGAGAGAGAGAGAGAGAGAGAGAGAGAGAGATAATGCAAGGCATGGACGTGGGAGAAGGAGGCGCAGAAATAATCGACATTTTTTTTAAATATAATAATAATAATATTTATTCATAATTTATGTGTAATACAAAATGTGTGTGTGTGTGTGTGTGTGTGTGTGTGTGTGTGTATGGTTAAAAAGAATAAACTAATAATCAAAATAATAATAAAATAATAATAAAAATAATATAATATGTAGGCTCCTTCTGAAACAGAAAGAAATCTTATTAGTATATTAATCTAGTTTGAACGTAATAAATTTAATAAATAATAAATTTATTAATAAAGAAGATATTTACAGTTAGTTCTATGCTTCTTGTTCGGAGGTTCTTTTAGCTCTTCCAGTTCCCAATCTTCATCACCGAAATAATCGCTGTAATCATCATAAGGTTCGAGCTCAAAAAGCTGTCGAAGGCAAAAGATATCGTTAAGCGGAAATATTTCCGCCCACTCGCGGGCCTCTCGGGTGTCACCCCATAATTCTGCAAGATCTTTTCGTGCAATCCGCCGCAACATACGCACTCTCTGTCGATGCCGTATATTTACAAATCCGTCTATGCGGACATCGATGAAGCACTGTAAATATAATATAAAAACTATAATACATAATTTGTACAAAAAGGTATATCACAAAACTACGTACCCATGGTAAAAATGCAGCCTTTGCAGCATCTAATATCTTTGATAAAAATTGGATGCTTGCCGCGACATATCAATCATCTCTTGAGCCATTTTGTACTTTTTCACTTCACTTCTTCTACCTTACGAACAGTCAAATACTTTGTGGCGGATATAACGAGATAGACATCGTCTCGATTAAACATTTTAGAGTAGGGGATGTATCACTTTACGAAGAACGCTTACGCGAGGCATGCACGTATGTAGGAGAAGGATAGCGCAAGCAAGAAAGGGAAGCGAAAGAAATACATAATCATTTTTTCATTTTTATCACATTTATTTATATTAAAATACATCACCTCGTCTCAAGGTTTCAGACAAAAGTTCATCCACAGCATACGCTAATAGTTCACAATCTATGACAGATGTTTTATCATAGACGTCGCGCAAGATTTTAATAGCATCATCTTTTTCGGCACCAAACATATTACCTTGCAAATTAACGACAAGTCGATCGAAACTCTCATTTACAGCTTTTATATTCTCACACAGTTTCAAATATTCATGATTAACGCAATGTTCGAGTTCAAATAAAAAAAAATATAGTTGACGGTTTCATGTACAAGCAAGAATCGCGTAATGTAAGTTTCACAATACTCGCATCATGTATTTTAACAATCTCAATTGTTAAATCGTAAATCCATATTGGCGCATGATTAGGCGTTTGTACAAGCTGTTCAACAGCCACTCGTTTCAGCATTAGAGATTCCCATGTGTCAATAGGTAATGCGATTTGATTGCCTCGGTTATCGCCGAGATGTAATTCCACGTAAGATGTTACTCCAACGCTGATTCCAATATCCAAGTATTTATAAGCAGTGCGCGTCAAAGCAAATCTGCGTACCAAAATACGTGGTATACAACGAGGTTTACCATATCTGAAAAATACAATTAAATATGAAATAACATGGAAAAAACATATGAAAAAAATATAATATATAAAACATTTGTAATACTTACAAATTACACGGTTTCTTGTACGATTTGATTTCATCTCGTGGTTTCTTGCGCGGTTTAATCTCGTCTCGTGGAACGTAGTAATTCATGCGTTTGCAACTGTTGCTGGTACTTTCTTCAGGAGAGTACATTTTGTCTTTCGGTTACGAGCAGTGGACCGTTGGTACTAGCAGTTGACACGACACTGATCGTATAAAAATTAACCGAGTATATAACGCTTTTTTTCAAAAGTATGGCGTGGTGGGAATTGAAAATTTAGGAGAAGGAGAAACGACTCGTATACCACTCTTGCCCCTTCATCTACTTTACGCACCTACAGCTTTCTTGATATTCTTTCAATTTTTCAAGCGCCGATGTACGGCTGCTTCGCGATGACATCAGAATTCAAACGCGCGTGTCAAAACATGACAAATCGTGAAATATAAGAATAATTATCAAGGTTAAATTGCATTGATATACAAGTAATTTGAAACTTTTTTCGATGCATCTGGGCTGAGATGACATCATCACCAAGTGTGAGATTTAGCCGAATGCACAAAAATGCAAAGTAATATAAACAGCAGCATGTAATTTGAAACTTTCGTGACGCATCTGAGATTTGACATCATCTTTAGATGACAAAAATGCAATAATCGACATTAGCCAAAATGTACGTGACCAACCGGCGAAATAAAGATTTAGTTGATACACATGATGGAAAGAGACATCAAGATAGAATATAAAATTAAAGTAAAAAGGCATACTCAGCCAGTATTTTTGCCACGAGGTCCGAGACAAGAGCTACTAATAAGCGCATCTTATTAGAAAAATTTTTGGAAATATGGCGGAAAACCAGTGCCGAACGAAATTTGCGCGAGCAATCTGCACAAGTAAATTCGATAGAGGAGTACATTGCGTGGGAGCAACGATGCGACGAATATATAGAATCGTTGGAAGAGCAAAGTCGAATCAAACGGCCACGATTATCGATCGGGATTCGACAATCGCTGATTGCCCGAATCGCGCGACTCGAGGGGTTGAAGAACTCGTTACGCAGGCGTTTTGTACACGCAGGTGCAGGATGCAGCATGCGACAACATGGATTGATTTGGCGAGAGATCGATACGGCGTTCGGAGCCGCATATTAACTGGCGCGTTATAATCATAATCATATCGAGCCTCGTCAATTTTTCGAGGATGCCAAAGACATTGTACTCGAACACGTGCAAACGTGCTGAAAAAACATTGTAGTGTGAAAGTAATACCGTGTTCAATGGTGAATTCGTGACGGGTGACAAACGCGCAAATAAAAGTATCAATACCAGAAACTATGAACTCTTTCGCACAACCGATGTACGCGAATGGTACGAGCGGCGCGTCGTCGAGCCTACCCTTGCCTCGCTCGATGAATTTCAAGAACGCGATAGCGGATGGCGTTGTCGCGAATCCTCGATTCAACTGTAAATATAAATAAATATAATCCCATGCGCGCGGGGTGCCATATTAAATTACCACGAGAATAATGATGAAGAGAGCGGTGATTAACGTGCAATCTAAAGACAATGCGTGTTCGCGTGGTCTGTGGTCGCCGCTTCATATCCAGCTGAAGATCATGTTTATCGGGAATCATCGTACCCGCATTATACAACAGTGCTAAATCTCCAGGACATTGAGTTTCCAGTGGCTGTGAACCAAATTAAAAAAATTCGAACTTGCCAACGATATCTCAATCAATGTGTATAGTATCGAGGAAAAGAACATTGTCCCGATACGTCTAAGCGAGGTAAAGAAGATAAACACGTCAACTTGCTGTACGTGGAAGACAACAACGTTGACATTTTGCGTGGATCAAGAATCTATCCCGCCTCGTGAGCTCGCAATTGAGTAAACATAAAAGCCAAATACATATCTGCGATCGGTACGTATATATTTAATAAAAATACATTGTACAAATAATTGAACAAACATAAAAATTATTTCTTTTACAGATGTTTGCACTACTTTGGCTCGGACGACAAATTGCAATCACATATGGTGGACTGTCGAGAGATGAACGAGTGCGCTATCCGATTACCGAGCGATAAGACAAGTGGCTCACGTTCAACAACTATAATTGGAAAGAGCGGCTTCCTTTCGTCGTGTACGCTGATTTGGAGTGCGTTTTGGAAAAGACGGAGGAAGAGAGAAATTACCAACATCATAAAGTATTTAGTATTGCTTATTATGTACACTGCTCATACGACGATTCGTTCTCCGCGTATCATTCTCGTCGCGGTATCGATTGCATGTTATGGTTCGTCGAAGAACTTAAAAATTTAGCGCAACGTGTAAAGACTATTTTGTCGGCTAATGTCCCCATGGTAAATTTAACATCTGATGAATGGGAAAATTTCATTAGCGCGACACAATGCCATGTTTGCGAAAAACCATTCGTTCCAAGATGACACACGCGTACGCGATCATTGCCATCTGACCGGGCGATACACATTCAAATTGCAATTTAAATTATAAAGATTCCTTTTGCATTCCAATAGTTTTTCATAATTTATCCGGTTACGACGCGCATTTCATTATCATGGAAATAGCACAGCGTTCGAAGGGAGAATCGATTTACTTCCGATAACAAAAGAAAAATATATATCGTTTACGAAAAATGTTAAACTTGGCCGAAGAGGAATCGAAAAATCATATAAATTGCGTTTTATCGATTCATATAAATTTCTTACAGCCAGTCTCGATAAATTAGCATCATTCTTGAGTAAAGATAAGCTCAAAATTTTAAAATCTGAATTTCAAAATTTATCGAATGACAATTTTCAATTTATTAACACGGAAGGGCGTCTTTCCGTACGAATATATTGACTGTGTCGACAGGTTGCAAGATACGTGCTTACCACCCGCGCGACTCATTTTACAGTTCCTTGACCGGCGACACAGTATCCGAGAGCGATTACGCGCACGCCGAGAACATCTGGAAGCGATTCTTCATTCGAACGCTGGCGAATATAGCGACTTGTATCTCAAAATTGATGTTGTTATTAGCAGATATTTTTTGAAAATTTTCGCGAAAGTTGTGTTAAAAAGTTATGGGCTCGACCCCGCGTATTACTATACTCTTTCCCGGATACACATGGGACGCCATGTTGAAACATACGAATATTACATTCGAACTGCTTACAGATATCGACATGTTTTTATTTATCGAACGCGGAATACGCGGTGGTTTGAGTCAATGTTCCAACAGATACGCACACGCTAATAACAAGTATATGCAGTCGTACGACCATCGAAACCTTCAACGTATCTCACGTACTTTGATGTAAATAATTTGTACGGATGGGCAATGT